>JAOTOM010003824.1:0-95000 GCA_034440615.1 Ashinkailepas kermadecensis
AAAGAAGCCAGGAAAAGGCACTAAGAATGCTTGGGGAAATACAGAGGAATGTGTCATACAAAAGTGAGGAGGTCATCAGGAAGCTTTACTGTGCATATGTCAGGCCACATTTAGAATACTGTGTCCAAGCTTGGTCCTCTAGTTATGAGAAAGATTGTTGGCTTTTAGAGAGAGTACAAAAGAGGGCAACAAAAATGGTTAATGGTATAGGCAACCTGGCATACGAGGAAAGATTGAAGAAATTGAATATGTTTTCACTTAGATATAGAAGGCTGAGAGGAGATCTCATCGAAGTTTTTAAATTTGTTCATGGTCAGGAACAGGGATATCTCAGGGAAATGTTTGAATTTAACAGAAATGATGCAATTAGAGGCCATCAATTCAAAATTAAAGTTAATCACAGCAGGACATGGTTAAGACAGTCTTTCTTCACCAACAGGGTAGTCGAACACTGGAACCAGCTGCCAGGAACCATTGTCAGTAGCAACACACTGAACATCTTTAAAAACGGCATAGACAATCATTATAAGAATAGTGGGCTTGTTTTTCTGTATTCCAGGGAGGGCTGATATACAGATTTGGTGGGCAGCTGGTTCAGTGTCCAAAAGTGCAACCAAGAAGGGTCCTTGTGGCTCATAGTTGCACTGATCTTTTATGTCTTTATGTCTTTATGACTTGGCGTGTGTTACAACGTTGATACCCTATATATGGAGATATCGATTAGTCGATACCAAATTACAATTGTTCTCCCAACGTCATAAGGAAATTCCACACAAGAAACGTTTATATTGATATATATATATAGAACCAAATCGATTAGAGAGATTCAAGCACGTGTCAGTTGGATGCCAACTACCTTAAGCAACGTTTCGCAACACTGATGCAATGGCTTCATAAATCCTATCGCTACTTCGTAGATGAAGGAATTGTTAAAACAAGAGCTAAGTAATTATGTAGATGTTCGCAAGCAGTGCTGCGCGCTTCCAGTTGTTCCGCACACATAACATATGCACAACACACTGTGTTCAAGAGCAGCCCGCTAAGCATTAAACACCTGCGGCTGCAAAGCAAGCAGGCGTGCCATTTGTTCGCGCGACGAGGTGTCAGTTCCTGGGGCACCAGACACCTTTTGCAACATCTATCTGTCATACCAGTGAAATACAACCAGTGGAAAATGCGTGGAAGTTTTAGGGAAGGGAAGAAAATGAATGCACTGCATTCGTGCATGGTATCAGAAGCCCGCGAGTGATTCATTTCTGTCTAATCAGCTATTGGGCCTAAATGCTTTTCCGCATCCAATTCACAAGTCAATATGCACTTCCGACAAATAAGCTCGGTAAGCTTTGCGCGCGAGCGTAGTTGTGAAGCGATCGAACTCGGGACATCTAAATGTTTCAGCCGACTTCTCAGCACACACTCACACTCACACACATACACACACACACGCACACACGCACACGCACACACACACACACACACACCACCCCCCCACACATACACACACACACACCCCCCACACACACACCACACCCACGACACACATACACACACACACACACGCACACGCACACACGCACACACACACACACACACACACACACACACACACACACACACACACACACACACACACACACACACTTGCATGCATGCATCGGAATCTGTACATATACAAGCACAAACATGCCAGCAGATCACCCGACACCAAGATAGCCTCCGGGGTCGCCCAGGGCGTGAGAAAGAGTCCGTTATCGAGAAGGTGACCTCGGCAAGACGAGAAGTAATGTCCCGACATTGAGCCGCAGCATTGTCACAGGCGTCCTGAAAACGATCGGCGAGTCGAGCCGGGCCGTGTTGTGACGCCGCGGCAGAGGCGTGTCGGTCCCCTGGAGGTGGGGTAGACGTACTGCCGCGACTCTCCGCAGTGGCGGATCCAGATTAATGTGAGCAGCACTGTTTTGTATCATGGCGTCAAAGCAGCCTTGCGTGTTCAATTTACTCTAGGATGCAGAGTAAATGTTTGGTGAAAGATAGTTATTATACGCTGCTGCGGCATCTTTCAGTCAGGATGTTTATAATTTATAATTAAAAACAAACATACTGCAGGCATATGTGTGTTTATAATTATCCGGTAAATTCCCTTTTCCTGCACCGCTTGGTAATATATATATATATATATATATATATATATATATATATATATATATATATATATATATATATATATATATATATATATATATATATATATATATATATATATATATATATATATAATATATATATATATATGCAATATATCTATATGTATGTATATATATATATATATATATATTATATATATATATATATATATATATATATATATATATATATATATATATATATATATATATTGAATACTATTTTTACAAGTTATACATAAGGTGGCACAATGATTTTAAAAAAAAATATATTTTCACCAACAAACACATCACCAACGTTTCGGCCAAAGGCCTTCTTCAGGGTGACACAATTACAAAATTTAACAACTTTAAGCACGCAATTACGCACTCGAACTCCTGTGCTCAAAACGTGACACGCATCGCAGCCTCTCGCTGGGCTGACGAACGATATAGTGCGAAACACTGCGTCAATGGCGAAGGGCGACACAACGGACTACAACCAAACCCATGGATGGCACAATGTATATAGATATATATAATATATATATATATATATATATATATATATATATATATATATATATATATATATATATATATGTTATATATATATTTATATCTATATATATCTATATTTGTGCCAAGAATGAATGCAGCCCTCTGCACCCCACATGCCATCTATTGCATTTGCGTTTCCACATTTATTCGAGTTTCATCCCATTATTTGGCTTGTGATGGAGGACTAGCGGCTTATTGTGATGAACTATCGTGACCGGAATATTTGTTAAATGTGCTTACTTGTGCTTTGCAAGAAGAGAGAGGGTGGGAAAGGGAGAGAGAGCGAGGGAAGAAGAGAGAGAGATAAAGAGAGAGAAAGAGAGAATGGTGAATTGTTTGCCTTACCGGTCCATATGGGTCAAAAATTGCGCCGCCTTTACGGTGTTCGCAAGCTGGTAGTGTCTTGCAAGCAAATGCAGAGTGAAGCGTACGTTAGGTCCGGGTAGTTTTAGCGCGTTAAACTATGTGTGAGTGGCGTCGTGGGCGACAACGTGTCTCGTCGCAACTAACGTCCCTGCTACATCGCCACACTTGTGCTGAATACGACGTGTAGACAGCGCTAAATTACTGAACAGCAAAAGTTGATAGCTTCTACCCTCATACTTGCGGTGTCTCTTAAGTCAACCAACATCTACATCAATCTGCAGTGCTTTGTGGTTGACTCAAACGACACTGAGCATTAGGTTCGAAGCTATCAACACTTCATTGCGCCTTATTTGTGTCAGTCAGTAATTGAAATCAGGCGCCACAAATGATGTCCCCTATGATTCGGCAGACCACAGAGCGCGCCCTCACAATAAGTATATGCATATGTGATTATGTGTATGTATACGGATATTATAGACACGATTCAGACCCCGCCGATCACCTTCGAGATACTCTGGTTGCCCTGTTCGCCCTCCCTTCTCTTCCTCGACAAGGACGTTTCTCTCTCTCTCTGTGTACAGGTCAAATCATTTTAGAAGTCTTCTCTTCGCTCCTACTCACAGGGACGTCCCCGTGCTGACTCGGCGTTACAGTCGGTGGAGGACCCTTCCTGCTCCAATGAACCCACCAACAGGCTGAAGCGGTGCCAAAACGAGGCGATGGTCTCCCAGAAGTGACGTCATCCTGGCTGTCGACGGCTTCTGAGTCAACCGATGTCATGCTTGGCTTTCATAGACATCAACAAGATGGTGATCATCGATAATTCTGACTCAGGTATGTTGTATTTTAATTGTCGGAAAGACAGATTGGTAAAAATAATAGAATGATGAACGCTAAATTATACATAAAATGTGTTGAAAATTAGTACTTTGATCGAAAATTCAAGGACATTTCCCAACGTTTCGACTATGTTGTCTTCACCTTTTATTTATGATTTAGCGTTCACCATTCTACTATTTTCACGTTGTATTTGTTGGTGGATGAGCTGAACAAGATGGCACGCCGATTGTTCGTCTCATTCTCAGCGGCCGGCTCCATTGCGCCAGCGAGAGAAGCGGATGTGACGACTGCAGAGACAGCATTTTCTGCCGAACAGCCTCGAGTTAATTTAACATGAGCAAGTTTTTTAGATGCCCTAACACGCCTTCTAAATCTGCTTCCAGCCTTCGCATATGTTTCTGGGTTCGTCTCATAGTTAGGTCTTTTAGTTTCTTAAATGCATTCTTACTTGCAATTACTTTCTTAAATGCAAATGCATGCTTCTTCAAGCCCAGCAAATGTTCTAACTCCCTGGTCAGCCACGAAGGGTGTCTAACCTTGTTCATTCTGATTTTGCTATTGGGAATGAACCTATCATTGCCTTGAAACATATTTTCTTTCAGCACTTCTCACATAGTATATGCATCTAAACCGAACAATAACTCTTTCTGCTGAAGTTCACAAAGGAAGATGCTGATTTGGCAAGTGAAATAAACACAGAACTATGTATAGTGTTCAAATGGCAATGCACGTGTAGTCCTTAATCACGTATGTGTGTAGCTTCCGGTTCTGGCGGCCCGAAGCGCTGACAATCGTGAGACAGACCATGCGCTCCCATAGCTATTCCCACATTGCATGCATTCCTCTCTTTCGAAGCTACGCTATTTCCCATCGAAACGTGAGCGCAAAACCTGAGCCTGCTTCAAAGTGGCCGCACTTACCGTGGATATGAATAAGCAGCTCTCCGGGCCCTACTCGGGCATTTAGTTCTGAGATGCACTCTCGCAGCAGCCCCGGTCGGACGGTGGACCAATTTCCGGCCGTCTCCGCTCGCGCGAGCTGAATGAATGGTCCAACTGAAACAGACGGCCGCCGCACGAGCGTCCAATCAAAGGACCGGCTCGACGCCGGCTCCTGCACCGATATATATTCGGCACGTCAATGGCGGCGAACGGCCTGTGGGCCGTGCCCGGTATCGCATAAATAACTGGTCCATACATCTCTGGCCGGCGGTGCGCGATGTCCGCGAGCGGCCAATTTTGTCCACCGGGCCGGAGCGGCAGACGCGGCGCGTCCGTCTTCGTCTCTGGCATTCACGGGCGCAGAATGAGTTCATTCAGCGCGCCGGCTACGGCCGCTTTGTTCCGACGAGGCGGTTTTGCCAGGCAGGCTCCGCGGTGTCACGGTTTACTCGGAATTGGCCGGCGTAGGTAGGTGACAACGGCCGGCGCAGGTAGGTGACACGGCCGGCGTCGGGCTTCCAGAGCCGCGACCTGCTGCTCGTGTGTATTAAACTCGGCGGTCTTGGCGTGACCAACAGCCGCCTCGCCGTGTGATCTGGCAACAGCCGCCCCGCCGTGTGATCTGGCAACAGCCGCCTCGCCGTGTGATCTGGCAACAGCCGCCCCGCCGTGTGATCTGGCAACAGCCGCCTCGCCGTGTGATCTGGCAACAGCCGCCCCGCCGTGTGATCTGGCAACAGCCGCCCCGCCGTGTGATCTGGCGGCCCAGGACGATCGCGTTTTGCCGCCTTGCCGTGCGTCATTTCCGCCCAGCGGAGGGTCGGCGCGTTTTTCACCCGGTGTCGTGCTGGCACAGCACAAGGAGCACGCGCCCTCGTGGTTCTGCGATGCTTGCGTTTCGATCAGGGCGCTGAGTATGTTGCGCTAATATCGAAATTTATTTTCGGGCACTCGCAGGCCGCTTCAGTTGCCAATCCCATGCTGGCAGCTAATTTGTGCCGTTGTGCTCGAGGTGGGTGTAGCGACGTCGTGTCCTGTTTCCGGCCACACGCGGTGGCTGACGTCACCATGCCCTGCGGCGTCCAGCGGCAGCGGACCGTGTCGCTGTCGGAACAATTGTCTGACATCACCTCGTGGCCATGCCGGCCAGCTGCAGTATCACCGTGTCGCCTGTCCCCCACCAAGTTACCACGTCACCGGTCCCCCACCAAGTCTCCACGTCACAGGTCCCCCACCAAGTATCTGCCGTGGATAACGTCAGTGGTGAAGCAGCGCAGCGCGGTGCCCCAGTCGTGGTGGTGGGGAGGGAGCGTGGGGGGGGGGGCAACGTGTAGAGGCAGATTTCGGGCCTTACAAGCGACCCGGCAGACGCCCCGGCACGGAACAGCTCGCCGGGTGACTCGACAGTACACCAGATCAGCTGCTGCTGGCCGCTCACCTGGCTGGCTCAGGCCGCTATTGGCCTCGCCACCAGGCATGCAAGCAGGCAGCGGGACCTGACCACGAGGCCCACAGGCAGGGTGACGGACCTGGCCACCAGGCATGCAAGCAGGCAGCGGGACCTGACCACGAGGCCCACAGGCAGGGTGACGGACCTGGCCACCAGGCATGCAAGCAGGCAGCGGGACCTGACCACGAGGCCCACAGGCAGGGTGACGGACCTGACCACGAGGCCCACAGGCAGGGTGACGGACCTGACCACGAGGCCCACAGGCAGGGGTGACGTGACCAGGACCACAGGCAGGGTGACGGACCTGGCCACCAGGCCCACAGGCAGGGTGACGGACCTGGCCACCAGGCCCACAGGCAGGGTGACGGACCTGGCCACCAGGCCCACAGGCAGGGTGACGGACCTGGCCACCGAGGCCCACAGGCAGGGTGACGGACCTGGCCACCAGGCCCACAGGCAGGGTGACGGACCTGGCCACCGAGCCCACAGGCAGGGTGACGGACCTGGCCACCAGACTAGGTGCAGTTCGTACCTGGCCGAGGCGCCAGGTCGGTCCGATTAACGAGATGCTCATCTAAGATGCAATAGCTTGGTTCTTCTCATCTGAAAACCACTGGGAGATGCTCACGCTAATCTCGATATGAGCCAAAAAATTCGCAAATTATAAAAGAATCAAAATCACAACGGCCAGGGAAGAACAATCAAAATTGATCACATGAAAACAGGAAAGGAATTATTATAACTGTTGAAAATAAAGGTCGCATATGTCGCACCAAATTGTAGCATATAGGCAATGTAAGAAAAGTAAAGCAAACAGCACAATGTTAAGAATGACTAAGTCGGATGCTGGAGGTGGCGGTCCCAAGGTGTGCAGGGTGACGGTCCCACGGTGTGCAGGGTGGCGGTCCCACGGTGTACAGGGTAGCGGTCCTACGGTGTTCAGGGTGGCGGTCCCACGGTGTACAGGGTGGCGGTCCCACGGTGTACAGGGTGGCGGTGTTACAGTGCGCAGGGTGGCGGTTCCACGGTGTGTAGGGTGGCGGTACCACGGTGTACATCGTGGCGGTCACGGTGTACAGGGTGGCGGTACCACGATGTACAGGGTGGCGGTACCACGGTGTACAGGGTGGCGGTCACGGTGTACAGGGTGGCGGTACCACGGTGTACAGGGTGGCGGTACCACGGTGTACAGGGTGGCGGTACCACGGTGTACAGGGTGGCGGTACCACGGTGTACAGGGTGGCGGTACCACGGTGCACAGGGTGGCGGTACCACGGTGTACAGGGTGGCGGTACCACGGTGTACAGGGTGGCGGTACCACGGTGTACAGGGTGTACCGCTGTATGCAGTGCCACTCCCGCCGTTGCCATGGTGAGGGCCAGCTGGCATGTAAGCGGTGCCAATCCCGTGGTTGTCTCGGTGCGGGTCGTGGTTGTCGTCTTGGTGTGGGTGGTGGTTGTCTCGGTGCGGGTCGTGGTTGTCGTCTCGGTGCAGGCCAGTTGGCGTGTTGGCGCTGCACCGGAAGCGTCTTGCTGCAGCACCAGGATGTCGACCGAGCCGCATTGTGGTGCCGCACGCCCGTGGAAGTCGGGTGCTGACCGGTAGACGATCTGAGAAGGCTGCCCAGTCCTGTCGGTGCTAACAGGAGGAAAATGCCCTCTCCCTCCTCCCCTCCCCACACCCCACTCGCACCCGTGAGCGATAGATCGTTTTATTGGAGGTGAGCGGGTATATTATTTGCTTCCCTTTTGAACATCGATCCGGCTGGCTCTCTAACTAAGGCGTTGCTCTAGGTCAGAACATCATGGGCTTCTCTAGCAGCGCTTCTCAAAAAGGCATCGGTTCACTCGGTGCCCAGCTGGGCGACAACATCTAGACCAGCTGACACCCCAGGGCCACACACTGTAATGTAGTAATGGCGACGCGACGCCACCACCGCAGCCACCCACCATCAACAGCCGGCCGACACACCGCAAGCTGCTGCACACATGACCCCGTCGTGACCCGCGCGCTCCCGGTACGTGGTGCCGCCGCCCCTCCCTGCGAACAAACCAGCACCGCCAGCGGCGGCGCAACACCAGCTGGAAGGATTACACCACCGCCGGCAGCCCAAGTCGGCTGCCGTGCCGGCTGCAGATTCGGCTCGGCGTTCACACGGAGTGGGAAGCCGTGTCGCGCCCGAGGCTCGGGCCGAGTCTGCCGACACTGGTGGAACTGTCCATGGGCAGTCGGCCGTCTGCGCCCCACACGGCCGTCTGCGCCCCCACACGGCCGTCTGCGCCCCCACACGGCCGTCTGCGTCCTCACACGGCCGTCTGCGTCCTTACATGGCCGTCTGCGTCCTCACACGGCCGTCTGCGTCCTTACATGGCCGTCTGCGCCCCCACACGGCCGTCTGCGTCCTTACATGGCCGTCTGCGCCCCCACACGGCCGTCTGCGTCCTTACACGGCCGTCTGCGTCCTCACAGGGCCGTCTGCGTCCTTGCATGGCCGTCTGCGCCCCCACACGGCCGTCTGCGTCCTTACACGGCCGTCTGCGTCCTCACAGGCCGTCTGCGTCCTTACACGGCCGTCTGCGTCCTCACACGGCCGTCTGCGTCCTCACAGGGCCGTCTGCGTCCTTACATGGCCGTCTGCGCCCCACACGGCCGTCTGCGCCCCCACACGGCCGTCTGCGCCCCCACACGGCCGTCTGCCCCCACACGGCCGTCTGCGTCCTCACACGGCCGTCTGCGTCCTCACACGGCCGTCTGCGTCCTCACAGGGCCGTCTGCGTCCTTACATGGCCGTCTGCGCCCCCACACGGCCGTCTGTGTCCTTACATGGCCGTCTGCGTCCTCACAGGGCCGTCTGCGTCCTTACATGGCCGTCTGCGCCCCCACACGGCCGTCTGCGTCCTCACACGGCCGTCTGCGTCCTCACACGGCCGTCTGCGTCCTCACAGGGCCGTCTGCGTCCTTACATGGCCGTCTGCGCCCCCACACGGCCGTCTGCGTCCTCACACGGCCGTCTGCGTCCTCACACGGCCGTCTGCGTCCTCACAGGGCCGTCTGCGTCCTTACATGGCCGTCTGCGCCCCCACACGGCCGTCTGCGTCCTCACACGGCCGTCTGCGTCCTCACACGGCCGTCTGCGCCCCCACACGGCCGTCTGCGCCCCCACACGGCCGTCTGCGCCCCCACACGGCCGTCTGCGTCCTCACACGGCCGTCTGCGTCCTTACACGGCCGTCTGCGTCCTTACATGGCCGTCTGCGCCCCCACACGGCCGTCTGCGTCCTCACACGGCCGTCTGCGCCCCCACACGGCCGTCTGCGTCCTCACACGGCCGTCTGCGTCCTCACACGGCCGTCTGCGTCCTCACACGGCCGTCTGCGCCCCCACACGGCCGTCTGCGCCCCCACACGGCCGCAATGCGCTGTGTCTGCAATGTGCGGCTGTGGTCGTGTCACAGTTGCACGTGAGGGGAGCGGCCTGCCAATGTGCGGCTGTGGTCGTGTCACAGTTGCACGTGAGGGGAGCGGCCTGCCAATGTGCGGCTGTGGTCGTGTCACAGTTGCACGTGAGGGAAGCGGCCTGCCAATGTGCGACTGTGGTCTGTCACAGTTGCACGTGAAGGGAGCGGCCTGCCAATGTGCGGCTGTGGTCGTGTCACAGTTGCACGTGAGGGGAGCGGCCTGCCAATGTGCGGCTGTGGTCGTGTCACAGTTGCACGTGAGGGGAGCGGCCTGCCAATGTGCGGCTGTGGTCGTGTCACAGTTGCACGTGAGGGGAGCGGCCTGCCAATGTGCGGCTGTGGTCGTGTCACAGTTGCACGTGAAGGGAGCGGCCTGCCAATGTGCGGCTGTGGTCGTGTCACAGTTGCACGTGAGGGGAGCGGCCTGCCAATGTGCGGCTGTGGTCGTGTCACAGTTGCACGTGAAGGGAGCGGCCTGCCAATGTGCGGCTGTGGTCGTGTCATGCTCCGAAACACAGCGAATTCGACGGTTCACGAGACCAGTGAGCAATGTTTGCTTGGCTGTTCCGATGGCCCATGGTCAGCATCAGTGCTCATTCAGGTTCGGACCAACGCTCAGTGGAGTCTGTATCAGCACTCAGGGAAACCCAGACCGCTATTGATTCCCAAATTGAAGTAACTTCTACTGCGTGGAGAGAAAAGCTTGTCTTATGAGTGTGAATCGCAAATACAAGGACCGAAATCCCGCTCTGAAAGCAAAGTTGGAACCGGCGTGCTTTTTAACTCGTCTTTGGATATATGCCGGTCTTTTAACCGGTATGTCAGTTCATTACAGATATTTTTTTTAATGAATGTAAGCTTTGCAAAAACCTAATGAGGATAATCATCGTGCAGCTGGTGTGGCCCACATCAGCATTACAGTCACCAATTTTGTCATAATCATTGAATCCGGATGCAATGTATCCGGAAAATTTTGACAATGAATCATTAAGTGCTTCCAAGATGTCTGGCATGCTAATTGCTGAAGACAACAGACCATCAATGATATTGGTTGATAGATCAAACATATACATGACATGCAGCTTTCAATACTAAGATTTTATACAAGGGCAATATAGAAAAAAAAGAAGTAAGTTGGCTTTACCAGACGTCGAACAGTAAAATATGGCCGAAATCAGGTTAAGATGGTCAACACATGGCATAAGACTAGCGTTGCAGCACATTGCATTAAGATAGCATACCAAAACCATTGCGTTTTGTCCATGTTGTATAAGGTGCGTGGCTGATTATGTTCATCATCGATTGATGAATGATAATATAATTAAAAAGCAAGCCTTCTGTCAAAAAAAATCTAAATTCGAAAACGTGAAACTTTTGAAGACCCCATGATATCAGAAATATATCCCAACATTGCATCCGGAAACACTTGGTACATGTCAGTGTCCGTGTCAGTATCAGTGCCAGTGTCAGTGTCGGTGTCAGTCCTGCCAGTGCCCTGATCGGCTCTCGACTCGCACGACTGCGAGACAGCGGGCACACCAGAGCCCGCTGACGCCAGTCTGGGTCGGTCAGATGGCGGCACGTGGCGAGGGGTGACGCAACGTCACTCATGTGATGCACGCCACCAGGGCAGCTGATCATTTGGCAGGTCGGTCAGATGGCGGCACGTGGCGAGGGGTGACGCAACGTCACTCATGTGATGCACGCCACCAGGGCAGCTGATCATTTGGCAGGTCGGTCAGATGGCGGCACGTGGCGAGGGGTGACGCAACGTCACTCATGTGATGCACGCCACCAGGGCAGCTGATCATTTGGCAGGTCGGTCAGATGGCGGCACGTGGCGAGGGGTGACGCAACGTCACTCATGTGATGCACGCCACCAGGGCAGCTGATCATTTGGCAGGTCGGTCAGATGGCGGCACGTGGCGAGGGGTGACGCAACGTCACTCATGTGATGCACGCCACCAGGGCAGCTGATCATTTGGCAGGTCGGTCAGATGGCGGCACGTGGCGAGGGGTGACGCAACGTCACTCATGTGATGCACGCCACCAGGGCAGCTGATCATTTGGCAGGTCGGTCAGATGGCGGCACGTGGCGAGGGGTGCCGCAACGTCACTCATGTGATGCACGCCACCAGGGCAGCTGACCATTTGGCAGGTCGGTCAGATGGCGGCACGTGGCGAGGGGTGACGCAACGTCACTCATGTGATGCACGCCACCAGGGCAGCTGATCATTTGGCAGGTCGGTCAGATGGCGGCACGTGGCGAGGGGTGACGCAACGTCACTCATGTGATGCACGCCACCAGGGCAGCTGATCATTTGGCAGGTCGGTCAGATGGCGGCACGTGGCGAGGGGTGACGCAACGTCACTCATGTGATGCACGCCACCAGGGCAGCTGATCATTTTGCAGCTTTAGAAGTGGTCGTCCGATACCGTTCGTTGACCGCTGGTGACGATTTTTAGCGAGCCGAGAGCAGGTGCCGACTTGGGACATCTGTCTGCTGCTTCTGCACGTTTTCCCACTAGGTCACATCGTGCTCTGCTCACCACCATCCAACATTTTGATGTCGGCCAGCTGCTGATTTATCAGCAGCGTGCAAAACCGCCGCCCACTGGTGGGGACTTGTCCTTAGACTTAGGTTCCACAATGGGTATTGTAACCAGAATACCTGTTTATGTATATATATATATATATATATATATATATATATATATATATATCTATATATATATATAAACATATATTTATTTATTTATTTATTTGTTTATTAGATAAATGCTATCAATATGAATATATTAATATTATGTTATAACAAAAATCACAAGCTGTGTATTCACGCCGAATTTGGTGTGAATACACGGTTTGTGCTTTTATTTATAAAGATGACATTTCACTAACTTCACGAGCTAACAAAACTACAAAATCCAAAGTTCATCGTTTGTTAATCACAAACTATGGAAAATGTGTGTGATTACATCGTTTGCATTTCACGAAAGTTGTTGATATCAACAATCGTAGTAGATACACCGCTTGCGATAACACACGTTGTAAGTTGCGTGAATTTTGGTGGAGTGTAGTGCCTGTTATGAAAAAATGATGAATTTTATTTGCTTCTCAGCGAACAGCTGGGAATTTAGCGGATCTCGAGACTCTGAAGGAAGATCACCAACTCCATCTCTGTCGCCATAGTAGGCGGAGCAAGGGAGGTGAGGGATAAAGTCATACAGTCATAAAGTGTTAAGGCTTAATAACAGCCACAGGGGCCCATCTGGGTTAAGCCTATCTAGAAAAGGTACTAGAAATGTACATACTCTCACCCCAATCAATCCCTTATCTCAAGTTCCTAGGAAGCTATATATCCCAGCCTATCTAGCACCATTCACTTGCTATTGCATAACACACTCAACAATTACAAACTCCTCCCATTATACCCATTGTGCTACCATAGACAATCTCATCAGTATCACATCCCGAAGGCAGGTGCTGAATCCACTGCTAGGTACACCCTATATAAAGTTATAGAGCGCTTAGACTTAATAAGAGACTCATTTGCTATTGCATAACACACTCAACAATTACAAACTCCTCCCATCATACCCATTGTACTACCATAGACAATCTCATCAGTATCACATCCCGAAGGCAGGTGCTGAATCCACTGCTAGGTACACCCTATATAAAGTTATAAAGCGCTTAGACTTAATAAGAGACTCATTTGCTATTGCATAACACACTCAACAATTACAAACTCCTCCCATCATACCCATTGTGCTACCATAGACAATCTCATCAGTATCACATCCCATAGGGATGGAGGTAGGGTATCGCCCCTCCGCCCCCCTAAGTCCGGAAATTCCCCCCTCCCTGGTTCCGTCATTGGGAGACTATCATTGATTTCAATATGTGTCAAATCCAATCTTCCGAGTCCCCCCCCCCCTCCCTTCTTCCACCGCACACGAGTAATTCTCGAGCAACTCAACTTGGTGGAGGGTAGCGTTAGCATATTAGCCGAGACCCTCAGCATGAGAGGACTCTGTCCCCCACACCAACCTCGTCAGATCCTCTACTTATGGTTCTGGTGTTGATGCTCTCCATATTTATGCAGTATAATTCTTATTATATGTGTGCTGTAAATATATTTTTCTATAATATTGTTGAGGGTGTTGTTGTGATTGTTTGTGATTGTGATTGTTGAGGGTGTTATGCGGTAGCAAGTGAGTGGTGCTAGATAGGCTGGGATATATAGCTTCCTAGGAACTTTGGATAAGGGATTGATTGGGGTGGGAGTATGTACATTTCTAGTACCTTTTCTAGATAGGCTTAACCCAGATGGGCCCCTGTGGCTCTTATTAAGCCTTAATACTTTATGACTTTATGACTTTATATATGGGACAATTAATCCGGGTACTGGACACTCACGTGCTTGGTATAAAAATAAGAATTTCAGTAGTTCAAACCTGTTGTCGACGTTGGTCGTTATGCATGCACCGTCAATGCATGCATGCACCGTCATGCACCGTCAATGTCAATATTTGAAAAGTGTGGCGATTACGGTGCAATGCATGTTTGTGTGGTTACATTCCGAGCTCAGCTGATTTTCTTATCAAGGATTTAGGGAAATGACATATTGTTTCGGAAGTAACCTCATATTTTGCATCGTTTGGTCTCATGTATTTTAATTGTTGATTAGATTCTTCATTCGACAGTATTTTATCACCTAGTTATTATTCGAAATACATCATATGCTTTTGGAATACGTATGTTGCTTTGTCACTAGACGGCATCGTAAAATCACATCGTTTGTAAAACAATCACCAAAATCGTGTCAGGATTGGACTATTTTTGGTTACAAACCAACACCTATTTGAAATGTCACTTGACACAGTTTGTGATTTACATCACACTGTTTGTTAGCAAACTGTGTGAGTGCCAAACAATAGCGAAATTGGCCTCTGACAGACACACCCGCGGTCAGCTGATCTAGCGGAAGGTCAGTGACCTCGGTGTGGCCAGACGCCCTGGTCGGCCGGCGGTCGTTGCCGTTCAATTAGAGCAGCCGTCTAAGCGCGCAGCAGAGCAATGGGCCGCTGACTGCACAGTCCAGTCGTCCGTCCGTCTGTCCGTCTGTCTGTCTGCACCCATGTTTGCCTGTTTCTCCTAATGTCTGTCTGTCTATCCGTTGTTCTGATTGCCTGTCGCTCTATTTGTCCGTCGCTCTGATTGTGCGTCGCTCTGTCAGTTTGTTGGCACTGTGGCACTGCTCACATTTGTCGTGGTACTGGATCGTTGCATGTATTCCTGTTATTGTCTTTGTACTGGGTCGTTGTACCCTTCCAGTAGTAACATAATTTCCGCTGTCTGTGTGCAGATTCGTGAAGGGTTTTCGTCTGAACTCCGCGTTTCCAGTGTTTAAGAGGAACAAAGCATTTGAGCCAGGCAGTGCCAAACACAAGATATTGCTCAGTACATGGGTGTAACCACTTGGGGGGGGCTGGGGGGGACATTTCCCCAAATTTCTGAAAAGTGGGGATTTGTCCCCCTCAATTTTTTATGTGTCCCCCCCCCCCCCCAAGCCTCAGCTACCTGAGTATGATCGCCGCAAAATTATACTTGATCATTTATAAAGTGAAAATATATATGTAAGAGAATCACCAAAAATATTAGAAACCGATGAAGCCAATCAACGGGCTTCACAGGCTATCTGTCGTTGCAAAATCTCCGAATGGTAAATCAGCAAACGTTAGAAATTTCTCCTTCCAGGCCATTCTTGAATAACACGAACCTTGGCCATCTTGTGTTTTCGCTTCGGCGGAAAATTGTGCTTTGCCAGGCAACAAATTTGCATTATCGCAAGGCTTTATTATAGTCTTAGGTTGCATTCCCCTGCGCATATATCTTGAACAAACGTGACTCTGGGTGCCCTTGGATATCTTCAAGACCATGGAGGGGAGTCATGGGCAGCCTTAAGCACGTACGTCAAGTTAACGTCGTATTGGTATTCGTATTCAGCGACGTGTTCGCCAGAGGCGTATTTGTATTGGCATCGGCATTCAGCGACGGGTTTATAATCGCTCGAATAAATTACCACAAATGCTTCTGCTTGCACGAAACACGCTGGAAGCAACTACATAGGTCTCACATTACCACCTTAACGGTCAAGATCTAACGCAAACCGGTTTATTCGATTGCCTCACACTTTTTTTTCGTTTTCACCCGAACCTGCTGAAATCTGGTATCAAGCAATAGCCTGTGGTGAACCATCGTGTAACATTTCAAACCGGCACATGTCAAGGACAAACTTGTAGGTCAAAGGTTAGCTTGATTTATTCGATGGCGATATTGAAGCGATATCGACCGAACGCGAGGTTCGATTGCTTTCGCTTCAATTTCCATCAAATGGGCGTCATTCGACGTGGCTTGTTATGCGGCATCAGAACGCTAAGCAATCGAATTATTTTTCAAGGGCAAAGGCCAAGCTGATCATCCGGTCCGTTACATTTTATTTCGTTTTCGCTCAAACCCATCCAAATCTGGTATCAAGCAATAACCAGTGGTAAACACTCCAGTAACATTTCAAACCGGGACATGTCAAGGCCAAAGATTTGATTGAATTCTTCGATGACCTCGCGTTTCGTCGCTATGGCTTCAATTTGCAGGAAATGGATGTCATTCGACGTCGCTTGTTGTGCGGTATCAGAAATTTGATAATTCGAAATCATCTCGACGGGTCAAAATTCAAGCTGATCTCTTCATTCGCCTCACATTTTTTTTGGTTTGCGCTCAAGCCTACCCAGATCCACTATCATGCGATAACCCTTGGTGAACCATCGAGTAACATTTTGAAACCGGGATATATCAAGGTCAAATCTCAAGGTCAAAGGGTAGTTTGAATTTTTCCAATTCCTCACGATTCGTCGCTTTGGGTTCAATTTGCATCAAGTGGGTGTCATTTGACGCGGCTTGTGTCGTATTATAATGCTACCAAACCGAACTAATTTCAAAGGTCAAAGGTCAAACCGATTTTTTTGGTCGTCTCGTATTTTTTCGTCGTCCTAACCTATCCACATCTGGTAGCAAGCAATAGCCCGTGATGGAAATGTTAAAAAATAAAATAAAATGCAACATAACCTAACCTAACCTACCTTTGGAGAAAACAAATCCAAAAATAAAATTAGGCAAATGTCAAGCAATTTATTTTCTGAAAATTCTTTTAAAAAAAATATAACCCAGCCTAACCTAACCTAGCATAAGCTGCTTTTGACGAAAAAAAATCTGTTTTTGTTTGATTTTTTGGTGAAAAATGTTTGGAAACTTTTCGGTATTATTGTGCTTTAAGGTGGTAACAAGAACAGTTTTTACACGCATTTGCCTCCATAAAGCAAACAAATGGGTTAGGTTTGGTTAGGCTAGGTTAGTTTATATTTTTTAAGTTCGAAATTAAAAAACAAAACAAAATTTCTATTTTTTTCTTCATTTCCACAGAAAATAAGTGGTCCCATCATCTTAGTCACCTTCATAAACAAGGTATTCTGAAGACAAATTTTAAAGAACCTAATATTGCAAATTTACCCATTTTTGTCCGCAAAATATCATTTTTAACAATCGCAAATCTCAGAACCAGACATTGAAAAAGAAGTGGCCAAAATGCAAGTTTTTTTGGGGGGGGACTGGTGAAATGCATACTGTGTGCCAGTGTGAGGTGCCATAAGGGGCGCTGAACGAAAAAAAAACGGACGAGTAATGGGGCACCAGTGGTGCAGACACACGATCGAGCACGATACCAGGACAGGCAACTTGTAGACCGCAGCTGGGTTCTCTTGACAGTCCGTTGAAATGTACACCTTATTGCATCCCATTTTAGTAAAAGCATAGCAATTTCGGAATCGAGGAAAAAGTATGGTGTGAATTCAGCCCAGTTCACTCACGTTTGTGAGCGTGCTTCATATCATTCACAATTGTGAGCGTGCTTCATATCACTCACATTTGTGAGAGTGCTTCATATCAGGCAGAGGAAACCCCAGTGTGGAAATGGTACCTTCGGTTTTCGGGTATGTGCCACAAAAAAAAACCCAGTTCGCTTCAGCCAAAAGTGACTGCACTCTATCCGAAGTCGGGCGGAGCAGCCATGCATGGTGACGTGACGCATTATGTAGTATCAAACTTGAATGCGCTGTGCTGAATTGTTGAGATGCGACATGCCGAATTGTCGAGATGCGATATGCCGAACTGTTGAGATGCGATATGCCGAACTGTTGAGATGCGATATGCCGAATTGTTGAGATGCAATATGCCGAACTGTTGAGATGCGATATGCCGAATTGTTGAGATGCGACATGCCGAGCTGTTGATATGCGATATGCCGAATTGTTGAGTTAACATAGGTTTCACGGTGTCAGGCCGTTCAGCAAAACAGCCTCCATGTGCCTCCATGTGCCTGGCACTGGCAGCCAGTGGTCTACGTGGTCTATGTGGTCTATGTGGTCTATGTGGTCTGTGTGCCTGGCACTGGCCATGTAAGCCAGCGCTCGGCGTCGGAGCACACAGGCCACGTAGCGTGACATAAACACGTGACCGGTGACTGTATCCACACCGCCACCAGACCGAGCACAAGTGTGCCCACACCGCCACCAGTGTGGGCACAAGTGCATCCACACCGCCACCAGTCCGAGCACAAGTGTATGCGCACTGCCACTGGTGCGAACAAAAAGTAGCCGTGGAACTAATATTTTCTCAGCAGAATCTGTGACCACTTGAGATTAAACATTTGGATAATACCTGATGAAAACAAATCAAAATAAAACGGTAGGTTTGTTTAGTAAAAGGAAAAAAATAGTTCAACACTGTACCAAAAAAATGTTATCATGGCTTAAAAAGCTTGACGGTAAGGTCAGGCCGGGTCCTTCAGCTGAACCTTTGTCTTGTGTACACGAAAGTAGACTGGCTCGGGCCGCTCGGATGGAACATTGTTTTGTGTACACGGAAGGTTGTGCCCGAGCGAGAACTCGCTGCCGGGCCGCTCAGGACTCGCTCGGCCTTCGCTTTCGCTTATTATCAAACGCGCCTATCATAATAGCGCCCATGCAAGAAGTATTGCAACAATAAACTTCAACTTACTAGCCGATAGGTAAATTCCGATTCAATGACTAAATGACATCCGCGATTTCTAGCACGCCGTCGGTGCTTTAGCACAATTGTTATGCTATCAGGTACAACTTTGTCATGCTATCGGGTCAAACTTTGTCATACTATCGGGTTAAACTTTGTCGTGCTATCGGGTCAAACTTTGTCGTGCTATCGGGTCCAATTTTGTCATACTATCGGGTCAAACGATGTCGTGCTATCGGGTCCAACTTTGTCATGCTTTCGGGTCCAAATTTCGATGTCCTGTTGATGGGAAGCTGTGATTTCAACACATTATCGCTGATTCCAAAGATCACAGGACAGCGATAGCTAATGAATATGTGGTAAGCCATCGGCACGCACAATGGTCGTCTTCCTCTGATGACAAAATTGCCCGCCTGTCCAACCATCGGCTGCAGCCTGGTCCCACGGCCGCAGAAACAGTCACTCTCCACTCGGGTAGTCCCCTTGAACCCTGATTGGGGACATCCTGAACACCAATGTGGGAGCCCCGGAACAGCCCCTAGCCTCGCTCCCCAATGGCATTCAATCAAAGTTAATTTTGCAGTTGGTCCTCCAAATCTGTCTTAATCATGGCGCCGCCTACAGCCGGCGTTGGGACGCCTTCTCTGCCGTCGTGAATGGTATCCTCGATGAAGACGCCAAGACGTTGAAAACGTTTGCCCGGGCACGGCGAGCAGCGACTACAATCCGCCGACTTAATTCGGCCGTCATTATCCGTGCGCGCCGGCACTTGTCGCAGCTGATGGGTCGCTATTTCCCCACGCGAGCCTCACTCAGCGTCCCGCGACACAATCGCGGCCGTGCGCGACCGTGGACGGTAACGGGCCGCGCTCCGACACCGACGCGGCGCTGCCCGGGCCGCCGGCCGGCCGGGCCCGTGAAATCGGGAGCGAGCGACGCGCGGCGCCCCCGGTCCGGTGATCATTCCGACGGCGCTCGGCGCCTCATAAACGCCGATCGGTCTGGATAGTAACGGGATGGCCGCGCCGTCCGTGCGGCGCCAATAAACTGGGCCGGTCGGCAGGGACGCGCCGGTTACCGGCACCGGACACTGGGGCTCGTCCGTCCCCAGAGACACGCACCGGTGATCATTTTACTGCCGGTCGGCGGCGCACGCTGCCCGAGCCCGCCGTCGCGACTGCGCCCGGACCAGGCCGCCACGACAGACGAGGCCGTTACGACAGACGAGGCCGTCACGACAGACGAGGCCGTTACGACAGACGAGGCCGTTACGACAGACGAGGCCGTTACGACAGACGAGGCCGTCACGACAGACGATGGCGGTGGCGGTGGCGGCGGCGGTGGCGGTGGCGGTGGCAGTGGCGGTGGCGGTGGCGGTGACGGTGGCGGTGACGGTGGCCGGATACGGCGCACGGGTACGGCAGCGCCTCTCCACGGCACCGCTTCTTGTCTCTATCTTGGCTCCTTCTATGCACAACTCCGACAGCACAGCTCGACAGCAC
Organism: Ashinkailepas kermadecensis; assembly: GCA_034440615.1. Classification (NCBI taxonomy): domain Eukaryota; kingdom Metazoa; phylum Arthropoda; class Thecostraca; family Neolepadidae; genus Ashinkailepas; species Ashinkailepas kermadecensis. The sequence goes on from JAOTOM010003824.1 coordinate 20,388, forward strand.
AACTCGACGGCACAGCTGAAGTGTGTGTTGCCGGAGTCGCCGGGGTGTGGCCACTGGCCAGAGGCCGAGGCGTGGCCACTGGCCAGACCCTGAGGCGAGGCCACAAGCCAGACGCCGAGGTGTGGCTACTGGCGAGACGCCGAGGCGAGGCCAGTGGCCAGACGCCGAGGCGAGGCCACTGGCCAGACGCCGAGGCGAGGCCAGTGGCCAGACGCCGAGGCGAGGCCACTGGCCAGACGCCGAGGCGTGGCCACTGGCCAGAGGCCGATGCGTGACCATTGGTCATAGGTCGAGGCGTGGCCACTGGCCAGAGGCCGACTCGTCGGCACGGTCGGCCATCCCGCTGCAGGACTGTTCGGCGGACGGTGCGGGCAGGTGCACGGTCGGCTGCCGGCAGGACGCCATCGTGTGCAACGGAAACCCTCCGCGTCGGCGAGGATTTCTATCCGGTCATTTCGCCGTTTCTAATTCTGCCGGTCGTCGTCTCACCTGTTCGCTCGCCGCCGCCGCCATTAGCGGGCACGCCGGCTCGAATTAAGCGCGCGATCTTTACGCTCATTTTTCCGGCGATCTGGTGGTACGCACGAGGCGGAACGCGCTGGCCGCTGGCGGCGTGTCGGCGCCAAGACACCTGGCGGCACCTTCCTGTGTCGGGCCCACGGGCCGGACGCGGCCAGATGGCCAGGGTCGGCCCAGTGCGACCCCTGCTTCCGCCGCCGACCAGGGCCGCGCTGGAGGCGGCCCCGCTTGTTGACTCATGCCGCTCGCCACTGGTACACACCGGATGAGCTCGTCAGGCTGGCCCGTCCTGACCTCAGACCTGTCCTGGCCGACCTGACCTGTCCTGTCGTGGCCGGGTGTCAGAGCGGCAGTGGTTATGGCTGGCAGAGGGGTGCGGTCCCACCGGACCGTTTGGCAGAGGGGTGCGGTTTCACCGGACCGTTTGGCAGAGGGGTGCGGTCTCACCGGACCGTTTGGCAGAGGGGTGCGGCTTCACCGGACCGTTTGGCAGAGGGGTGCGGTCTCACCGGACCGTTTGGCAGAGGGATGCGGCTTCATCGGGCCGCCTGGCAGAGGGGTGCGGTCCCACCGGACCGTTTGGCAGACGGGTGCGGCTTCATCTGACCGCCTGGCAGAGGGGTGCGGTGTCACTGGGTTACTTCAGTTCAAGTACTTCGGTTCAGTATCACTGAATCGAAGAGGTTCAGTTGAGCTGAAGAAGCCCAGTAGACGAAACAATTCAATCCATGGTATTTAATGTTTAGATGATCACTTTTGAATAAGTTTGCAGCATGGTTATAGCTACTATGTTCATGTTTTCTTAGTCGCGATGCTCTTGCCTAACTGACAAAATCAAATGAATACAATACAACATATTAATAACACAAGAGGCCTTCACACAACACAAATTAAATTCCCTCCAGCCCACAGTTCTGGAAGGTATGATAGGGCCGCCAAAGCGAATGTAGCCACTCGACAAAATATACAGTCAAAACAATTCATCTACCAGAGAACACCAAAGCTCACCAAGGTGTGGAAAATCGTATTCCAGTGTGGGTATCTCCTGGTGACTTAAGCATTTTCTGGTAAACGATCGGCACAAAATGGAACTCCAGTAAATACGGTAGATACTCTGACGGCATTTTTGTTGTAAGCACTCGTCAGCACCTGTTGGCGGTGGTGGTGTTAAAAGGGGCACAGAAACCGAGAGAGAGAGAAAAGAGAGAGAGAGAGAGAGAGAGAGAGAGAGAGAGAGAGAGAGAGAGAGAGAGAGAGAGAGAGAGAGAGAGAGAGAGAGAGAGAGAGAGAGAGAGAGAGAGAGAGAGAGAGAGAGAGAGAGAGAGAGAGAGATGGCGTCAGTCAGACGGACAGATAAAGAAGAGAAGTGAGCGGGTCGCCGGTGTCCATGTGCAGCCTGAACATGCCGCAGCACATGCCGGCTGCAGTATTTACGACAGTGCGAGTGTTGGCAGCGGTCCGGTCCGGCACAGTCGTGACGCAACCACACCCTGCGACACCGAAGCCGTCGCAACGTGACCCACGGTGTGTCCTCGCCGGCCGCCGTCGACAACTCGCGCCAGCCATCGGACGGCAGTAGTATGACGTCATAGGGCGTCCGGCCGGCTGTGTCGGGTTACTAGCGAGCCGGACCGGGCCGGCACCCGGTGGTGTGCTGGAGGATATGGAGACCGGGTGGCGAGTGGAGGAGTTGAGGCGTCGCGCTGTGTACAGACTGTGCGAACATGGCGGAAGAGCGGCAGAGACAATGCGCGGCAAGCGCGTCCTTGTCCGCTTCGTGTTTGTACAGTGTGCATTCTGATCGTTTGAACTGTGGAGGTTATGACCGCTTCGAAGTTGTGTAGGCTGTGAGCTGTGGAGGTTATGACCGTATCAAAGTTGTGGAAGTTATGACCTGTAGAGGTTATGACCGCTTCGGAGTTATGGAAGTTGTGAACTGTGGAGATTATGACCTGTGGAAGTTACGACCGCTTCGGTTATGTTGAATTTGTGGAGGTATGAACTGTGGAGGTTATGACATGTGGAGGTTATGATACACCACCGACACAACGCCTGGCGCTTTGTGCTGAGTTGTGCTGACTAAATGTTTTGCATCGTGCAAAAGACATCGGCACGAGTGCAGTCTCTGAGAACAAGTCGTCCATTTATTTTGAAGGAGCTTCTGCGGTTGCAAATTGTTCGTAGGAACATTTCGGACTAGAAATGTAGTCTAAATGCTTGCCGGGGTGGCTCTGTGGTAATGCTCTGTGGTAGTGGTAATGGCTAATCGGAACTTATTACGTGGACCGTGACCCCACCGCCCGATCTGGTAAGTCCAGCTAAACGGGACTCCTGACACCGAGAGCTTTGCCCGCATGTGCAGACACCATCGCGTTCCTGGCCTCATCGGGACAGTTGCAGAATCTCTCTCCCGACTGGGCTACATGCGAACGTGTATCTGTTCGAGCTGCACATTGTTGGGGCAGGGAATCAGTGCAGGCCGGCGCTATGACCTATTGAGCTACCGGCATAGGAGAACCTGACCAGCAGTTCTTACCTTCAAATCGCCCGCTACCGGAGCGGAACACCCTGACCAGCAGTTCTTACCTTCAAACTTCCCCAAGCAGGGATGCATTTTTATCTACTTTTGTGGACTCCCCTACTACCTAATTGCTGATTTAACCTTCCCCATGTATTTTAGATTCATCATTTGGCCAACTGGATTTCCCCACCCCTCCCCAATGCTTGGAAACCTGATAGCCAATAAGTGCATTGCCACAATCCCAATTAATTTAATAAAACGTCGCTCGTGGACAAAAAGTTGATTGGCTAAAACCTTCCGCATGTCGACCTAAACACTTCGGTCAGCCCAGCACTCTCTCGGCCGCAAATGCATCCATCTGCTCACACGGCTCGGACTGTTCCCGAGGGGATAGCGGCAAACGTCATCTGCACGCTCGTTCCACCGCTCATTATGCACAGAACGCAGAGACCAGCCGCCGACAGTGGACCGACCTCACCGAGAGCGGCAGTGGGTGTGGACCGTGGGCCGTCAGTGAAGCCGGCAGGGGACCTCACCTTGTCGGCAGTGGGTGTGGACCGTGGACCGGCCAGTGAAGCCGGCAGGGGACCGACCTCACCCTGTCGGCAGTGGGTGTGGACCGTGGGCCGGCCAGTAAAGCCGGCAGGGGACCTCACCTGGTCGGCAATGGGTGTGGACCGTGGGCCGGCCAGTGAAGCCGGCAGGGGACCGACGTCACCTTGTCGGAAGTGGGTGTGGACCGTGGGCCGGCCAGTGAAGCCGGCAGGGGACCTCACCTTGTCGGCAGCGGGTGTGGACCGTGGACCGGCCAGTGAAGCCGGCAGGGGACCGACCTCACCCTGTCGGCAGCGGGTGTGGACCGTGGGTCGCCAGTGAAGCCGGCAGGAGACCTCACCCTGTCGGCAGCGGGTGTGGACCGTGGACCGATCAGTGAAGCCGGCAGGGGACCGACCTCACCCTGTCGGCAGGGGGTGTGGACCGTGAGCCGTCAGTGAAGCCGGCAGGGGACCGACCTCACCCTGTCGGCAGCGGGTGTGGACCGTGGGCCGTCAGTGAAGCCGGCAGGGGACCTCACCTTGTCGGCAGCGGGTGTGGACCGTGAGCCGTCAGTGAAGCCGGCAGGGGACCTCACCTTGTCGGCAGCGGGTGTGGACCGTGGACCGATCAGTGAAGCCGGCAGGGGACCGACCTCACCCTGTCGGCAGCGGGTGTGGACCGTGAGCCGTCAGTGAAGCCGGCAGGGGACCGACCTCACCCTGTCGGCAGCGGGTGTGGACCGTGGGTCGCCAGTGAAGCCGGCAGGAGACCTCACCCTGTCGGCAGCGGGTGTGGACCGTGAGCTGTCAGTGAAGCCGGCAGGGGACCGACCTCACCCTGTCGGCAGCGGGTGTGGACCGTGAGCCGTCAGTGAAGCCGGCAGGGGACCGACCTCACCCTGTCGGCAGCGGGTGTGGACCGTGGGCCGTCAGTGAAGCCGGCAGGGGACCGACCTCACCTTGTCGGCAGAGGGTGTGGACCGTGGGCCGTCAGTGAAGCCGGCAGGGGACCGACCTCACCTTGTCGGCAGAGGGTGTGGGCCGTGGGCCGCCAGTGACGCAGTGACGGGAACGCGACAGAGCGCCGCCGCCTGTTCCACTGACGCAGTCCAGTCTCACACAAGAGATCATGGGTGGTCCCCGTGTGCTCGACGACACCGGCTGTGATCTGTTCAACAGGCGGCCGACCGAATGCGCTGACACGGCCGTGATCAGATGGTGTCCGTGACACTGACGGTCAGGCATGTCCTCGCCTGGTACCGGCCACACCGCCTGCTGGTGTGTAATGCGTCCAGTGCGGCAGATCATTGGACACGCCGATTGGAAATCTCGCCGGTGTTTACTGCCGAGATCAGTGAGGCATTGTGTGTTAGTCACATGTTAGTTCCATGGTTGGCACAATTTCAATCGCACCTTACACCGCTCGATGTTTGGGAAAATGGTTGAACCAAGCCAATGAAATAGCACACACAGTTCTGCACGTTCAATGCTGGACCCGAAATCGTTATTTCTGGTGATTCGAGATTGTCACCGCACCACCCGCACTGTCCACACCAGACGCACCAGACGCACCACCCGCACCACCCGCACTGTGGGTGATTTGATTTGCACAACAATTTGATCATGCACAACAATTTTAAGATGCATCTTTCGCTCCGAAAAAAAGTATGATATTAATGCACCCGAATATATATATATATATATATTTATATATGTATTAATATCATACCTTTTTTCTCGGAGCGAAAGATGAATCTTAAAATTGTTGTGCATGAGTGGTCAAAGACGCGTATTGTAGTGGATTTTGTTCGAACAAAAATCGATTCCATCGTGCGACAGGCGATTAAAATATTTCCCATTGAAAGCAGTGCTGTCACCTCGTGGAAAATCATGCACATATACGGTCATACCCTTATATACACCGACATATAGCCTTCCTTCAAGTCTCTATATACCATTTTCGGAATTATTTCTGGGAGACCGGTTCATTGTTGCATAGTAGATGTCTGTCGCTCATAATATAATATAAATATTGACGGATATGTGGTTTCACCATCACGTTGGACGAAGCCAATGTTTTGCGACACAGATAGTGTTTTCGACGAAGCCAATGTTGTGCCAGGTCTACGACGTCGGTCTAACGACGCCGTCACTCAGTGGTCGGTCTGACAATGCAGCTACCAGAATGGGGCACCAAAATGTGCAGCGTGAACACCACATCAGGACCATTACTCGGAACATGCCCACATCAACACCACATCAGGACCATTACTCGGAACATGCCCACATCAACACCACAGCACGACCCTTACTCGGGGCATGCCCACATCAACACCACAGCACGACCCTTACTCGGGACATGCCCACATCAACACCACATCAGGACCATTACTCGGAACATGCCCACATCAACACCACAGCACGACCCTTACTCGGAACATGCCCACACCAACACCACAGCACGACCATTACTCGGAACATTCCAACATCAACATCACAGCAGGACCATTACTCGGAACATTCCAACATCAACATCACAGCAGGACCATTACTCGGAACATTCCAACATCAACACCACAGCAGGACCATTACTCGGAACATTCCCACATCAACACCACAGCACGACCCTTACTCGGAACATTCCAACATCAACACCACAGCAGGACCATTACTCGGAACATTCCAACATCAACACCACAGCAGGACCATTACTCGGAACATTCCCACATCAACACCACAGCACGACCCTTACTCGGAACATTCCCACATCAACACCACAGCACGACCCTTACTCGGAACATGCCCACATCAACATCACAGCACGACCCTTACTCGGAACATGCTCACATCAACACCACAGCAGGACCCTTACTCGGAGCATGCCCACATCAACACCACAGCACGACCATTACTCGGAACATGCCCACACCAACACCACAGCACGACCCTTACTCGGGGCATGCCCACATCAACACCACATCAGGACCATTACTCGGAACATTCCAACATCAACACCACAGCAGGACCATTACTCGGAACATTCCAACATCAACACCACAGCAGGACCATTACTCGGAACATTCCCACATCAACACCACAGCACGACCCTTACTCGGAACATTCCAACATCAACACCACAGCAGGACCATTACTCGGAACATTCCAACATCAACACCACAGCAGGACCATTACTCGGAACATTCCCACATCAACACCACAGACGACCCTTACTCGACACATTCCAACATCAACACCACAGCACGACCCTTACTCGGAACATGCCCACATCAACATCACAGTACGACCCTTACTCGGAACATGCTCACATCAACACCACAGCAGGACCCTTACTCGGAGCATGCCCACATCAACACCACAGCACGACCCTTACTCGGAGCATGCCCACACCAACACCACAGCACGACCCTTACTCGGAACATGCCCACATCAACATCACAGCAGAACCATTACAAGGAACATACCCTATCAACGCCACCATACTCGCAAGAAGCAGAGACCACAGATGGCTCGCAACATTGGGAACAATATATATCAAGGAAGCAGCACCGAACATCAATGTCCAATGCAACAAGCTCACACGCCTATATATGATAGATAGCTGGCTAAGCAAGCTTATATAATATATGCTCTGTGTATGCATAATGATATAAATGCTATGATCCATAAATGATATAAATGATATAAATGCTTAGGGACTCTGCTAAATTACAATCCGCAAGAAGCAGTTTACAGCTTACCTCCAATGGCCACCCACTACATTGCTTCCATTTCAATTTGTAGAAGCTGAGAAACTTTTTAGCAAACCCTGCTGAACAGTCACCAGCTAATTTAATGTCAGCCGGTCGCTTATTTGCCCTGAGACACCTAACTTTGTTTCTAGCTATATGCTCCAGGTTAGTCTCAGAGTTGAGGTGTTTTTGTTTTTATGTTTGCTTCTTTGACATTAGCGATTGTTTTACTTTCCCTGTCAGCCACGAAGGACGTCTAATCTTCTTCGATCTAATCTCTCTCTTGGGAATGAACATATCCTCAACTTCATCTAAGCCGAACTCTTCCCACTGAACTTCACCCAGGAATATCCAGAACGGATTGTAGTTATCTTGAGTAAAATTTGGAAAATGTGTCCCGCTCTTCTTCCCGGCATATCTAGCATACAAGGAAAAGCGCATGATGTTCTGATCATTATCTGCTAAGGTCTCTACTATTCCTAAATTCCGTAGATCTTCCTCCTATGGAAGTAATAGATCTGATATTCAATTTCCATTTGTGGGTTCATTTAGCATTTTAAAGAAACAGAAATCCGTACCGCAAGCAATTGAAACTCCTCTTAATTTCGTTACACTTTTAGTTTTGTACCTTAACCTCGTTATGCTACAACTTCCGTATTGGAAAAAAAAACATCAATCGGATCCTGGCTCGCGTTTCAGTTTTCATTAAATAAGATCCTTCAAGGTGAACACTACACGGAATGGAGCATGACAAATACAGGAAGGCAAAACCGAAGACACGGCCTGCACCAAATGCAAGTAAGCCAACCACAGATACGTAGGAAATCGTCAGCAGCGCTGTCTGTCACGACGGCACAGAGTAGACGACAGAAGCGGCCCAGACACGAGGATGCAGAACAGACGACAGAAGCGGCCCAGACACGAGGATGCAGAACAGACGACAGAAGCGGCCCAGACACGAGGATGCAGAACAGACGACAGAAGCGGCCCAGACACGAGGATGCAGAACAGACGACAGAAGCGGCCCAGACACGAGGATGCAGAACAGACGACAGAAGCGGCCCAGACACGAGGATACAGAACAAACAGCAGAAGCGGCCGAGGAAACGAAGCAGAACAGGCGACGGAGGACGAAGCAGAACACGGGACAAAGTAAATTGATTGATCTGAATTAGACAAATTACCTTTATGTCACTGATAATGTGATGCACGGTCATTTTCATCGAAAACTAATTACAATTGTACATTGCGTATCATGCAGAATCAGTCCGTGATCCTTCAGCATAAGTCCAAGTTGTCACTACTTAATGCTACAATTACTCTGCTTCATTTCATGCACCACCACCTCTATCACTTCCACTTTCCCAGGCTTCCCATGGAAGCCAGTGCGGCCACGGCCACCATGCAAACATAAATGTCCCATGTAAGTGGTACAATGGCCACCATGCAAACATAAATGTGCCATGTAAGTGGTACAACGGCCACCATGCAAACATAAATGTACCATGTAAGTGGTACAATGCGACATCTTGTGTGGAGTTGAAATGTGGCATCTGCCGTGGCCGGTAAATCAGACGAGCCGACACTGAAGGCGCCCTCTGAATGTACGGCCCGTACACGATCATAGCATAGCATAGCATAGCATAGCATAGCATAGCTCACGGATGCCATTATCAGCACGGCGAGATGCAACGTGCATTCCGGCCTTCAGAGCATGAGAACGGTCGTGGAGAGGTCGGATGACAGACAATCGCCGGACCGAGGGGAGCAGGGAAGACGAGCAGCGTGGAGCCAATAGCAGCCAGTGTGGATGGCGTGGCGTGTGCCAGCCCCATGGTCGTGTCTTGAGGAGAAACACGAGACTGGTGGGAGAGATCCAGTCGGCGGCGGGTGGCTGTCAAGTGGTACTGGGGGACGATCCCCTCGCATTGGCGACGGTCCCTCTCCCCCTAGTGACGACTGCAACGGTGTCTGGCGACCGACTGTGGTCACCTGGGATTCCTCCGAAGTATGCTCCGAGTTTGATATACACACGAAGAGGATAGGACATGAAATGTCTCCGATCTCCATGCATTCACATTGTGAGATACGATACACGTAATCCAAGGTAATACAAAGTTCGTTGGCCACGCACACAGTAAGCAGGCCTTTTGCACCGTACCTCGTCGATATTTATTAGACATACCAAATAGCGAGCGGCACAATCCATATAGTTCGCATGCCACCCAGAGTTTTGATTTGCTCCAACACCAACACTCACTTCATCGTGGGAAATCGGATAACCGATCCGTTCAAATATCATCACGAATGACCCGGCGGCCCAGCCGTCAGTGTGCTTGCCAAGAGGAGGCTCTCTGGAAGTGGTGGGCTGGTACAGGTCATACGCCACGGCCGTATCGAGCCGACCATCGAGCGCATCGCAAAACGTGACCCACCCGCCCGCTCCGACATACCGAGATAAAGTGTGGGAAGCGCGCCTAAAACGCCGCCGCCGATCGCCGCGACGATAGCGGCGCGGAATGTCGCGTTGTGCGCCTCGTCGCATACGCCGCCGGGCGGCCGCGCGACGATCGTGCCGCGCCGCGCCGCCGCCTCCCTATCCGACGGCAGCGGTCGCGCGGCTGTCTGCGCCGACTTTCGCGCTCGTTTCCGGCGCGGAGTCGGCGCGGCGGCAGCGGGAACGCCTCATGGCCGCCGCCGCTGCCGGCGCAGTGGCAGGGTCACGGCGGGTCGACCTTGGAGCCGGCCATTGTTGCAGTGTGCCGTGCGAGGCGCGACCGTGCGGGTCCCGCGGCTGGCTGGATGTCGGCTGGAGGTCGGCTGCAGTTGCGATGACCCTGCCCCCACGTGCAGGCGAGCGAGCGAGCGAGAGCGAGAGAGAGAGAGCGCCTGTGTTCCGACAGGTCTGACAGTGAGCAGATGCTACGACGAGATGCTGCAAGATGCGGCAGCTGGTTTAAAGACACAAAGGGATTCCGCATAAGTAATAGGCATTAGCTGTTCATGTATATGCTGATCGGCGCCTGTGGCGGCGGAGATCGTCACTGGGGCGGCAGGTGGCGCTGGTTCTCCGGTAATTAATCTACTGCAATGAGGGCTACACGAAACGATAGGTATTGCAGTCGTCTGATGTGTATTTGGAGATGCCAACAGCCATCCAGTCGGCCTCTGCATAATGGTGCCTAAGCCAACGGCACGTGATCTGTATGATGATACTGATTCCGCGTTTGGAGATGCCTCACCGCTACAGTTTCAGAATAAAGATGACGGATGTATATTGGTGGTCGGATATCTGCGCCATCGTAACACCACGCCGCCCAAGGAAATGACCATCGCAAGCCTGACGTGACAGGATGCGTCTGACAGCCAGACACCAGAAACTCTTCAGAAATTCCTCCGGAATGTCGCATCCATCCCGCACGGAATGAACCCGGCTATAATCGAACTCATGGACGTCGGAGCGGTTCAAAGCTGAAGTATTTCCGGGTCGGGTTGACATGACAGGACGCGAAGAAAACTTGCTGATCTGGGATGCGGAAGATCATGCGGTTCGAAAGTGAAAAAAAATTAATTGGAACCATTGACTGAGCTGTAATTTCCATGTATTACCGTGTATCGCCGTACATTGCCGTCAATTAACATGTATAACCATGTATTACCGTACATTGCCGTATATTACCATGCATGGCCGTGAATTGCCGTGAATTGCCATGTATTGCCATGTATTGCCATGTATCCTGGCAATTCAAGGCCTGTTCTTCGGCTCTGTATTTCTTCAATGTTCAGTGTTTAAGTGTTGTAGGTTTCCAGAATGTGAGGTAAGAGTGGTGTTTTCCTACGGTATTCTAATTCGCAATGACATTCCTCTCTAATTCCTAGATCTTTCCTGCTGAGAAATTGGGAAGAGTAAGCGCGCACCGGAGCGGCCGGGGCCGGAGATTTGTCACTCTGACCAGCCGGTACACAGTCGGTCACGCCTCTGTGACACGGGAGCGGTTCCTTCCGCCTGGCTGAGCCGTCGGCCAGCGTCCTTCAGGCGCCTTGCGACGGGCACCATCAGACGAGCCAGCCATGCCTGGAGACGAGCCAGCCATGCCTGGAGACGAGCCAGCCATGCCTGGAGACGAGCTAGCCATGCCTGGGGACGAGCTAGCCATGCCTGGAGACGGTGGGAGCTAGCCATCCCTAGAGAAGAGCTAACCATGCCTGGAGACGAGCTTGACATGCCTGGAGACGAGCCGGCCATGACTGGAGACGAGCTAGCCATGCCTGGGGACGAGCTAGCCATGCCTGGGGACGGTGGGAGCTAGCCATCCCTAGAGACGAGCTAAACATGCATGGAGACGAGCTAGCCATGCCTGGAGACGAGCTAGCCATCCCTGCAGACGAGCTAGCCATCCCTGGAGACTGGCTAGCCATGTCTGGAGACGGTGTGAGCTAGCCATGCCTGGGGACGAGCTAGACATGCCTGGGGACGATCTAGACATGCCTGGGGACGAGCTAGACATCCCTGGAGACGATGGGAGCTAGCCATCCCTGGGGACGAGCTAGTCATGCCTGGAGTCGAGTTAGCCATCCATAGATACGAGCTAGCCATCCATGGAGACGAGATAGCCATCCCTGGAGACGAGCTAGCCATCCCTAGAGACGAGCTAGCCATCCCGGGGAGAGTGCCACCATCCCTGGAGACGAGCTAGTCATCCCTGGAGAGGAGCTAGCCATCCCTGGAGACGAGCTAGCTATCTCGGGGAGAATGCCACTATCCCTAGAGACGAGCTAGCCATCCCGGGGAGAGTGTCACCATCCCTGGAGACGAGCTAGCCATCCCTGAAGACGAGCTAGCCATCCCTGGAGAGGGGCTAGCCATCTTGGGGAGAGTGGCACCATTCCTGGAAACGGTGCGTGAGGCGGTGAGAGTCCTCGCGCCGGGGAGGTGAAGGCTGGCTACTGTGAAGGCTGCACCGGTTCAGGGGAGGAGGGGGGGGTCTGAGAACCAGCGGTCATCGTCAGTCGTCAGTCACGGCCGGTCGGCTCCGAACGTTCTCACAGGAAAATGATGTCGTCACGGTCGACGACGGTCGTGGCGCGGCCGCGGCCGTGGCGTGCTCGTAAACACAGAGGGGCTCAGAGGCGGGCCAGTTCGAATCCAGACCGTGACAGAAAGCATGATGCTTGGGCTGTGCCGGCGGTCGTATACGACTGCGCGTTTGTTCACGCATCGTGACCGTGATTATTGGCGGTATTTTGATGTAGCGAAGACGAACCTGCTCGGAACATGAGAGAAATGTCCCGTTTTCAGTGCCGATAATGCGCCGTTGACGTGTTAAAATGCGTGACACTCCTCGGTATCGAACTCGCCCCTTCGCGTGGTGTTCCGATGCGACCCACATGCGACTGCCCACTGTGGGAACGGCTGACATGTCAGTCGGACGGCGGCGGCGATGCGTCAATCCCGGGCCGGTCCTGTTTTTGTCGGCCGTTTTTGCCGCACGATGCCATCTCGGGCCCACCAAGTATGTCCAGCGGACCGGTGCTGTGTTGCGGCCGCTCCGTCCACTGCCCGCCGACCACACGGTACTGAACGGGTCCAGATATCGGCCGCCAATCGAGACGCCACCGCCGCCGCTCCGGCCGGCCGACTAATTAACGTGAGAAAAGAAAATAGACCACCTTTCGCCGTGTCGTGATCGAATTACCTCGTCTTCGCCGCCGCCTCCGGTCGGCCGGGTTTGAAGGGCGCATGCCCGGCTCACACGGCTCGGCGTGACCGAGTGTCACGCCGAGAGTGCAGTGAGTGCGAATCGCGCTTGAAGTGTTGTCGCCGACCCGGCCGTCGGCGAGCGCGCAAAAAGCCAACCGGCCGCGTGTTTGCGAAGCGCACCGCAGTCAGTCCAGGCGTCAGCGCCGGACCCGGGGTGCCGGATAATTGCTGCGACCCGGCGAGCTGGCGTGGCCTCGGCCGCTTCCTGGCAGTCGTCGTCTCGTCACATTTTTCCGGCTGTTGCAAGGGGAACCGGCGGGCGACTCGGGTTACACCGCCACCTGCCCCCCCCTCCCCGGACCCTCGCCGCCGGAAGTTGGCACTGGTAGACGATCGGCCCTCAGTCGGGCGACCGGACGTCTCTGGCGCCGTCCGCCCTCCTCGCGCCGTCCCGGTCCTAGGGTTACCTCCCTCCCCCGTGTCCGCTCAAAGGCGCCCCAGGCCGACGACAGTAATTTGAATATGGATGATTGCCGACCTAGGCGCCACTGCGCTCGTACAGATGGAAAAATGTCATTCATTGGATTTTTTCCTCGTCGAGGCCAAGGAGCTGAGCCGGCGGGTGGAAGTGGAGCGAGCTAAAAGAAGGCTGCCATTAGCAGACGTGCGCTTCGGTCGCAACCCGTTCGGAGGAGATGAGGAGCGGGCATTCAGAGCCGCTTGCCGCATTGTCGGCCGGATAAATGTGTAAGGCCTGGATGGAGCACGTGCCTTTGTCGGACTGCATTCCAAGTCGGGCTGTGCCTCAGAGCGGCAGCACCACACCGACCGGATTTGGAGTCGACGTCGACGTCCATGTTCGACCACGAGGCGGACCCACCCGCACACCGTCACGCCACTCATAGCGAGATGGACCCGCACACCGTCACGCCACTCATAGCGAGATGGACCCGCACACTCACGCCACTCATAGCGAGATGGACCCGCACACTCACGCCACTCATAGCGAGATGGACCCGCACACTCACGCCACTCATAGCGAGATGGACCCGCACACTCACGCCACTCATAGCGAGATGGACCCGCACACTCACGCCACTCATAGCGAGATGGACCCGCACACTCACGCCACTCATAACATGACATTTACCCAACGTTGGGACCAGCTGCCTTCCATGCCATAGCGAAGAGATAGGTAGGGACTCTACCATGACCACCGCCCCCTGGCTGTGTGCTTAATAAGTAAGGCCAACGTGAGCAACCTCGTCCTGAAGCACACCAAGCGAAGCGAATAGGAAGCACCAACGTGTCGACATTATCGGCGAGTTGCGTGCTCGAGATGAACTTGACCCCGCTCTCCGGCCGCCTTGCCACGCACCGCGCATTTGTCGGTCATTGTTACAGCGACACCACTCGTACCGGCCAGCATAGTCGGCTCGTGCACGCGCGTCACACAACCGCAGCGTCACGCAGCGTCTCTCTGGGTCACCAGGGTCACAGTCAGCGGCACTTGGAGCCGGCCCGACCACCGAGGTCACCACTCTGGGTCACCGTCAGCGGCACTTGGAGCCGGCCCGACCACCGAGGTCACCACTCTGGGTCACCGTCAGCGGCACTTGGAGCCGGCCCGACCACCGAGGTCACCACTCTGGGTCACCGTCAGCGGCACTTGGAGCCGGCCCGACCACCGAGGTCACCACTCTGGGTCACCGTCAGCGGCACTTGAAGCCGGCCCGACCACCGAGGTCACCACTCTGGGTCACCGTCAGCGGCACTTGGAGCCGGCCCGACCACCGAGGTCACCACTCTGGGTCACCGTCAGCGGCACTTGAAGCCGGCCCGACCACCGAGCACGGCAGCACGAGTACAAGTGGACCAACGGCCAAATGCCCGGCTCCTCTGAGATAGTCCGATGTCGAGCTACCGCCCGCCCTCGCCAGTCTCCCGCAGATTGGTGACAGTAGGAGGTGGAAGATAACGACTGTTGGTTGGGGGCCAGCAGTCAAGCTAGCAAGCGATAGCCGAGTGGCCAACGTGTTCCTTTGGTAGAAGAACAAGATAGAACATTTCCGCACTGTGGTGATCGTCCGACCTTGCTATCTGCCTCGTCGACAAGGTCGAACGGCACTGTGGCGGGTCGTATCTCACGTCGGGCGTCGGCAGTGACGTCAGGTTGTCGGCAGCACGTCAGGTTGTCGGCAGCGACGTCAGTCGTCTTTGGAATGTTCGACAGTATACCTATCCAAGGTAGGCGTCATGCTGAACATGAGGTATGGGTTCGGCGTCGACGTTAAATGGAGATAATTGACCAGAGGGTAACCAGCCTAAACCGCTTGACCACAGATTGTTAACAAGAATGGAATTTTTGTCTCTGCTTGAGAGCGAGAGTGAAGGTCACTGCTCCAAAGCAACACCCCTCAGGCACGAACCCGAGCCCAAGAGTGAAGGTGAAGGTCCCCAGGACTGTGGTGCAGTGCACCCCACGGCATTTAGTGGTGTTGTTCCGGTCTAAAACAAGACAAAAAGTCACACCGATCACTTGTCGACCAACATTTTGAAACCATGCATGCGATAGTCAGTTTTTATCCTTGAAGTAGCCAGGACTCTGAACCGTTGTCATGTTGGGTGCGTTTGTGATGAAAATATGATGGAAACATAGCAAAGTAACGAGGTGCAATGTGCTGCATGCTGATTTTCGGGCGAGATGGAGAACAGGGCGAGTTGCTTTGCGAACTGAACGGAAAAGTACCCAAGTGAGAGCGGCCGCGGTCAGGGGGCATGCCCAGCCGGCAGACACGTCCAGATCAGACACGTCAGACGTACTGGTCGCCCACGGTCGCGCCCGGCACAGTGGGTCTTCCTGCATGGCCAGCATTCTGCGGTGTCGCTGCGATGCAGTGTTGCAGCCGCTCGCTGGCCTCTCTCACGGGAACGGGCTGCCGCCGGCCATCGACAAAACAAAGCACACGAGCGCACAGCGCGCCGGCCGCCCGCCCGTTCACACGGCCGCCACGGCGCCCGCATAAAAACGCCGCATTTCAGTAAGAAAAGCGAATTAGAACGGAAGCCGACTGCCGGCGCGCAGCGATTTTCACACGGTGTTTATTTCGCGGGGGCCAGCACTGCGGCGAGCGAGGGGACGCGGTCTGAAAATGTTGGCTAAACAGGCAGACAGATGAGCGTGTGTGTCGGAACGCAAAAACTGCCGAGTTGTTTTGCCGAGAACAAATGAGAGCGCTTCCTTGCCGTGCCGGCGGGGTACGTGAGAAACCGGTGCGAGGCACGTCGCGCGGTCCGGACCAGCAGGGAAAACGCTCAGTCATGTACGCAGTTCATTTATTATCATATCTGAGAGTCAATAGCTACACAATCTGTACACATAAATACTCGATACAAGACGCACCCACAACCTACCGGCTGTGGTGGCGGTAAAAAGTTCAACAAGAAACAAGCCTCAGTCTGAAAGATCGCATATGAACACCTTTCAACGATGCATGGTCACATGTAACAATACTTCTGTCACCGGGCAAAGCTCTGGAGACTGTGGTCCTCGCACTCTCGACCGGGGCGGCACCGCAGAAATGCCAAAACCGCAGAATGTCCGGACGCATTCACCGGGTGTCTGGGTGGCTGTCACGCTGTCGGCGGGACAGACGCGCCGCGCGGAGACGATGCGCCGAGTCGGGCGGCCGCCTGTGAGCCGCCGCCCGCCCGACTGGTCCAGAGGAACGTGTACCCGAGATCAATCCAAACACTGCGCACAGAGCGCCGGCTCCACCCCGCGCGGTCGGCGAGCTCACACATCACAATATAAAACCTCCGGAATAAATTAGCATCTAGCAGCTTTGGTACGGACTACGGAGACGGCAGGTACAACGTTCGAGGTCACCACCGATGACCTCACGGGTCCGGGTGGTGGCCAGGGCTATACCTCCGTGGCGTACACCTCTGTAGCCAGCGACGCTCCGGCCAGGTGGTCGTCGATCACGTACACGCCTGTCCGGTTCGGGCAGACGCGGGCGGCGGGCGCTGCCGCCGCCGCCGCGTCGCCGTACGACGGTCCGCCACCGTCCACACACACTTTGAGAGGGGGCGAGGTCCGGCAAGCCGCCTCAAAGTCCACTTTGTCGTACGCCGACGACGACGAAGTGTTGAGCATGCCCGACGCGCGCCGCGCCGGGTCAATGTTCAACTGTTTGTGCGTCTTGGTCGCCTCGAGAGAGTACCCACCACCACCACCACCGCCGCCGCCGGAGTCGTCGACGTTTTTCACCTTGCCGGTGGGGTAGTCGAGCGCGTTGACGATCATGGTGTCCTCGAAGTGGCGCTTGCCGGCCGACGCGTTCTCGGCGTTCTGGCGGCGCGCCTCGTCGTCGTCCTTCTCGGCGGCGCGCCGGCGCCGGTACTTCATGCAGAGGATGGCCGCGATCGAGACGAGCACCAGCGCCGGCACGGACACGGACAGCGTCGAGATGAGCACCACGTGCTCTGACGGCATCGTCTCGTCGGCGGCGGCCGTCGGCGACTGCACGCGGCCAGACACCGGACGCGCCCACTCTGGCACCACGCCCTCGAACTGGCACAGGTCACCCACCAGGCCGGCCGGACACCGGCACTCGAACGTGCCCACCCGGTCGGCGCAGACGCCGCCGTTCTGGCACAGCTGGCCGGCGCACTCGTCGATGTCGACGCTGCAGTCCTTGCCGGTGAAGCCCAGCCGGCACGTGCACGTGAAGTCGTTGACCAGGTCGTGGCACGTGCCGCCGTTGGCGCACGGGTTGGTCAGGCAGTCGTTGACGTTCATCTGGCAGACGGCGCCGACGAAGCCCGGCACGCAGACGCAGCTGAACGCGTTCACCTGGTCGTGGCAGGTGCCGCCGTTGAGGCACGGGTTGACGGCGCAGTCGTTGACGTTGCGCTCGCAGTTGCGGCCGGCGAAGCCCACCGGACACACGCACCGGTGGCCGTAGTCGTCGTTGACGCAGTTGCCGCCGTTCCGGCACGGGTCCGGCTGGCAGAAGGAGTTCTTCTGCTCGCAGTTGGTGCCCTTGTAGCCGGCGGGACAGTGGCAGCGGTAGCCGGCCGCGCGGTCCTCGCAGCGGCCGCCGTTCTGGCACGGCAGGTCGGAGCACATCTCGGCGGCCGTCTCGCACCGGTGTCCCGACCAGCCGCGCGGGCACACGCACATGAAGTTGTGGCCAGTGTCGCGGCACGTGCCGCCGTTGGTGCACGGGTGGCGCGCGCAGCCGCCCTCCTCGATCTCGCAGTCGGTGCCGTTGAAGCCGACCGGACATTCGCACGTGTAGCTGCCCTGGCCAGTGTTGTAGCACGTGCCGCCGTTCTTGCACGGCCGGTGGTTGGTGCAGAAGTTTAGGTCCTGGTTGCAGAAGAGGCCGCCCCAGCCCTCCAGGCAGTCGCAGCCCCAGGCGGCCGAACAGGTGCCGTTACGGCAGCCCGGGTAGCGCTCGCACACGTCGCAGAACTTGCCCTTCCAGCCGGAACGGCATCTGCAACCAACGGCGGATCGTCAAATACAGCTCATCTAGTTAGTCACAGGCGGCTTCCTATCCAGAAACCTCGTCAAATACAGCTAATCCCATCAGTCACATGCAGCTTCCTATCCAGAAACGTCGTCAAATACAGCTCATCTCTCAGTCACAGGCGGCTTCATATCCAGAAACGTCAACACTGGGCGACACACAGGGGCGACAAACTAAGGTGTGTACTTGTGGAGCCTGAAGCGCCGCCCTCTCGTAAACTCAATGCAGCCAAGACGAGGCGCCGCGCCCATCTCACAAGCATGCGCCTTATTCATCAGAATCATCTCATCAGTGGATGGTGTATCAAGCGCAGCACCCAAAGGTGGCCTTGCCTCACTGGCGAATCAGCGGCAAGCCCAGCGACAAACGTCGAGATACGCCCAGCTCATCGGCGAAGGGCGCGCCTCAGCACGGCCCGCCGCAGAGACGCCGTTTTTACACGCGCGCGGCTTTTAAACCTGATTGCCGCCGGGTCGGGCGGGCGGCGCGGCCGGCGACGACGCATCGTGACCTTTCGGCCGACCTCTGGCCCCAATCGCAGCGGCAGCAGCACGCCGCCGGCTACTGAAGCTATTACGACTGGGTCGTTTCGGTGCCGGATAATTTACGGCCGGGCGTCACGTACGCCGGCGCCCGAGGCGCTGCAGGGCGCTCGCGGGCGCCACCGGAACCCCTCGCTAACTGCCGCTTCCGATCCGTTTTTGTCCGTGGGGGACGCGCGCGCCATGTGATGACACGCCGGAATTATGACGCCATTACGGTAGACTAGTTTGGATAAGAAAGCCGGTCGTTTGTCGCGCGGCGAGGACGTCGACAGGCGCGACAGCGCGGAGGCAGTGGTACTTACGTGCACTCGCTGGGCTCGTTGCAGTAGCCGTGCTCCTCGTGACAATCGGCCGCACAGGTAGCTGGAACAGAAACAACGCATGAGACCAGGTGTAGAGAAAATGGCGCGAGACAGCAATAAAACGCGGCACTCAAACGCTGATACCTTAACTGGGACCCCGGCTACTCGTACCGCGAGCGAAACGAGACGGGTGTCCGCACCACTAAAAGACACACAAAAGACCGGGCAAGGAGCCACGGAATAGGTCGTGCCGGAGATGGAACGGGTTCCCGACGCGTGAGAGGCCCAGATGGACCGCCTGACAGCACATCGTTCTCACGCGCGGCCAGACGACAAAAACGACTCGGCTTTTAATCAGGCTGCACCGGCCCGCTTCGTGAACACCTCTCCGATAAACGCCGACGCGATGGCGACACCCAATTAAGAGGCCGATTAGCGCTTCTGAGGCGGACTGCACCTCGCGGCCGTCCAGTAACGCTCCTACCCGGACGACGTGGCAATAGTGAGGCGGAGCCGGACCTGGCGGGATCCCCACCTCCGACCAGCGCCAGCATCAGCATCAGCATCAGCATCAGCATCAGCATCAGCATCAGCATCAGCACCAGCACCAGCACCAGCGCCAGCGCCAGCGCCAGCACCAGCGCCAGCATCAGCGCCAGCGCCAGCACCAGCGCCAGCACCAGCACCAGCGCACACACGATAGTCGCTGGCGCTGCGTCCCGCGCGCGCGGCGGCCACCGATCGGTTTCAGGCCATTATTTCGGCCTGGAAATTTATACGCCGGCGCGGCCGGGGGACGGCGGCCCGTCCATTTGGGGCGTTCGCCGGGTGACGCGGCCTTTTCGGCGCGGTCCCACGGTGGTGAGCCAGCTGGCGAGCGCCGCCTCAAGGTGAGCGGCGAGCGTGCATCTGTCGCCCGGCCAGCCGTCGATGGGGGAGACGGCCGGGGTAGGGGCCGGGGACAGGCATCGCCTCACAGCGAGCCGTGCTGGTGTCTAATATAGGCGCCACCGGGCGTGCTGGTGTCTAATATAGGCGCCACCGGGCGTGCTGGTGTCTAATATAGGTGCCACCGGGCGTGCTGGTGTCTACTATAGGTACCACCGGGCGTGCTGGTGTCTACTATAGGTGCGATTGGACCGCGGCACACTGGTAACCCACGGCAGAGTGCCCCCATATTTTTGTTCTTTTCAGTCAGCTAAAAATCGTGCCCGTTCATTGCCATAGGTGTTGCACAAGAAACAACAGTACAATAGTCTGACATACCCGGCAAAGCCAAAACCTTAAAACCAACTCCACATACCATCTCACAGTCACCCCCCCCCCACACACACAGGGGTGTTGTTTTATATACTTTTGAGGGGGCAAATGCCCCTCAATATTGGCTTCCCCCTCCCAATAATTTCAACTTTTAACATGAGACCCCATGGAATGCGCCCCCAATCAATTTGCGGCTGCCAATTGCCTTCATGTATCCCCAATAATTCAGAAATCAACACCCAACCTCACACCAGCCCACAGTTGCCAAACCCACACACCAGCCCGGTTGCCCAACCTCCCACACCAGCCCACAGTCACCCCGCCAGCCCACCCCTCCCACACACCAGACTGCAGGCGGCGGCTCACCTTTGGTGCAGTACTCGCCCGTCCAGCCGGGCAGACACTTGCGAGTGCCGTTCTCCAGACACTCGTAGTGGCCGAACAGGCTGGCGGAGCCCTTGCACATGATGTTGCACTTGTGGCCGTAGTAGAAGCGGTCGCACTGCACGCGGAAGTCGAAGAGCACGGCGTGCTGGCGGGTGCGCCGCTCTTCGTGCGACCAGTCGGAGCCCACGTCCAGCCAGCCCTGCTTGGTCATCCGGTGCACCAGCGTGTGGCGAGCTGCGGAAGCGCACACGTCAGTGTCACACACGTCGGCCAGTCGCGGCCGTGAGCGGCACAGCCGCCAGCCGGCAGCCGCCAGCCGGCACACACAACCGCCGGCCGAGCTGGGCGAACGGGCGGCGAGCGCCCTCCGCCGCCACAGCCCGGCTGGAAACGGCGGCGGCACACACAATGGAGGTGTAAGAAGGCTGGCGGCTGTATCAGATGCACGGTGGGATAGCGCGACGGCTGGCGGGCACGAACACAGGGTGCGGCTGGGAGCCGTTCGACGACGTCACACCGCTACGTCACGTCTCAAGAGGAGCGAGTGGTCACAACACGCGCCGCCGCCGCCCCGCTCCGAACACCGGCCGGCCTCATCGCGCTCAATTACGGCCCGATTACAATGGACAGTTATTGGGGGCACGCCGGCGATCAGCGGCGCCTACAACTGGCCTCCGATCTCACACAGAGGTGTGTGATAGTGGCCGGCCACATGTAGCGGCCGGCGGCGGGCCTCCGATTGTCACACGCCGAGGTCGACCACGGCGCGTGACCGCAGCACAGTGTGACAGCAGCACAGTGTGACAGCAGCACAGTGTGACAGCAGCACAGTGTGACAGCAGCACAGTGTGACAGCAGCACAGTGACAGCAGCACAGTGTGACAGCAACAGTGTGACAGCAGCACTGTGACCGCAGCACAGTGTGACCGCAGCACAGTGTGACCGCAGCACTGTGACCGCAGCACAGTGTGACCGCAGCACAGTGTGACCGCAGCACTGTGACCGCAGCACAGTGTGACAGCAGCACAGTGTGACCGCAGCACAGTGTGACCGCAGCACAGTGTGACCGCAGCACTGTGACCGCAGCACAGTGTGACAGCAGCACAGTGTGACCGCAGCACAGTGCGACCGCAGCACAGTGTGACACGGATGTAGCCGGCCGACGGCGTGCCCGGCCTCGCGGTGTTTACACGAGACGCTGATAGCCGACACCGGTCGGCCGGCCACTGTGGGAACGGGCTGGCCGCGGCGCCGGCCGCCAGCACAAAGTGGCGGCGCGCCGCCGGGCCGCCGCACGCCGGGCCGCCGCACTCGGGTCACTCGGGTCAGCCGGCAGAGACGTGCTCGCTGGCGGCCACGCCCGGTGGCTGCAACTGCCCCGGGGGTGATGGTGGTCTTGCGTGGTGGTAGTGCATTGCGTGATGGTGGTGTTGCGTGGTGGTGGACCGATGGGTTGCGGGCTCCAAACTGGAGTACTTAGTCATCCACGACCAGTGGCATGACGAGAATGGGAGATTGATCAGACAGGCTGGTACATATTGGCTGAGAGTGCTCAGCAGTTAACCAGTCGTGACATCGCCGAAACCTTCTTCTCTCCCCTCGCGGCGACTTTGTTGTCAGCTGCATCAAACGCCCGCTTCAATATCTGCTTTTCAGCCCGGCAAGCGCGGCTGCGACTGAAGTCCTGCCCGCTGCTGTGGCCGGCTGCTGTGACTGGCTGCTGTGACCGGCTGTGACTGTCGACGCTCGGCCCAGGTCAGCCCGGTGACCGCGTGTCTCGGCGACACCCGGTGACCGATGGCCGGCCACCGGTACGCCGTTCCCATATTACGCGGCCGGCCGGCGCAAAGAAGCGGCATTCTTTCGACCGCATTTACATGGCGAGGTATGCACGGCAGACCGGCCGTATGTAAATACCCGTGTGAGCGTCGCGACGAGTACCGTCGCGAAGCCAGCGCCGCCGCCGCCGCCGCCGCCGCACGTCGGAGAGCTTTTTGCCGGACACTCACTCTGCGGAGACCGGCGCGGTGTCGGCACCTGAAGCTGCCACGGCGCGGTGTCGGCACCTGAAGCTGCCACGGCGCGGTGTCTGAGCTGCACCTGAAGCTGCCACGGCGCGGTGTCTGAGCTGCACCTGAAGCTGCCACGGCGCGGTGTCGGCACCTGAAGCTGCCAGATACGACAGACTCGACCGAAGACGGCGCCGCCCGTGCCGCAGGACGCCGCGTCGAATCTCCGGCGGAAACGTGTCGCAGATGTGCCGGCGGCGTGGCGATTAAATCGCCCCTCGGCCGCGTCGGGACGCGTCGCGCTCGTCGCAGAGTCAACAGTCCCCGGCGGCGCGGGCGCGCGCGCGCCGGCGCGGGGGAGTGGCGCGCCCGGAAGCCGACATGTGCGCAACACATGCACGCGTCATGATCGACGACGCCGACGGCCCCGCCTGCGGAGGGACGCTCTCGACGCGTCTCGCCGTCGTCGGCGGCTTCGGAGCGCCGCCGTCGACGTCTCTCAATTGCACGTAATTGTAACGAGTGATTTGCGGAGCAGCGGCGGCGGCGGCGCCGTCTGTCTGCCGCTCCGCGTTTGCATACATCATTGTTGAGCTCATCAGGTGACGCCAACATCGCGCGCGCTCGCGTGTCGACAACTGGCGCCAATATCGGCGCGGGCATTTGTCGGCGGGTGTTGCGACGCGCGTCGGCAGTAATGGCGGCGATGAGTGGCGCGCGACTGCGGGAGCGGCGGGAGCGGCGCAGCTAGCGTCGACAAGAGTGGCCCGCCCGGGGCTCGGGTTTCGCCCAACACTGGCACACCGGCCGCCCGGGGCTCGGGTGTCGCCCAACACTGGCACACCGGCCGCCCGCTCACCTTCGAACGTCGTGGCGGCGTCAGCTCCAGGCTTCTCGTGCCAGGCCTCGATGACGAGCGAGTAGGTGCCCTGGAACAGCACACACCGGCCACGTCAGCGGCGGTCGACGTCATCAGCACGAGACACAAACAAACACCACAATAAATTAACAGGTCGACACATAATTTGACAGTGGACAGCGGCGGCAGCGTGGTTGCCTGGTCGCCTGCCGTAGGTGCGAGGTGTGCTTGTCTAGCAGCACGTTTACGCGTGACACTGGTCCGTCACCCTCGCGCCTCCCCAGATAGCCATCGGCGGCCAGGACCCAAGAGTATTGTCTTGTCACCCGCACCGCGTGCAAACAGACGCTAATGTTTCACTCCGACAAACGCGCCGCATTTTTCTGTCGACACGGCGTGATGGCATTGTCGGGAGGCGTCACGCAGCCGACCAGCAGCTGAAACTTCCTGCCATCGCCATGTGGATCACCACATCCCACCAGCCAGTCGATCCCCAGCTGGTTCCCAGTCCCTCCAGCCAGCCGGTCACCAGCTGGTTCCCAGTCCCTCCGGTCCCTCCGCCAGCCGGTCACCAGCGTCTGACAGTCTCATGTGTCCCGACTTGTCTGGCGTGAGGTGCTACGCTTGATGCAGCGCACACGGCGAGACACTTGCTGGGCGTGGCCGGCACCGGCGCCGGCACCGGCGGGGCTGGGATTCGGGCGGCCCACCTCGTGCGGTCGTCTGGCCCGACTGGCCGGCCGGCAACTCACTCATGCGGTTTGGCAGGGAGCTGTGTTTACACACGGCCGTGGCGGCGAAACGTGGCGTCGCAACTGCTGGCCGACGACGGCGTCGGGTTGGGTCGGATTGGATTGGATTGGCCGTGGCGAGCCGGCGCCGCCAGAGGACCGGCCTGACTGACCTCGCGCCCAGCCCGGGGCGCGACACCTCGCCGCCAGAGGGCCGGCCTGACCTGACCTCGCGCACAGCCCGGGGCGCGACCTTTCGTCACCAGAGGACCGGCATGACCTCGTGCCCGGCCCGGGTCGTGACCCCCCCCACCTTCGTCGCCAGATGTCGCCCCCGACGCGACGGCGTCGACGCGCCGGCGGAGGCTGGCTGCCAGCACCAGCCGCCACCGACGGGCAGTCTGGCGCCACCGGCACATTTCTCTCCCCACGCCGCGCCGGGTTCACACGGAAACTGGAGGCCCATACGACTGCGTTCTCGGCGCGGTGGTCCCGGCGCGGCCACCCCCGCCACACTGCACCGGGCACCGGCAATTTTTCCCACCGGCAAACTTGCACACGGAATGCGGCCTGGCCACCGCCGAGCTGCTAATCCATCAGCTGGCCATTGTCTTTGTTGGTGGAGCGCGTGGGAACCGCGGACGCCGACCGGTGGAGGCGGCAGAGGCGGCGCAGGCGGCGCTGGTGGCAGCGGTGGCGCTGGCGGCGCCAGCTCGGAAGTCCGGTGGGGGTGGGGGGGATGGGGCGCGGCGGCTAATGAGACGGCCACAGGGCCGCAATGTTTTGGATTATTAGTCGGAGGGTGTGAAATACCGGCCCGGGAGAGATGATAAATCGGCCGGCGGGGGCCACGCAGGGTCGGCCGGGGTCGGCCGGGGTCGGCCGGGGTCCGACGGCGACGGCGACCGGCCGCTGAATGCCAGATCAAAGCGGTCGGAAGCGATGGGAGGGAGCGCGACAGAGCGACACACGCGCGTCGGAAAACACCGGCCAAACGACACCCGCGCGTACTCACCGGCCAGGAGAAGTTGAACGGGAACACCATGGGGTTGACGAACGTGGCGTTTGCGCGCTCCTGCACTTGGAAACTGTTGCCGCCCAGCACCGGCGTGGTCGTCTCGCCGAACGTGCACAGCGGATGGTCGTCGATTTGGCGCTGGTAGTGCATCAGACACACGCGGAACTTGGTGGCACACTCACTGTTGACACACACACCGCTGGCGGTCTTGCTGCCGCTGCAGCATCCCCCCACACTGTTCACGCCCAGCTTGTTCTCGAAGCCGCGCAACTTCAGCTCGAAAATGCCGCCGGCGCTCACCTGCAGGAGAGAAGCGAGGTCAGGAAGTCAGTAGCGGTCACGGCGGTCAGAATCCAGGTGTTTGGCCCTGAAGGAGCCCCCCACCCCCGACAGTGTCGGACTCTCCGACGAGATCAGCTGTGGTAACTGTTCCCTCCAGCTGGGGGACTGAGTCGGCACTGGCAAGCGACTTTGGGAATTGCTAACTAAGGAACAGTTCGTGGCATGGACGGCCATTGGAAAGAGATAGAGGGCAGGTCAGGATCGAGCCAATGGGAGCGCACTCTCCGGCAACTTCTACACGCGCGACTTGGCCAGTTCCTGACATTCCGGCCAGCCAGAGGTGATGATGGTGATGATGCTGATGTGATAACGATGATAAATTTATGTTTAGGGACACGTGGACAGTAAGATCGTTTTGTGCCCCCAGACAGACTAGGGCCAGTAATTAGGGGCTGATCAGTATTCAGCAGCAGCCCAGTACCCAGTAACATCTCAGTATCCAGAAATCGCGCGTGGTGTTCAGTAACAGCCCGGCATTCAGAGATCGTAGGCGGCTTCGGTTCAACTGGCTCGTGCTGTGACGCACCAGCGTGCTGAAGTTGTGACGCACCATCGTGCTGCGCGAGCGTGATTAACGACGCTGCATGAATCACCCAGCCACCAGCGCGCGTTGACAATCGGTGTCTTGACTTGGCCACCACTCACTGAGATTAGTTGAATCGAATACACTTGATGACGGATAGGAAAAGCAAACAGCCGTGAATGCACAGCGTTCACGTTATTCCACTCAACAGAGACCTCGCTCATTCAAAATATCGGCATCCAGAACATGGATGACAACGTAGTAGCGAGTCACATATCGTGTTACAAAACATCACAGCACACATCCTCCATCCACTTATACGCACTGAACTGTTCGGAGGGCTCAAGTGCGCTGTAATTTACAACCAACAGCACTTCTTGAAAGCATCGAATAAAACAAACGAAGGTGACATGAACTTTCACTCGGTGTGATGAGCCAATTTATAAGTCTCCAGCTCTACTCATGAATTCATGCCATGTATCTTAAACAGTAAATTGGAATTGCGCAGTTTGCTACAATATCAATATGAAATTAGCTTTCACTTCTGCAGGAGACAGATATAATAAATGAGGCACGCTGCCCAGTGTGTAGTGTTCTCAGCGGTCATGGAAGGTACGCTTACATTTACTTTTTATATATCCTACATTTCATTTCAGTCAAAGCCAGCTGCTAGAAATGTTTATAGGAAAAAATCGATAAAAAGTTAGTATCAACCCAAGTCGCTACCATCGGTGGACGATACAAATGGATGCTTTTTACATATTGGATTTGGGTAGAGTTATGATAATTGTAGGTCTTCGCCCATAAAATAATTGTGGGTTTTCGCCCATGAAGTTCAATGCTAACCTTCAGGTGCTTTAGAACATTAGCGCTGTCCAAATACCCCAGATATAAGCAAACTCTTACTAGTGGACCCTACATGGAACGGATCAATGCTGCACATGCAGCCATGTGCCAGATAGTGTTACGGAACACTACATGGAACGGATAACGCTGCAAAGGCAGCCATGTCTCAGACAATGCTACGGCTCCTCAGTGTTACGGAACACAACTACACGGAACGGATAGCGCTGCAGACAGCCACGTCTCAGACAATGCTACGGTTCCTTAGATAATGCTACGGAACACTACATGGAACGGATCATCGCTGCATGATCTGCATGATCTGCATGATCAGCTATGTCCCGCAGTATGCTACGAAACACGGCTCCTCATTAAGAATATTACTGCGTACTGGAGGACGCTGCGGAATACGGCCCTTTATCAAGATTCTAGGGGATACTAGAAGATCCAATAATACTACCCCGACGTCTATGTTAAGATTAAGCTCACTTCGCGTGAGAAAGCGCACTACGGGTGAGCATAAGCAATATTCCGAAGCATACTACATCATATAGCCTCTTCAATAACTTGTACTCCATCACTACTTTTATATGTATCTAACCATGTATCATTAACGTTAGCCTAACTACTCCACAATGTAGCGTGCATTCAAGCGAGTTCATTGCAGTCACCATTTCATAAAACGATTCCTCGGCTCTACAACATTGCGAGAACGCGAAAGGCGTTTGGCAAATAAAGTTATTATTCTATGCACACCGATAAACAACGGAACAATTTCAGCAAAAATCACAGATGTCACGCAATCACCAGCAGCATGCAACTGAAGTTGATATAGATGCCGTCCCGGTTGCTAACGATCACGACAGTGGTCGACCAAGTACTCACATGTGTGACGAACGCGACGAGAAGCAGCGCCACGACGGCGGCACACTGCCGCAGCATGGTGCACGTGCACTGGTCGCCTCAGGCTCCTCGCATGGACCGACTGTTGTTGTCGCACGGGCTCGCCACTGGCCGCCGCTGCGTGTCGCGCACCACACACGGCCGGCGTCCGCACACCAACTGGCGCCGGCCGCCGACCGACGGCAGGCGGCGGCGACAGGCTCCGCCCACCGCAGCTGACGCGCGCGCCTGGAACCAGAAGCAGCCGCCGCTCGCTCAGTTTCCAGGGGAGAGGGGCAGCCTGACGGGGCACGGGGCGCGGTGGATCGCGTCCTTGCAGTGCGAACGAGACGTGCTGCAGAACGCCTCGGTGCGGTTACTCAGCCGGGCTAGAATCGCCAGATACAGGCATTTCGGTAGCGCAGTCAATTATGCTCTGCGTCGGCCGTCACCGGACAAAAGCTTCGGCGAGTGTCCGGCAGATGGCAGGCCAGGTCGGTGGCGCGTGGCCGCCAAGGCGCTGCCCCGAGGTTGCAGCGCCGCGGGGTGACGCCGACAACAATGCCCCAACTACCTGCGTAGCAGACGATGGACCATGACGACAAAAAACAAACAGATACGGTTAGTTAAAGTCTTCGGCCGATGCTACGCCGCAGAAGACTCCTGGAGAGCGCGGCAAACAGCCCAGCCCAGCACAGACGGCCGTCTGCGCTCTGAGAAGGCCGGCGGTGTCCTCTCACCATCTCCCCGCGAACTGTCGCACGTGCGTGCCGTGCGACACGTGGCACGTGCACACCGGGCGGCGCCACGTGCTGCCGCCGTCCCACCACGTGACAGCAGATCATGCAGGTCACCATGCCGCCCAGACAGACAATGGAACACACGCGCGATGCTATCGGGAAGGGCACACCGGTGTGTGAAACAGCTCGTACACGCTTACAGTGTCGGACAGCGGCGAAACGGGTCGCGGAACCGGTGGGAAGGACGCGCGCCAGAGCCGTATAAGCCAGACGGTTTGTAGGACACGCTGTGTGGCGTTTTCTCCCACGGGTCTTGCGGCACGCCTGGCGACTTCGCACCGACGGCTGGCGCCAGATGCCGGCCGGGCGGCCGATATCTCGCGCCAATTTCCCAGACGGCCAGCGCCGTTCTGTGATAGCGCCGCGAACACAAACAGGAGATACAGCCCAGTACGAGACAGCTGTGAAAGATTCCACCGGAACAATTGGCACAAAGGCAGAGACAAGCTAGATATGCAAACGCTCCGCACACATCACAAAACTTGTGTTGACGAAGCACACAAAGTGAAGCCGTCCATAATGCCTACATATTGACCGGGCTCGTTTGCGTTTGTGGCAATCAGCTTTATCGATTGATGATTGCTCAGATTTAATTAAATTGTCTCAGGAACGACAAGGCAAGGAAACAGGGATCGAGAGCACATTGGTCATCCAACAAACGTAGTGTGAAGAGAAGACAACACTTACAGACGAGTCGGAAATTCGTGTAGGACATGGAGCGGCCATTCCATCCAGCAGCCACACACTCCATCCAGCAGCCACACTCCAGCCAGATGTTTGAAGGACTGTAGGCATGTGGATCGAAACACGCATGCCTCCTTTTCCCATAAGAATAGTCTTGCGCTACAAGAGCAAGGTCTGCTGAAGATCGTGCTATGGCGCCATTTCGGAGGCATTCGTAGTAGAGGCTGGCGCAGAGAAGCCACTAAAACACATTTGTTTTGGTGTTCTTGCTTTGAAATCGATGACATCGAGCCAATGCACACTGAATTATCATTGTTAGCTTGGGAAGCGTAAGATATGATGCGAATTATGAATAGTGCAGCCAAAGTAGGGACAAAAAGAATAATTCACTCTCCCATAGAACACCACCCTTTCCTTCACGATTGGACTCCCTCTCCTTCAGATAATGTTTGGCCATGCACCACCGGGTTATCCTTGATTTGGTTATCCTTGATCGAAGTGCGTCGGGTCAGATCAGGTCATTTTGTGGGCACTAAGTGAAGCTTGACATCTAGTTGCCTAGAATAGGTCGAACTTCAAGCTATTGCGTGTAAAGAAAGCATACGACCTTCAATATACCAGGAGGTGCTGAGTTGACATCAAAAGTAACGTTAAGGATTATACTTTATTAGGTACTCAACGTTTCGGCCAGGGGCCATCGTCAGAAGTGATATAAAAATGTCAAGTTAAGCAATTGAAAAAAAAAAAAAAAAAGCACGCGAGAAAAAAAAGCGTGCAAAGACACGTGGAATGCAGAAAAGCCTCCTCAGTGGTGCAGACACTTAAAGAAACTCCAAACCAGAAACAAACTAGGTCAAGATAGAATCCTCTGAGGAAGCCCGAGCCGATGGTCCACATACATATCGATACATACACTCACGCACATATATAGACATAGATCCAATATAACGCGTAATACATAGAATATAATTTATGTTTATGTAATTTAAGTGATATACCAAGACGTCGTTTGCGTGTTTAGTTGCGGCCGTAGATTACGTATGTGTAGAGATTCGAGGACCTTTAGATCAGCGTTGTCCCTGGCTGTTGCTAGAATTTCTACTTTGAAGTTTGTGTTAGTGTCGCTGTGTTCCATGTTATAATGTTTGTCGATCATGTGTTCGCCTAAAGGTGTGTATGCTCTTCGAAGTCTGGCATCTCCCAAGTGCTCATTGTACCTATCCCTGATACTACGTTTGGTTTCACCGACATAAAATATTCCAAGACAGCGGTTGCACGTTATTTTATAAACTACGTTTTTTCGCGTGCATCTACCTTTGAGCCCGTTGATGCAGGTGTGGCACGTTCTTCTACCAGCAGGGCATGGCGGAATTTCCAGGGCTGAGCGGACCAGGTAAGATTTCAGCGTAGGTCCGCTAGTCCAGGCTACCCTAACATGGTTTAGATGAGACGAACGGATGGCTGCGTTTACCTGTCGACATAGTTGGTCATCGACAAATGGAAGTCTCATGTAAACATAGTTGGGATTACTACCCGCTCGATGCCGACGTTGCCCACTTATCCTACTCCTGTTGTGAGGGTGAACAGCACGAGCGGCGGAGTGTACCCGATGTGCTGGGTATCCGTTTTCCAGGAAAAGAGTTGTCATCTTCGCAAGGCTCCGCTCGCATGAAATAGTATCGGAGGAGACTCGTGCTGCTCTCCTCATTTGGGATGTTAAAACGTCCTTTTTAGTAGCCATCGGGTGGGCCGAATCATAGTGCAAGATGATGGGGGCTGCCATAGGTTTAAAGTACAGTTCGGTGGTGTAGCTCCCATCAGCCTGAACTACAAACAACGTATCAAGGAAAGGAATCGAACTGCTATGACCAGTGTGTTCTAAGGTGAACTTGATGCTGGAGTGTTGTTGGTTAATTTCTGCAAAGAAGTCGAGCAGAGAGGCCAAGCCATGTGTCCAAACACCAAAAATATCGTCTATATACCTCATGTAGAGAGCTGGTTTCAAATCATACGAAGCTAAGAAGATCGACTCAAGGCGGTGCATAAAAGCAATCGCTAAAGGAGGTGCACATCGGTTACCCATAGCCACTCCTTTTGTTTGCTTGTACATGGAGTTACCGAAACGTATGAGGTTATTGCTGAAAATATGTGTTAGTAATTTCACACAGTCCTGTACCCCAATCCCGAAAAGACAAATGTCATCCAGATTGTCCTCGATTAGACGAATAACAGCATCTATTCCCTCCTTTATCGGAATGCTGCCATATAGATTTTTCACGTCCATGGTGAAAACAATACTGCCTTCCGGAAGTTTGGTAGGGAACGTTTCTTTCACCCTCTGTAGGTACGACTCCGTGTTTGTCAGATGGGCGGGAACCAACGCTAGTATCTGGACCAGAATCTTGCTCAAGAACCAAGATAACTTGTCTAGGGGGTCACCACTCGCCGACACTATAGGGCGCAGTGGAACCTCTAGTTTGTGGTTTTTGGGAGCCCGTATAATTCCGCTGTGCGGCTGGAATGAGGAAGGAGAGATAACACTATGTCTTTATGTAACTTCCCTGATAAAGTTTCCTTGATAATAGTACATGTTTCAATTTCGAGACGTTTGGTAGGGTTTGGTTGGGAAGAAATGCTCTGATAATCGTCCGTTATTTTACTGGCCTTTTCAATGTAATCCGCTTTGTTTAGCACGATCAGGGAAGTTACATAAAGACATAGTGTTATCTCTCCTTCCTCATTCCAGCCGCACAGCGGAATTATACGGGCTCCCCAAAAACCACAAACTAGAGGTTCCACTGCGCCCTATAGTGTCGGCGAGTGGTGACCCCCTAGACAAGTTATCTTGGTTCTTGAGCAAGATTCTGGTCCAGATACTAGCGTTGGTTCCCGCCCATCTGACAAACACGGAGTCGTACCTACAGAGGGTGAAAGAAACGTTCCCTACCAAACTTCCGGAAGGCAGTATTGTTTTCACCATGGACGTGAAAAATCTATATGGCAGCATTCCGATAAAGGAGGGAATAGATGCTGTTATTCGTCTAATCGAGGACAATCTGGATGACATTTGTCTTTTCGGGATTGGGGTACAGGACTGTGTGAAATTACTAACACATATTTTCAGCAATAACCTCATACGTTTCGGTAACTCCATGTACAAGCAAACAAAAGGAGTGGCTATGGGTAACCGATGTGCACCTCCTTTAGCGATTGCTTTTATGCACCGCCTTGAGTCGATCTTCTTAGCTTCGTATGATTTGAAACCAGCTCTCTACATGAGGTATATAGACGATATTTTTGGTGTTTGGACACATGGCTTGGCCTCTCTGCTCGACTTCTTTGCAGAAATTAACCAACAACACTCCAGCATCAAGTTCACCTTAGAACACACTGGTCATAGCAGTTCGATTCCTTTCCTTGATACGTTGTTTGTAGTTCAGGCTGATGGGAGCTACACCACCGAACTGTACTTTAAACCTATGGCAGCCCCCATCATCTTGCACTATGATTCGGCCCACCCGATGGCTACTAAAAAGGACGTTTTAACATCCCAAATGAGGAGAGCAGCACGAGTCTCCTCCGATACTATTTCATGCGAGCGGAGCCTTGCGAAGATGACAACTCTTTTCCTGGAAAACGGATACCCAGCACATCGGGTACACTCCGCCGCTCGTGCTGTTCACCCTCACAACAGGAGTAGGATAAGTGGGCAACGTCGGCATCGAGCGGGTAGTAATCCCAACTATGTTTACATGAGACTTCCATTTGTCGATGACCAACTATGTCGACAGGTAAACGCAGCCATCCGTTCGTCTCATCTAAACCATGTTAGGGTAGCCTGGACTAGCGGACCTACGCTGAAATCTTACCTGGTCCGCTCAGCCCTGGAAATTCCGCCATGCCCTGCTGGTAGAAGAACGTGCCACACCTGCATCAACGGGCTCAAAGGTAGATGCACGCGAAAAAACGTAGTTTATAAAATAACGTGCAACCGCTGTCTTGGAATATTTTATGTCGGTGAAACCAAACGTAGTATCAGGGATAGGTACAATGAGCACTTGGGAGATGCCAGACTTCGAAGAGCATACACACCTTTAGGCGAACACATGATCGACAAACATTATAACATGGAACACAGCGACACTAACACAAACTTCAAAGTAGAAATTCTAGCAACAGCCAGGGACAACGCTGATCTAAAGGTCCTCGAATCTCTACACATACGTAATCTACGGCCGCAACTAAACACGCAAACGACGTCTTGGTATATCACTTAAATTACATAAACATAAATTATATTCTATGTATTACGCGTTATATTGGATCTATGTCTATATATGTGCGTGAGTGTATGTATCGATATGTATGTGGACCATCGGCTCGGGCTTCCTCAGAGGATTCTATCTTGACCTAGTTTGTTTCTGGTTTGGAGTTTCTTTAAGTGTCTGCACCACTGAGGAGGCTTTTCTGCATTCCACGTGTCTTTGCACGCTTTTTTTCTCGCGTGCTTTTTTTTTTTTTTCAATTGCTTAACTTGACATTTTTATATCACTTCTGACGATGGCCCCTGGCCGAAACGTTGAGTACCTAATAAAGTATAATCCTTAACGTTACTTTTGATGTCAACTCAGCACCTCCTGGTATATTGAAGGTCGTATGCTTTCTTTACACGCAATGTCTAAAACCCAGGAGCATCTAAGAGCCATTCTTCGTTGTATTGAACTTCAAGCTGGCCACCTTTACGCTGGAGCTGCTGAACGACCTGCCGTCCAGCAAGCTGCCTGGCTGATGACATTTTGTTGTAGTATATTTATAGATAGGCTAGTTTCTATGGTCTAGCTTAGTTCTAATTTAGTTAGTTTAAATAACTTAGCTCTAGATGTCTAGTTTCTAGTCACCTTTCTCGGGAATGCCTTATTTAGTTTTCATGGATTAATCATACTTAGAACGAAAGAGACAGATACTTCAGGATCAGTTGGCATCATTTTAAAGTGGAAAATACAAAGCGTTGGCAAACCGTAAAGGGTACATGGAACAGGCTAATACAGTGATTCTGTTAATACACTTTTCAAGTCTCTTACGCTTGCGGATCTCCCTTATGCTATTCAAGTCTTTGATGCTTATGTTGACATACGTCTTTTCCATCACTTTACTCCAGTTGCATCAGAATCTAAAGTATCTGTCCAATGAAATGCATATCTGCAATGCTCTTAAAAACTTAAAACATGGAAGTCATGACAGTATGTCCATGAACAGTTTTACGCATTATCTATGCTGTTGTTCAAGTAGAATAATCTACCTGAAGAAGCTACTTGGGGAGGATTATTGTATCTGCTATATCAAGCGGCATGACGCAAATTATGGGCTCCGTTTAAAAGCATGACATGACACGTCGGTGACTATCTTACTTATTCCTCTTTTCGCAGGCACGCCAAGGCACAGTGACACTTTCCCAGCCGTGTCACCGATGTCCAGTGACTGGGCCTGCCTGTCAGATATCTATCCCTGGTCCTGCTTGTTATGTGCATGCAAAGCGAGCCTTGTTGACGAGCCTTGTGGCGATCGGACGTTTTTGCCTTCGGAGGGGGCCGTGGCGCACGTCCCTGCCGGGAGGCTGAAACGTGGCGCGACGCAGCAGGGTGGGCAACACGCGGCGCGGACGTTTAACCTGCCGGCAGCAGGGTGGGTAACACGTGGCGCGGACGTTTGCACCTGCCGGCAGCAGGGTGGGTAACACGTGGCGCGGACGTTTGCACCTGCCAGCAGCAGGGTGGGTAACACGTGGCGCGGACGTTTGCACCTGCCGGCAGCAGGGTGGGTAACACGCGGCGCGGACGTTTTTACCTGCCGGCAGCTGGGTGGGTAACACGTGGCGCGGACGTTTTACCTGCCGGCGCAGGGTGGGCAACACGCGGCGCGGACTTTTACTTGCCGGCAGCAGGGTGGGCAACACGCGGCGCGACTTTTCTGCGGCGATGGAACTGGCGCGGATTTGCACCTGCCGGCAGCGGGTGGGTAACACGTGGCGCGGACGTTTGCACCTGCCGGTGGCACACGCGGGCTTTACCGCCGGCGTAGGTGGGCACACGCGGCGCGGAGTTTTACCTGCCGGCGTAGGGTGGGCAACACGTGGCGCGGACGTTTGCACCTGCCAGCAGCGTGGCAACACGCGGCGCGGACGTTTCTGCGCTGCAGGACTTTTTACCTGCCGGCAGCAGGGTGGGTAACACGTGGCGCGGACGTTTGCACCTGCCGGCAGCAGGGTGGGTAACACGTGGCGCGGACGTTTGCACCTGCCAGCAGCAGAGTCGTCAGCACGTGGAGCGGCCGTAGTAGGTGACAAAAGGGAGGGCACACGGCTAGTGGGTTAATGGCTCCTCTGCTCGCTCTCTCTCGCAGTTCTGTGTCCGCTTCTGAACGCCACGTGAGGGAGTTGTGCTAAACAGCTTGCTTGTTCATGTTGACTTCGCGACCACGACACATCCGCATTATCAAAACCTATCCAAACAATACGCAGAGAAAGTCGGCACAAACTCCCCTTTACAGAAAACCTATAAACGACCTGCGAAACTGCCATTTGGGACGACTGCCAACGCCATCAGACGGTCCCCGAGGTGATCTGGTCACACACAGGTGCACCGATCCAGGCGATGTCCGAGGCGAATCGAACAACAGGATCAACAAGTGGCTCCACCTGCCATGCCGGCCACACGCAAGTCTATGTTCCAAAAATACCCGTGGTAATCCCCCCCCCACCCACACACACACTGGCACCACGCCTTCACGTCCAGCGTGAATCCCGCGCACAGTTTAAGCACACGTACGCTGCAAAAAAAAAATAGCGTAGCACGCATGACAACTGCAATCGCGAGCAGATACAAGCGAGCGTAAAAAAAACACGGGCAGCCGGCCGGCCGCGGGCGTCTGCCGGGCGCTCCCTCCCCTACCCCTAGACAGGATCCAGCTGCCGGGCGCGGGGCGCCACCTGCCGCCGCACGACGCTCGCGCCACGCACACGCCGCGCCGCGCCAACTGTTGCCGCACGCGCCACCCGGAAACGCCGCCTGTCGACAAGAGGCGGCGGCGACCTGCGGCCCGGCCGGCGCCTAATTGTCCGCCGGGCGGCCGTCGGCGCGCGCGCGGACCAGAACTGCCGGCAGGTCGCCGGTCGGTGCCGCGTCATGTCAGCCTGCACCGCACCGCACAGGCAACGTCACGCAGATCATGGAGAGTGCGAGATCTCACCAGTATGCCGGCCGGCCCCGGTCGAAATGGCGGCGGGCATCGCGAACGGGCCGGCTCCGGTGAAAACGCCGGCTGCGCTTCCGCTGTCAAGCGCTGGCCAGTCCCGCCAAAACGCCGGACAACTTCCCGTCAAAGCGCCGGGCGGGTCGTGCGAAGCTGTCCCACCAAAACCCCTGAACGCGGCTCAAAAGCTGAGCGTAATTACACTCATGGAGGTAGCCTAGGTGGAAGCGAAAGGGGATGCGTACTTACAATCAGACGAGGGGATACCATGAGAACCACGAGCCACGGGACAGAGACAAGGCAGAGGCTTCAGTGCTAGACAGCCCAGATGTCTTGAGCCTCTCGACACACAGCTTCCAGGGATGATCCTCTCCCCGACCAAGACTGGACAGCTCCAAACCGACCTGGCCTCAGAGTGCCACAGGACAATTTGGCCCCACGCCGCCACAGACCACTGTCTGTGCCAGCCTGGTGCCTCGGTGTGCCAGCTGCCGTGACGCGGCACCACGTCGCGTTGTCAGACGCTCCCGGCGCGCGGCCGAACCACGCGCGAACCTCCACATTGCCGCATCGGCGCTGCTCTATCGCTGCCATCAGATCGCGAAGCGAGTTCCTACATCCCCACCGACGCGAGATGACCGGCGCGCTACCGCACGGCGAGAAAGTCGGCTGAAAAACGTGCCCGCCGGCCGACTGGCAAGTGGACCGGACCGTGTGTCCAGCGTCCACCGTCCACCGTCCACCGTCCACCGTCCACCGTCCGCCGTCCGCCGTCCACCGTCCGCCGTCCACTGCGAGATGACCGGCACGGGAAGCCCGCCACCTCCGACCAGAGCGGCTCCCCGGCGGCGCCATTGGTGCCGTGCCCGTCCCGCATGTATTCTGCGGTGGAGATCGGCACGGCCGCCGTCGTCCCGGTGGCGCGGAAGCTGGCCGGGAACAGGGGCTCGGAGACACGGCGCAGACAGTGCCCGCTCACTTCAGACGCGCCAAACGGGCGACGTGGCGCGAAGTTCGGGCAAAGGTTGTTGACCCGACTTGGCAAATGACCGCGTTCCGCAGTGTTAAAACAGATAAAACAACTAAGAACAATAATAGCTATGCAATCGACATCGAATAATCTAAGAAGGTAGCCATACTATCGCGGAACATTCGACCATGGGATCAAAGTTCTGGAGCAACGGTTGTTCTCAATATCTAGATGTGTAATTGTAACAATGTGCCAATTTCAATAAAATATTCAACTTGATAACCGTCTACAGAAGGTGTAAGTACAAAAGCTGCAAGTTATATTTTTGCACTGCGAATGAATGTGTCATGGAACGCGTCGTGGAATGCCTCGACACCAGCATTTAAATTGAACAAATCTTCACCAGACACGGGGTTTCAACGAACACACGTTGGTTAGTGGTTTGTATGCGAGCATGCGGTACAATCAGCGGTACAATCAGAAGCGTAAGCTGACCAGTTGCACGAACAGGAGTGGAAAGGAAAAAAAGAGCAACAGCAGTCTATCCTAGTAGTCTAACAGGCTATCATAGTAGCAAGTATGCATATTATGTTCAACCCTACGTAGTTTAATTTGGATAAAATTGAAATGTCCCACAGGGAAGTGAATAATAGATAAATTGATCCTATTGGTTGACAACATTTCCTTAGTTTGCATGAACAGCGAAACCCCCGAAAACAATGCCATCAGGAAAGCCTACGAAGAAAGGCGCTTTTCAGATGTTCTGGCACCTTAAACACCCGATTACAAGGCCTAATATGTTCGCAAGTTTCTCTAGTCGCGTCCGATCATGAACCATCGCTGCTTGTGTACTGTACTGCTTGGGTAGGCGAGTTATCCACATCGAAGATGTGCGCTGGATCATCTGAACCATGTCCAGGTGTATTGGATCATCAGAACCATGTCCAGGTGTATTGCAGCTGCCGAGTCCCAGAGAATGCGGCAGTATTCTGGTATTGGCCTCACAGGTCAAATTTAATTTCAAGTTTCGAACCACTTTCATAGAATGCGAACCACCGTGAACGACCACACTGAACACCCTGAACTGTCACAGCGTAACAACCTGAACGGCACAGTCCCTGGGAGTTGAGGATCGACCCTGAACGGTCACCAACCACCCTGAACGGCCAGTCTCCAAGAGTTAAGGATCGCAGTCAAAATAAGTCAGGAAAATGTTACGCCGTTCTCACCAGCTAATGCTCTATCTCAGCTCTAATTGTGAACAATATTTGGTTTGGCATAGGCCATACCTGCCCCATGGGATTCTACCTCCATGTAACACAGGCCACACCTTCCCCATGACATTCTCCACCCATGCAGCATAGGCCACACCCACCCCATGACATTCACCACCCATGTAACACAGGCCACACCTGCCCCATGACATTCACCACCCATGTAACACAGGCCACACCTTCCCCATGACATTCTCCACCCACGCAGCATAGGCCACACCCACCCCATGACATTCACCACCCATGTAACACAGGCCACACCTGCCCCATGACATTCACCACCCATGTAACACAGGCCACACCTACCCCATGCCATTCACCACCCAGTGTTGCAAAGGCAACCCCTGCTCCGTGGCATCCTCCACCCATGTAACATAGGTCACACCTATCCCATGGCATTCTCCACCCATGTAACATAGGCAACGCCTACCCCCATTGCACTCTCCACCCATGTAACATAGGCCACGCCTACCCCATGGTATTATCCACCGATGCCCGTCACCCGGACTGTCATTCTTACGAAACATTTTACATCGTCAACAGGCATAAGGCATCGAGAGTTAATTTTGGCCGGAAGATCATCGACATGCAAAGCAGCAATGGTGACGTCCATCCTCCGTGGTGTCAACCACAACTGGACACCACTCATTCCAGTTGACTGCGCGCTGGTACGGTATGGCATGGTATGCGCTATGTGCTTGCAATTAGGCTATACAACCTACAAGTGAATACTTACATATGATATGTCTGGTCGCAGGCGTGTATTAGATCCAGTCCCATCTTAGTTCCACTGGGGTGCAAGGCTTACCGGCTAACTAACCCTGACCTTTACAGAATGTTCTTCGCAGAAAACAGGTGCACGGAGCCGGTAAAAGGATACAATCATTATCTTTTGATTATGTTAATTAACACTGCCATTTTTTGTTCCACCTAAGATGTTTACTTTGATGAAGTGGAGAGGTGAAACACTCCACGAAGTACCAAATTGATCCAAGAACGCCCGTCGAGGCCTCCACAATACTAGACGTCACAAGCCACGCCATCCGCCAGGCCGGCGGGCCGCTACGGCGAACGTCACCGCCGCGGCGGTCACGACGAGCCGTCACGGCCGGCCCGAACAGCGGCCGCACCTGCCGACACCACACGGCCGACCGCTGCCGTATCGGCCATCGCACGGCTCGTCTACGCGCCCGTCCAGCTGCCGCGGGCCGCTCTCAGATTCGCGCGCGTTTTTATTTGGCCGGCCGGCCGGGCGGGCAGCTGGCGCAGCGCGACCGCGCGAGATTACGGCCGACACCGGTGCGGTGTTATCTTCCTGCGCGCCGACGGCGGGCTGCAGTCGCCGGCAGAGATAGCGCCGGCGGCGGCTGACCGGCGCAAAAAGCCGCGCGCGACACGGCCGTTCGGCCGCCGCCCGGCTGAGGGAACGCCGTCGCTCACTGGGTCACGCGGGTGGCGCAGTCTGGCGCGCTTACCTGAGGCGGCGGCGGCGGCGGCCACGGGCTCGGCGGCGGCTGCACACTGACCCTGCTGATGGGTCACCACACCACCGGCCACTCTGGACGACTGGGTCGCCACGACCGGGCCCGCGCGACTATGGGCGGCGTCCGCGCTCGTCCCGCTCGGTGATTGGCTGCCGCTGCGTGGCGCGATGGTGACCTCAGGTCGCGGCGGGTCAGCCCCGGGTACCGGCACGACCCAGCCTGTTCTGGAGCAGTGGCTGCAGCCGCGGTGGGTCGAATAGCTGAGCCCGGAATATGCCCGTTCTGGACATGCCAGGTGACCCGATTAAGGCTTCAAAACATATCTACCAATGCGTAGCCCATATCAAGACCACCGGTATCAAGGCATGGGTTGCTTACATCCGCACAGCGTTTCGCGGTTGGCCAAACTTTGAGCTCGAACTCCAGCAGCTACAGTTCCAACACGCTTCACAATAAACATCTCAATCAGGCGGTGCCCGCACGTGAGACGTCACGTGGGAGGACACGTCGAGGTCTGCGTGCCGTCAGCGCACAGCAGATGGCCGGCTGTTCTGGCCGCGGCGCCGCCTCACGGTCCGGGGAAAGGTGTTCCCACGGCCGTCTCCCCTCGGCGTCCCCTCCCCCGCCGTGTGACAGCTGGCGCGTGCTGAGACGTCTGGTGGGGGTGGCGCGGCGCGTGCCATATTGCGACCCCCTCGCCGGCCGCGCGTCACCTGCTCCGAGCTGCGGGGTACGCGGCGACTGACTCGAGCCGCGCGCTCATTACCCGCCCGGCCGAAGGACGGTGGGACGGGCTCGGCGCTGTGAAGAGCGGGACGACCGGATGAGGCGGGACGGGACGGGACGGGACGGGACGGGACGGGACGGGACGGGACGGGACGGGACGGGACGGGACGGGACGGGACGGCACGGCAGGGGACGGGGGACGGGACGGGACGGGACGGGACGGGACGGGACGGCACGGCACGGCACGGCACGGCACGGCACGGCACGGCACGGCACGGCACGGCACGGTACGGCACGGCACGGCACGGCACGGCACGGCACGGCACGGCACGGCACGGCACGGGCACGGGACGGGACGGGACGGGACGGGACGGGACGGAGACAGGCGACGGGACGGGACGGGACAGGACGGGACGGGACGGGACGGGACGGAGAACAGGCGACGGGACGGGACGGGACGGGACGGGACGGGACGGGACGGGACGGGACCGGACGGGACGGGACGGGACGGGACGGGACGGGACGGCACGGGACGGGCACGGGACGGACGGGACGGCACGGGACGGGACGGGACGGGACGGGACGGGACGGGACGGGACGGGACGGGACGGGACGGGACGGGACGGGACGGGACGGGACGGCACGGCACGGCACGGCACGGCACGGCACGGCACGGCACGGCACGGGACGGGACGGGACGGGAGGGACGGGACGGGACCGGACGGGACGGGACGGGACGGGACGGCACGGGACGGGACGGGACGGGACGGGACGGGACGGGACGGGACGGGACGGGACGGGACGGGACGGGACGGGACGGGACGGGACGGCACGGCACGGCACGGGACGGGGACGGGACGGGACGGCACGGCACGGCACGGCACGGCACGGCACGGCACGGGACGGGACGGGACGGGACGGGACGGGACGGGACGGGACGGGACGGGACGGGACGGGACGGGACGGGACGGGACGGGACGGGACGGGACGGGACGGAGAACAGGCGACGGGATGACTGGTGGACGGGTGGATGAAAACCATGAGTGTGTCCTGTCGTTATTGTCTGGCCAAGCGAGACTCGCTAGCGGGTGGGGGCGCGCGACTCCATGTCTCCACTGAAGCTCACCACAATGCCGGCGATTTGATATCCCTTCAGGGGTGCCCATGCATCCACAACCATATTTTTGAGACCCACAAACTTGCTCTGTGCACCCACAAAGGAGCTATTGTGTCGTTGGTGCTATTTCAACCATTTTTCATTTAGAACGGGCAACAGTCACTAAGAGCCAACGCTACCCCAAAGCAGCCGACGCCTTTGAATTGTTGTGCAGATTTTGGCCTCAAGATATAGTTTATAGTTGGGGGAGAGCATTACTCTATAATCCCCCAAC
This sequence comes from Ashinkailepas kermadecensis, assembly GCA_034440615.1. Taxonomy (NCBI): domain Eukaryota; kingdom Metazoa; phylum Arthropoda; class Thecostraca; family Neolepadidae; genus Ashinkailepas; species Ashinkailepas kermadecensis. Next base: position 63,232 of record JAOTOM010003824.1, read on the forward strand.
CATACACACATGCTAGATGCCCTTCTGAAGATAGCAAGATGAACATAGCAAGCCCAGGTCAAATTCGGAAGAAAAAAATGGTGGATCTGTGTATGGGGGAGGGGCTTTACTACGTAAGGAAAAAATTGTACAATGTGTATCCGCCACACATTGTATCCGCCCGTGTATCCGCCACACATCTGTGTTGGCTAGAGATAGGACGCCGGGACTCCTCTGTGTTGGCTGGAGACAGGACGCTGGGGACTCCTCTGTGTCGGCTGGAGACAGGACGCCGGGGACTCCTCTGTGTTGGCTGGAGACAGGACGCCGGGGACTCCTCTGTGCCGGCTGGAGACAGGACGCCGGGGCCTCCTCTGTGTTGGCTGGAGACAGGACGCCGGGGCCTCCTCTGTGTTCGCTGGAGACAGGACGCCGGAGACTCCTCTGTGTCGGCGGGAGACAGGACGCCGGGGACTCCTCTGTGCCGGCTGGAGACAGGACGCCGGGGACTCCTCTGTGCCGGCTGGAGACAGGACGCCGGGGCCTCCTCTGTGTTGGCTGGAGACAGGACGCCGGGGACTCCGCTGTGTCGGCTGGAGACAGGACGCCGGGGACTCCTCTGTGTCGGCTGGAGACAGGACGCCGGGGCCTCCTCTGTGTTGGCTGGAGACAGGACGCCGGGGACTCCGCTGTGTCGGCTGGAGACAGGACGCCGGGGACTCCTCTGTGTCGGCTGGAGACAGGACGCCGGGGTCTCCTCTATGATGGCTGGAAACAGGACGCCGGGGACTCCTCTGTGTTGGCTGGAGACAGGACGCCGGGGCCTCCTCTGTGTTGGCTGGAGACAGGACGCCGGGGACTCCTCTGTGTCGGCGGGAGACAGGACGCCGGGGACTCCTCTGTGCCGGCTGGAGACAGGACGCCGGGGCCTCCTCTGTGTTGGCTGGAGACAGGACGCCGGGGACTCCTCTGTGTCGGCGGGAGACAGGACACCTGGACTCCTCTGTGTTGGCTGGAGACAGGACGCCGGGACTCCTCTGTGCCGGCTGGAGACAGGACGCCGGGGACTCCTCTGTGCCGGCTGGAGACAGGACATCAGAGACTCCTCTGTGCCGGCTGGAGACAGGACATCAGAGACTCCTCTGTGCCGGCTGGAGACAGGACGCCGGGGACTCCTCTGTGTCGGCTGGAGACAGGACGCCGGGGCCTCCTCTGTGCCGGCTGGAGACAGGACGCCGGGGCCTCCTCTGTGTTGGCTGGAGACAAGACGCCGGAGACTCCTCTGTGTCGGCGGGAGACAGGACGCCGGGGACTCCTCTGTGTCGGCTGGAGACAGGACGCCGGGGACTCCTCTATGTTGGCTGGAGACAGGACGCCGGGGCCTCCTCTGTGTTGGCTGGAGACAGGACGCCGGGGACTCCTCTGTGTTCGCTGGAGACAGGACGCCGGGGCCTCCTCTGTGTCGGCTGGAGACAGGACGCCGGGGCCTCCTCTATGTTCGCTGGAGACAGGACGCCGGAGACTCCTCTGTGTTGGCTGGAGACAGGACGCCGGGGACTCCTCTGTGTTGGCTGGAGACAGGACGCCGGGGACTCCTCTGTGTCGGCTGGAGACAGGACGCCGGGGACTCCTCTGTGTCGGCGGGAGACAGGACGCCGGGGACTCCTCTGTGTCGGCGGGAGACAGGACGCCAGGGACTCCTCTGTGCCGGCTGGAGACAGGACGCCGGGGCCTCCTCTGTGTTGGCTGGAGACAGGACGCCGGGGACTCCTCTGTGTCGGCTGGAGACAGGACGCCGGGGACTCCTCTGTGCCGGCTGGAGACAGGACGCCGGGGACTCCTCTGTGTCGGCGGGAGACAGGACGCCGGGGACTCCTCTGTGTCGGTGGGAGACAGGATGCCGGGGACTCCTCTGTGCCGGCTGGAGACAGGACGCCAGGGACTCCTCTGTGTCGGCGGGAGACAGGACGCCGGGGACTCCTCTGTGTCGGCGGGAGACAGGACGCCGGGGACTCCTCTGTGCCGGCTGGAGACAGGCTGCGGCAGCCCGGCCGGCCAGTGCGAGAGTCGTGCGGCGCCGTCGGCGGCCGCCGTGTGTTGTCCGGCGGCGCCTGCCACCGTCCCGGCGTCGCCGCGTACCTCCTTCCGTCAGGCCCCGTGTCGCTGCAATCTGCACCAGTTGCCGAGAGACTCCCACGCCAGCGGACTGCCGCCGGCGCCGCTGTCTGCCCCCGATCTCCACGGCAAACAGGTTCTGCGGCGGCGCGTTTCCGGCGCACCGGCGCCACTTTTCCGGTGTGGACAACAGTAGCGCGGCAGTTGGGCAGGTCACACGTCTGCAGTGGTTGTCGGCGGGACTGTGCCATGGCGCCTGTCGGCCGTCTTTGTGACTCGTGGCGATCCTCGTGTGTTTTGTCGGTGGTGTAGCATGGAAATCGCACGTGGAAGGAGTCGAACGCAAACATATTTGAAGATTGAGCTTTATTGCAACGGGAACACACCATCTGAAGCATCGTCGCTCATTGGTATATTTACCGGAGTCGGGGAGGAGGGAGGGGGGGGGGGGTGGAAAGTGCATCCTCACAATTTCTCGAATAATTGTACTTGTGTTCTGCAATCTTTCTAGGAGAGATAATTGTTTTCAAGGTTGTTTTCTCCGTCCCCAGCATTGCAGTAGACCTTCAGCCTTTACAGACTACCACAAAACCTGTCACAATGAAGCGTAATATATGAAACAGGAACGCATTTAGAAAATGTGAACATCCATGAATCCCGCAGCAACGGTGCTATAAACTAAGTTACAGTGCCACAAGCCTGGAGTCTCGATGGCTAGGATCACATAGCAGTGGCCAGCATTGGTCATCCCGTCCTTACAATAATGGACGTGATGACCCTCGACCTTACAGTAATGGACGTGATGGCTTCCGTCCTTACAATAATGGACGTGATGACTCCCGTCCTTACAATAATGGAAGTGATGACTCCCGTCCTTACAACAATGGACGTGGTAACGCTCCGTCCTTACAATAATGGAAGTGATGGCTCCCAGTCGTTACGATAATGGACGAGATGACTCTACGTCCTTACAATAATGGACGTGATGACTCCCGTCCTTACAATAATGGAAGTGATGGCTCCTAGTCGTTACGATAATGGACGAGATGACTCTACGTCCTTACAACAATGGACGTGATGACTCCCCGTCCTTACAATAATGGAAGTGATGGCTCCCAATCCTTATAACAATGGACGTGATGGTTCAAATCACCATATCGATTCGCATTTCGGTTCAAGTTCAGCTGAATGTCAACCGGAAACCGACCCTATACAGCGTCCCAGCACAAAAGTATCATCATCGGCTCCATAGAGCGTCATCTCCGTCCCACAGCTTGCCGTCGCCCGTGCCATAGAGCATCCTCGCCTGTGTCACACGGCGTTGTCGCTCGGGCCATGTTAGGCCGTGCCATAGACCCCCTCACACGGCGTTGTCGCTCGGGCCATAGTGTAGCCGCCGGTGCCATACGGTGCCGTCGCCAGTTCCCGGCTCGCCGGCGCCTGACAGACGCGCCGGCCGCCTGTTTTGACCCGGAGCGTCTGTCTGTGTTTGTGGACGTGCGCACGAGCTGAGAGAGCAAACGAAGCGGCCCGACGGTCGGTACACGTGGCTGTCGGCACCCGACGGTCGGTACACGTGGCAGGCGGTGTCGGTACACGTGGCAGGTGGTGTCGGTACACGTGGAAGGCGGTGTCGATACACGTGACAGGCGGTGTCGGACGTCGTCCCACGACCTCGACCGGCCCCGACTGGTGCCGAGCAGTCCCACCAACAAACAGGTGGCCCAGATCGGAGCGGTCTGACCGCAGACGGTGACCGATCACAGGCACTCACGACACGTGTCACGCACTGTACCAGCGAGTGACGAGTGACGTGGGAAGACAGCGAATGATGGGTTCTGGGCGACACCGAGTGACAACATCAGCTCCGGGTGACACCGAGTGGCAACATCAGCTCCGGGTGACACCGAGTGGCAATATCAGCTCCGGGTGACACCGAGTGGCAACATCAGCTCTGGGTGACACCGAGTGACAACATCAGCTCCGGGTGACACCGAGTGGCAATATCAGCTCTCACAGTGAACGGCAAGGTCCGACCGCTGAACAGGGAGAAGGTGGCACCCCTGTCGGCCACTGGGCGCCTCTCGACAACTCATCCGACAGCCTCCGACAGCCTCCGACAACTCGTCCGACAGCCTCCGACAGCTTCTCGACAACTCGTCCGACAGCCTCCGACAGCCTCTCGACAACTCGTCCGACAGCCTCCGACAACTCGTCCGACAGCCTCCGACAGCATCTCGACAACTCGTCCGACAACCTCCGACAGCATCTCGACAACTCGTCCGACAGCCTCCGACAGCCTCTCGACAACTCGTCCGACAGCCTCCGACAACTCGTCCGACAGCATCCGACAACTCGTCCGACAACCTCCGACAGCTCGTCCGACAGCCTCCGACAACTCGTCCGACAGCATCTCGACAACTCGTCCGACAGCCTCCGACAGCCTCCGACAACTCGTCCGACAGCCTCCGACAGCCTCTCGACAACTCGTCCGACACTGCCGAACGCCCCATGCCAGTCAGCTTGCGAACGTAAACGTCCGACCGTTATCCAAGAATGTGACGACGAGCCGACCAGGGTGTGACTATGTGCGGCGTCGGTCACACTGCCGGTCAGTCGGTCACCTGCCGGTCAGTCGGTCACCTGCCGGTCAGTCGGTCACCTGCCGCGTCGGTCACACTGCCGACGTGGCAGGTGGATGCCTTTGGCCCGGCTGGGCTCGCTGCACAAACAAATGAATGAGTCTATAACCGAGGTCAGTACCGCCTCAGGTCAGCATCGGCACATACCATCTCAACAACGGTAGATGCTAGCTGGGCCATTTTCCTTATGGATCAATATCAGAGCACACGATTTCCGCAGCATTAGGAACATAATGAACGTACAGAATGGGATACGGCAGCGTACCATGTTAACACTGGCCGTCAGCACTGCTCTGTGTATGCTACATGAAAGTAGTGGACCGTCAGCACTACTCTGTGTATGCTACATTAGAGCAGTACACCGTCAGCACTGCTCTGTGTATGCCACATGAGAGCAGTGTACCGTCAGCACTGCTCTGTGTATGCCACATGAGAGCAGTGCACCGTCAGCACTGCTCTGTGTATGCCACATGAGAGCAGTGTACCGTCAGCACTGCTCTGTGTATGCCACATGAGAGCAGTGCACCGTCAGCACTGCTCTGTGTATGCCACATGAGAGCAGTGTACCGTCAGCACTGCTCTGTGTATGCCACATGAGAGCAGTACACCGTCAGCACTGCTCTGTGTATGCTACATGAGAGCAGTGTACCGTCAGCACTGCTCTGTGTATGCCACATGAGAGTAGTGCACCTTCAGCACTGCTCTGTGTATGCCACATGAGAGCAGTGTACCGTCAGCACTGCTCTGTGTATGCCACATGAGAGTAGTGCACCTCAGCACTGCTCTGTGTATGCTACATGAGAGCAGTGTACCGTCAGCACTGCTCTGTGTATGCCACATGAGAGCAGTGCACCGTCAGCACTGCTCTGTGTATGCCACATGAGAGCAGTGTACCGTCAGCACTGCTCTGTGTATGCCACATGAGAGCAGTACACCGTCAGCACTGCTCTGTGTATGCCACATGAGAGCAGTGTACCGTCAGCACTGCTCTGTGTATGCCACATGAGAGTAGTACACCATCAGCACTACTCTGTGTATGCTACATGAGAGCAGTGTACCGTCAGCACTGCTCTGTGTATGCCACATGAGAGCAGTGCACCGTCAGCACTGCTCTGTGTATGCCACATGAGAGCAGTGCACCGTCAGCACTGCTCTGTGTATGCCACATGAGAGCAGTGCACCGTCAGCACTGCTCTGTGTATGCCACATGAGAGCAGTGCACCGTCAGCAGTCCATAATGTCAGCATGGTGCATGGCATCGCAGCACTCCCGGAAAAACCATACCGCCGCCTGCTCACCATAGTCTTAACCATGCGGGTGATGACGTCTTGGTCAAACGGCAGTTGGTGGTTCGGTGAGACACCCGTTAGTGACTTGGTCAGATGCTAATCAGTCAATGTTGTCACTTCCGGGGACGGACGGGATATTTGATGGATAAAACAATGATGACGACATCCCTGGTTGCCCGTTAACCCAGGGCCATCGCGGCAGAACACCACATGGAACACACCAGGCTCGGAGGAAGCTTTTTGGTCGGGTTTTGAACTTTAGGGCGCATCGACTGCATTGGTCATGTAGCGCCCATGGGTCGGGTTTTGTTCTCCACCCATATACGAAGAGAGAGAGATCGAGAGAGAGAGAGAGAGAGAGAGAGAGACAGAGAGAGAGACAGAGAGAGAGAGAGAGAGAGAGAGAGAGAGAGAGAGAGACAGAGAGAGAGACAGAGACAGAGACAGAGACAGAGACAGAGACAGAGACAGAGACAGAGACAGAGACAGAGACAGAGACAGAGACAGAGACAGAGACAGAGACAGAGACAGAGACAGAGACAGAGACAGACTGAGAGAGACTGAGACTGAGACTGAGACTGAGACTGAGACTGAGACTGAGACTGAGACTGAGACTGAGACTGAGACTGAGACTGAGACTGAGACTGAGACTGAGACTGAGACTGAGACTGAGACAGAGACAGAGACAGAGACAGAGACAGAGACAGAGACAGAGACAGAGACAGAGACAGAGACAGAGACAGAGACAGAGACAGAGACAGAGACAGAGACAGAGACAGAGACAGAGACAGAGACAGAGAGAGAGAGAGAGAGAGAGAGAGAGAGAGAGAGAGAGAGAGAGAGAGAGAGAGAGAGAGAGAGAGAGAGATGGGGGCGTCCCGATCAGCCTCAGCCGAGTCATTTCCTCGGATCACTGCCCAGGATATTGACAGGTGCTAACAGACCAATCGCGTGCAGGGCGCGTCCCCTTGTAACGGGTCGCCGGGTGGTCAGCCACCCCTCCTCATCTGTCCAACTGCGCGACGCTGCGTCGGTCCACTCGAACTCCCCCTCCTCCCTCCCCGGAAGTCCCCCAGGAGGAGTCCTGCGATGCATGTGTGCGCGTGGAGGAGCATGGCTGATCAGGGGCCTAACGGGACTCGATGAGTGGCGACCTGAGTCCCGACCGGAGCCGGTTGGTGGTGCGGCTGTCCCGGGTATTTGGTCGGCGTCCCGTTGGCAGGGCGTCACACGTGTGCCGGCACACACTCCCGACCGGAGCCGGTTGGTGGTGCGGCTGTCCCGGGTCAGCTCGTGGCAGGGCGTCACACGTGTGCCGGCAATGGCCGTGTGCCGGCACACACTCCCGACCGGAGCCGGTTGGTGGTGCGGCTGTCCCGGGTCAGCTCGTGGCAGGGCGTCACACGTGTGCCGGCAATGGCCGTGTGCCGGCACACACTCCCGACCGGAGCCGGTTGGTGGTGCGGCTGTCCCGGGTCAGCTCGTGGCAGGGCGTCACACGTGTGCCGGCAATGGCCGTGTGCCGGCACACACTCCCGACCGGAGCCGGTTGGTGGTGCGGCTGTCCCGGGTCAGCTCGTGGCAGGGCGTCACACGTGTGCCGGCAATGGCCGTGTGCCGGCACACACTCCCGACCGGAGCCGGTTGGTGGTGCGGCTGTCCCGGGTCAGCTCGCGGCAGGGAGTCACACGTGTGCCGGCAATGGCCGTGTGCCGGCACACACTCCCGACCGGAGCCGGTTGGTGGTGCGGCTGTCCCGGGTCAGCTCTGCGGGAGGAGTCACACGTGTGCCGGCAATGGCCGTGTGCCGGCACACACTCCCGACCGGAGCCGGTTGGTGGTGCGGCTGTCCCGGGTCAGCTCGTGGCAGGGCGTCACACGTGTGCCGGCAATGGCCGTGTGCCGGCACACACTCCCGACCGGAGCCGGTTGGTGGTGCGGCTGTCCCGGGTCAGCTCGTGGCAGGGCGTCACACGTGTGCCGGCAATGGCCGTGTGCCGGCACACACTCCCGACCGGAGCCGGTTGGTGGTGCGGCTGTCCCGGGTCAGCTCGTGGCAGGGCGTCACACGTGTGCCGGCAATGGCCGTGTGCCGGCACACACTCCCGACCGGAGCCGGTTGGTGGTGCGGCTGCCGGGGCGGGGGGGCCCACCCCGCCGGAGCCGGTTGGGGGGGGGGGGTCAGCTCGTGGCAGGGAGTCACACGTGTGCCGGCCGGCCGGCACACACTCCCGGGGAGCCGGTTGGTGGTGCGGCTGTCCCGGGTCAGCTCGTGGCAGGGCGTCACACGTGTGCCGGCACACACTCCCGACCGCAGCCGGTTGGTGGTGCGGCTGTCCCGGGTCAGCTCGTGGCAGGGCGTCACACGTGTGCCGGCACACACTCCCGACCGGAGCCGGTTGGTGGTGCGGCTGTCCCGGGTCAGCTCGTGGCAGGGTGTCACACGTGTGCCGGCAATGGCCGTGTTGGTGGTGCGGCTGTCCCGGGTCAGCTCGTGGCAGGGCGTCACACGTGTGCCGGCAATGGCCGTGTGCCGGCACACACTCCCGACCGGAGCCGGTTGGTGGTGCGGCTGTCCCGGGTCAGCTCGTGGCAGGGCGTCACACGTGTGCCGGCAATGGCCGTGTGCCGGCACACACTTCCGACAAGCGACAGCCAACAATTGGTGCAGCGCAGCGATGTGTCTGCCGGTGTCCGTCTCCTTCGAACCATACTCACCGTTCAGTCAGTTTCGATCCGGCCCAACCGGCTCAAACCAGTTCCGTCGGGAGGAACAACAGAGTCAGTGTGAGACTGGTTCATACACGTGTTCTCGTAGCTGGCGGAGCGGAAGCTTCTGGCGCCGCGCCTCACGCGAACATAGATGATGAGGCGACTTCAATCGGCTCCCGGCCAGGCAACGAACGTACGCCCGAGTGGAGACGGTCCTACCGGCCCACCGAACGTGCGTCCCAGTGGAGACAGTCCTACCGGCCCACCGAACGTGCGTCCCAGTGGAGACGGTCCTACCGGCCCACCGAACGTGCGTCCCAGTGGAGACGGTCCTACCGGCCCACCGAACGTACGTCCCAGTGGAGACGGTCCTACCGGCCCACCGAACGTGCGTCCCAGTGGAGACGGTCCTACCGGCCCAACAGAGCCCAGTGGAGACGGGTCCTACCGGCCCACCGAACGTGTGTCCGAGTGGAGAGGGTCCTAGCCACCCACAAAACCTACGTCCGTGTGGAGAGGGTCCTACCGGCCCACCGAACGTGCGTCCCAGTGGAGACGGTCCTACGGCCCACCAAACGTGCGTCCGAGTGGAGAGGGTCCTACCCACCCACCGAACGTGCGTCCCAGTGGAGACGGTCCTACCGGCCCACCGAACGTGCGTCCGAGTGGAGAGGGTCCTAGCCACCCACGAAACCTACGTCCGAGTGGAGAGGGTCCTAGGCACCCACCAAACGTGCGTCCGAGTGGACAGGGTCCTCCCCACCCACCAAACGTACGTCTGAGAGGAGAGAGTCCTAGCCACCCACCAAACGTGCGTCCGAATGGAGAGAAGGCAGCACGGGAACGTCAAATTAATAAGACCCTCTGGCAGCCGCTTGAAGTATGCCTCCCCACCCACTCCCCCGTGTAGCTACCGAAAAGGGTCGGTCGGTCGAACATGGCATCTAATTTAGCGGCAGGCCGTGTAATGCGCCACGGTAGCCAGTAATTGCGGTCGGAAGAAAGGGCTGCCTGGCTGTAATTGGCGATTGCCTTTTTGCGACATATTGTAAACGGTTCGCGGCAAACATGGTGGCGCGGTCGGAGCGCCAACGGCGCGCGCTACACAGCTGGCGTTGTGCTCGCAGGCCATCCGTCAATATTGTGACACACACGGCGCACGGCAAGCGGCCGCAGCGCATAAAACGGCGCACCGCCAGCTGGCGAAGTGCTGCCATAACCGGTGGGCAGCAAGGCAGCCAATCGATTTAGACGAAAGCCTGTTGGTCGCAGATAAAATTCGATAGCTCATCTAATCATAGTGGGTGGCTCATCGCAGCGGGTACCGCCGACGATCATCAGATACATGGGTGGAACGTGGGCACCGACATGGTGGCCAGATTAGACGCATGGTGCTACGCTCTCTTGACGCCCCGTGAAAACATACACCGGATTGCGTCCAAAATTCGCTGACGTGCAGACATTGCGTGCATACATAAAACCTTCTTGCATCGAGCCATGAAATTTGGTACTCGTGCTCCATACTCGGCAGTGAAACTCGATTGAGGAAATAGTACCTGCAATTTCGCCGTATGTGCTTTGAAAAACAATCTGCTTCATTAGAAATTGGTTGCACTCTTGCGGAAACCGGGCTCATCCGCCGAATGCGGTGTACGAATTTCATACTAAATACATTGTAACGAATTGTCGAATTAGCATACGTGCCACGCTGTGTCACAGTCCTCTTTGTCTCAGCCTCCCCGCTCAGTTAGCATATGAGTTGTGGGTGTGCACTCTCCGTCTCCGTGGACAATCCTATCTGACCTGTGGGTGTGCACTCTCCGTCTCCGTGGACAGTCCTATCTGACCTGTGGGTGTGCACTCTCCGTCTCCATGAACCGTCCTATCTGACCTGTGGGTGTGCACTCTCCGTCTCTGTGGACCGTCCTATCTGACCTGTGGGTGTGCACTCTCCGTCTCTGTGGGCCGTCCTATCTGAGTTGTGGGTGTGCACTCTCCGTCTCTGTGGACCGTCCTATCTGAGCTGTGGGTGTGAACTCTCCGTCTCCATGAACCGTCCTATCTGACCTGTGGGTGTGCACTCTCCGTCTCCATGAACCGTCCTATCTGACCTGTGGGTGTGCACTCTCCGTCTCTGTGGACCGTCCTATCTGAGTTGTGGGTGTGCACTCTCCGTCTCTGTGGACCGTCCTATCTGAGCTGTGCGTGTGCACTCTCCGTCTCTGTGGACCGTCCTATCTGACCTGTGGGTGTGCACTCTCCGTCTCTGTGGGCCGTCCTATCTGAGTTGTGGGTGTGCACTCTCCGTCTCTGTGGACCGTCCTATCTGAGCTGTGGGTGTGCACTCTCCGTCTCTATGAACCGTCCTATCTGACCTGTGGGTGTGCACTCTCCGTCTCCGTGGACCGTCCTATCTGACCTGTGGGTGTGCACTCTCCGTCTCTGTGGACCGTCCTATCTGAGCTGTGGGTGTGCACTCTCCGTCTCTGTGGACCGTCCTATCTGAGCTGTGGGTGTGCACTCTCCGTCTCTGTGGACCGTCCTATCTGAGCTGTGCGTGTGCACGATGAATGGTCTGACTGACTGAACGGCCGGTAGCGTGGACGGATAATGAACAATGTTTTCAGGTCGAGTAAACGGGAGCGCTTGTCATTTCTAGTTGTGGCCGTTCTCCCCTCATTTCCAGACGAGACGTGGTGATTGGTGCATGGGTTGTCACTGCTGCAGCTGTGGCGTTCCTCGTGTTTTGCCGTCTACTCAGCCGAACGTCAGAGTAGGCGATTGCCGTGCGTTGGTGTCAATTAGGTGACTGCCGGATAGTTGTGTACCTGAAGAATGCTGGATACAAAGACTCGGCAAAATTGACGCGTTTGGTTTTCCCACGAATAATGAACGCAAGATGCATCCAGTTGAAGCACAAATTAGATGGGAACGTATCGGCTCCATTAATTACGTTTCATGCCTGTGACACCTGGTTATTATTTAATCTCTTCAATACACAATAAATAAATTGTACTTTCAAACTGATGACTCGCGAATGAAACGCATGCTGCACTCCATGCGCTATTCTTTGTTAGACATATCTGTTTCTACCGAGTGCTTTTTTTATCAGTCCGTTGAATGGAGGCGGTAGATTATCGACACATGTCTGTCATGGACCCGGTAATTTCCACGGGCTCCCCTCGGCAGTAGCGGCGAGATCGACGTTTAAAGCCCATCCGCTGGCGGCAGCAGAGATTGATCGCAGCTCCCCAGTCTGGGCTGGCCAGGGGCGATGCCAGGAATCCGCGGAGGAAGGCGCCCCAAGTCCAAACGATCCGACTGCAGTGAGATCGTACGGCAGCGCAGTCTTGCGGCGCGTCACGTTGCGCAGTTCAGCACCGGATCCTGTCGCCGTCCCCAAGGCGCACCCTTGGCCCGTGTCGGCGCGACTACAGTTCAGCCCGCAGTCTAGCCCAGAACCCATCCCCAAGGCGCACCCTTGGCCCGTGTCGGCGCGACTGCAGTTCAGCCCGCAGTCTAGCCCAGAACCCATCCCCTAGGCGCACCCTTGGCCCGTGTCGGCGCTGCTGCCGTCGCGACTGCAGTTCAGCCCGCAGTCTAGCCCGGAACCCATCCCCTAGGCGCACCCTTGGCCCGTGTCGGCGCGACTGCAGTTCAGCCCGCAGTCTAGCCCGGAACCCATCCCCAAGGCGCACCCTTGGCCCGTGTCGGCGCGACTGCAGTTCAGCCCGCAGTCTAGCCCGGAACCCATCCCCTAGGCGCACCCTTGGCCCGTGTCGGCGCGACTGCAGTTCAGCCCGCAGTCTAGCCCGGAACCCATCCCCTAGGCGCACCCTTGGCCCGTGTCGGCGCGACTGCAGTTCAGCCCGCAGTCTAGCCCAGAACCCATCCCCTAGGCGCACCCTTGGCCCGTGTCGGCGCGACTGCAGTTCAGCCCGCAGTCTAGCCCAGAACCCATCCCCTAGGCGCACCCTTGGCCCGTGTCGGCGCGACTGCAACAGGCGGCTTTTAAAGCCGGCTGCTCGCCATTGGACAGGACGAGAGGGGGAGGGGAGGGGAGGGGAGGGGAGGGGGCAGGTGTTGTCCGGGGACAGATGCGGCGCTGGCGGTGCCGATTTTTAGCGTCCTACCCTGGCGGCCAGGTGATGGCCTGATGCGCTTCTGGCGCCGCCGCAGCGGCCGCTGCAAGTGCGGCCGCCGGCCTGGTCTGGTCTGGTCTGGTCTGGTCTGGTCTGGTCTGGTCTGGTCTGGTCGTGCCGAGTGAGGGCGGAGCCGGCTGGTCTGGTCTGGTCTGGTCTGGCCTGGTCTGGCCTGGTCTGGCCTGGTCTGGTCTGGTCTGGTCTGGTCTGGTCTGGTCTGGTCTGGTCTGGTCTGGTCTGGCCTGGTCTGGTCTGGTCTGGTCTGGTCTGGTCTGGTCTGGTCTGGTCTGGTCGGCACCGGCCTGGTCTGGTCTGGTCTGGTCTGGTCTGGTCTGGTCTGGTCTGGTCTGGTCTGGTCTGGTCTGGTCTGGTCTGGTCTGGTCTGGTCTGGTCTGGTCTGGTCTGGTCTGGTCTGGTCGTGCCCAGTGGGGAGCGGAGCCGGCCACCGTCTGTCACGCCGCCGCAATGTCAGGCGGCTACGGCGATGTCGATGGTGGCGTGCACGTTATGCGCATAACAGTGTTCTTTTCTCCCAGGTTTGTCCACATGAGGTACCGATAAGACAGCTTAGACATCCGCGTCGTACTGGGAAACATAGCGAGTTGCATGGCGTGCTGCCCACTGAATAAGCCTACATTGCTGAAAAACGAAAAACGAAATTGAATAGTTGTGTAAACCACGGTCACGTGGAGCAAAGGTCGCAGGAATATATGGCTAACACCTTGCTTAGTACAAGCTTAATTCGTAAATCCCAACCTCCATGAGCAGCGAGCAGGAAGCAAGGTGGGAATTTCCTTGTCACCTTGCCTCATGCCTCTGTATGTTTCAGGACAGCGGGGAGCCCTCTGCTCCCTCTCTCCCAACGGCGCAGCTGAGATAATCCCACTGGGGAAGGTGGCTATTTTATTTCCAAGTGGCACAAATGCAGCCAAAAATCCGCCTTCCTGCTCGCTGACTATGCCCCATTCAACACGCCTTTGACGGCTTCCTACCTCCCACGAAGCGCACCACATTGCAACGGATTCGACGATTTTAAATGTCACAATGTTTTTTTTTTGGGGGAAGTGTAACGTACCGGCTTTCGCGAAACGTCACAAGAGGGCGTAAAAAATGGGTGCCATTTTAAATTGTGCGAGGGTATAATGCAGAAAAAGGGCCATAAACTGCCACTGAATAGCCATAGAATGTCACAAGTAACGTACATGACAGCATAGGGCGGCATTGGGGTTGTAGGGGGTGCGGGGAACTGAGCGAGAGACCACAAGGGATGTGCTGTTTGAGCTGCAGGTGCAGGATCGTTCCATACCGGTGAAGTATAGAACGATGGCAGAGCAGTTGTGGCCGGTACAAGCGGCGTTACCGACGTGATCTACCACCTCGGGTGATACGGCGGGAAAGTGAGGTCATGAAACTCTTCTTTTAACAACACCTCGAGTACTTCACGGAATGTATTCAAGTCAAAGTTGTCAACAATAGAAAATATAGATTGCGCGTCACTATGCGTGAACAAAACAGGACTGCAAACGGCGTCATTAAAAGTGGCAACGTTTCAAAAATGTGCCGGTCGGGTCGCGTCTGGTCGGGTCGGGTCTGGTAGGGTCGGGTCTGGTCGGGTCGGGGTCTGGTCCGGTCTGGTCGGGTCGGGTCTGGTCGGGTCGTGGTCTGGTCCGGTCTGGTCGAGTCGGGTCTGGTCGAGTCGGGTCGGGTCTGGTAGGGTCGGGTCTGGTCGGGTCGGGGTCTGGTCCGGTCTGGTCGGGTCTGGTCTGGTCGGGTGTCGGGTGGTGGTCTGGCGTGACGGTCGGGTCGGGTTACTCATGGAAGCTTTTTCTTGAAAATATACGGTAAGCAAGCATTTTTAATCATCCATAAATGTTTCCAGTGATTGCTCAGTTCTGGTATCTGATCATTGCATGGCGAGTGAAATTGGTGAGACCGTTGGTGCACATCAACACAGCAAACACGACAGTATTCCATGGAATCAAACACGTAATGTGTGACTAAGATGTCACAAACATCATGCATAACATAAGCGCTTCGATGCGTACGAATACCAATCCCAGGCTTCGTACGAATACCAATCCCAGGCTTCGTACGAATACCAATCCCAGGCTTCGTACGAATACCAATCCCAGGCTTCTTTTGTAAGCAGAGGTGAGAAATTGTGCAATGCCCCATTCACAGAAATTGGAGAGAGGGATTAATTAAGCTAGGGGAGAATCGTATCCCTTGGGAAAGGCCTCTGCCCTGGGAGGAACCTTTTCCCTGGAAGGGCCTGTACCGCGGGAGAGGCGTCCTGGGAGAAGCCTAGGCGTCTGTCCTGGGAGAAGCCTGGGCGTCTGTCCTGGGAGAGAAGTCCACACCAGGACCGTGCCAACGCATCACCTGAGCTCCCCTCTCCCCTTCTGCGCCGGCTTTACATGACAATTCGGCGCCGAGCGTATAAAGCCGCGCCTGCCATCTAACCATTCATCAGACGCCGCGCGACCCGGCCAACAAAGTCGGCGGTGCACCAGACGGGCCGGCACAGGTCCACGCTCCCAGCCACTCGAAAGGCGGCACAATCGTCGGCCGTCGCGTCACAGCACGGAGAGGGAGAGGACGCCGCTACAGTCAGCCGCGGTGTCGGTCTGGACGGAGGGCTCACCGCGCGACACCGAGAGGGAAAGACCTATAAAGTGGACGGAGGCTCACCGCGCGACACCGAGAGGGAGAGGACGCCGCTATAGTCAGCCGCGGTGTCGGTGGGGGCTCGGACACCGAGAGGAGAGACGCCGCTACAGTCAGCCGCGGTGTCGGTCTGGACGGAGGCCTCACCGCGCGACACCGAGAGGGAGAGGACACCGCTATAGCCAGCCGCGGTGTCGGTCTGGACGGAGGACTCACCACGTCTCAGCCGAGAGGGAGAGGACGCCGCCATAGCCGGCCGCTACAGTCAGCCGCAGTGTCGGTCTGGACGGAGGGCCCACCGCGTCTCAGCCGAGAGGGAGAGTCAGCCGCTATAGCCAGCCGCGGTGTCGGTCTGGACGGAGGGCCCACCGCGTCTCAGCCGACAATGGCGCCCACCGCGCGACAATGGCGCAGCGCGGCCGCAGAAGCGCTGCTCCACAGCAGATGTCATTGGCGGCGGCAATCACACAGGCAGTAGGCCACCGTCGCGCCAGCGTCAGCGTCAGCGTCAGCGTCAGCGTCAGCGTCAGCGTCAGCGTCAGCGTCAGCGTCAGCGTCAGCGTCAGCGTCAGCGTCAGCGTCAGCGTCAGCGTCAGCGTCAGCGTCAGCGGCGACGGTAACGACAACCAGGCGCAGCGTCCTAGCAGCGGTGTCCACTGTCCACTGTCCAGCCTCCATTTTCTCTTGAGCGTTATGGCGTCGCAGGCAAATCGACAGTTGCGAAGAGGGCGTCGGTAGCTCAGTGTCTGAGCTGAGCGTCTGGCATGTCAGAGGTACGGGGTTCGATTCCCCGCGGTGCCAGCCCTTCCTGCCAGAGTGAGAGGCGGGCGACATCATATGGCCTCAGCTGCTGAGTGAGACGTGAAGTCACAACCATCACCACGACCGACCAGTGCAAAGTGCAATTCACCGTTGCAAATTACATGTTCCCCAGCGCAAGGGAACTCGATAAACAGACGCTATCTGACCGAATGTCCACGAATTTGATTTTTCCTCGGGTGCACCCTCGCTAGCTGTGGGTACTCCGCCTTGTCTTCTGCGACAACTGCGCAGTTGGCAGTGCGACAACTGCGCAGTGGGCAGTGCGACAACTGCGCAGCGGGCAGTGCGACAACTGCGCAGTTGGCAGTGCGACAACTGCACAATCCGGACACTTGTTCTCGCGGCGCTCGACTCGGCGCCGGCACGGCGTCACACTCGTCATGACCGCAGAGCGCACCTCTGCAGCCCGCGGCGCGCTGATAACGCAGCCGAGAATCGAGTGGCGCAACGTTAATCGGCTTCGGGGTCACGCCACCAGGCGTCCGTCGGACCGCTGCCGAGGCACGCACCCTGCGGAAGGCGGGCTGACGCCGGCTCTACAGTAGGAGGACCGCCGGCTCGACGGTAAGCGGACCGCCGGCTCTACAGTAGGCGGACTGCTACCGAGGCACGCACCCTGCGGAAGGCGGACCGCCGGCTGGACGGTAGGCGGACCGCCGGCTCTACAGTAGGCGGACCGCTACCGAGGCACGCACTCTGCGGAAGGCGGGCCGACGCCGGCTCTACAGTAGGAGGACCGCCGGCTCGACGGTAAGCGGACCGCCGGCTCTACAGTAGGCGGACCGCTACCGAGGCACGCATCCTGCGGAAGGCGGACCGCCGGCTCGACGGTAGGCGGACCGCCGGCTGGACGGTAGGCGGACTGCCGGCTCGACGGTAGGCGGACCGCCGGCTCGACGGTAGGCGGACCGCCGGCTCGACGGTAGGCGGACCGCCGGCTCGACGGTAGGCGGACTGCCGGCTCGTGGGAACTGCAGCTGCCGTCGCGCGGCTGCAACGTGCCAATCTAATCCCAGATGTGGAAACTGCACAGTGCACAGCTGACCTTACACTTGCACTGATCGCTCTCGGTGACCTGCACACGTCGCTGCGGCGGGCCGTCGGACCGCCGACAGCGCACTTCGTGTCGTCAGCTTCCCCCCCCCTCCCCCTCCAGCCGCCCACGGGCCCGAAACGTGCCGTAGCAGCGGAACGGCAGCGCCGACCTTAGCTGGCCGGCATGTGGAGCTATGGGACAGGCGAGTGTAGTGCAATGTTCACAGACGAAAATAGCCCAAGTGAGACAACTTCAGGGAAGCGCGGAAGTCGGCATGGGTTCCTCAAGCGCACCCAGAATTCGATGGGAAATATGTAACACCCTCACCCGCCGACGAAGCCGAACCAGACTGCCCACTCGATCTGCCAGTGCAGGTCCAGGTTAGGGGATGGGAGGGTTCATTTATACATCACCTAAAATATGATTTTAAAATGGAATTGACATTACTAGCTACATCTCGAAGTGCAGACCTAGTATATTCATAGTATTTTCCGAAAGCATAGTTATTTTTTATGTCTTTCCTTCCATGGCTATCGAAGTGCAATGTTTGTTCCCGACAATTTGAAATATTTTTTACTGCGCTCGCCAACTTAACGTCGAGTTTTGGTATCTGCGATATCCGCTCCTGAAGCGAGCCAGCTGGATCCGGCTGGTGATGCTCAGCCGAGTCAGCTGGACCCGGCTGGCCATGCTCAGCCGAGCCAGCTGGACCCGGCTGGTGATGCTCAGCCGAGCCAGCTGGATCCGGCTGGTGATGCTCAGCCGAGCCAGCTGGATCCGGCTGGTGATGCTCAGCCGAGCCAGCTGGATCCGGCTGGTGATGCTCAGCCGAGCCAGCTGGACCCGGCTGGTGATGCTCAGCCGAGCCAGCTGGATCCGGCTGGTGATGCTCAGCCGAGCCAGCTGGATCCGGCTGGTGATGCTCAGCCGAGCCAGCTGGACCCGGCCGGTCACGCTCCGCCGAAGACAAGTGGATAAGTTGGACGGCACATTGAGCAACTAGCGCGGCCGCTGTTCTTACGTCACCACGACGTCTCCGACACGACGTCGCCGCCTATCGGAAATCCAATTTCATCAATCAGCAGTCCAAATCGCCTGCACGCTGCAGCATAGCATTCTGCTGGACGGCGGCGCGCCGACCGGACAGCACAAAACTGGACAACGAACGCACCAACCATTCAGACAGGACAGCGGCTACCGTCAGCCGACGGGACGGGACAGTACAGCGGCCAGGGGTCCATACAGGACAGTGGCCTCCCTGAACCAACGGGACGGGACAGTACAGCGGCCAGGGGTCCATACAGGATAGCGGCCTCCCTGAACCGACGGGACGGGACAGTACAGCGGCCAGGGGCCCATACAGGACAGCGGCCTCCCTGAACCGACGGGACGGGACAGTACAGCGGCCAGGGGCCCATACAGGACAGTGGCCTCCCTGAACCGACGGGACGGGACAGTACAGCGGCCAGGGGCCCATACAGGACAGCGGCCTCCCTGAACCGACGGGACGGGACAGTACAGCGGTCAGGGGCCCATACAGGATAGCGGCCTCCCTGAACCGACGGGACGGGACAGTACAGCGGCCAGGGGCCCATACAGGACAGCGGCCTCCCTGAACCGACGGGACGGGACAGTACAGCGGCCAGGGGCCCATACAGGATAGCGGCCTCCCTGAACCGACGGGACGGGACAGTACAGCGGTCAGGGGTCCATACAGGATAGCGGCCTCCCTGAACCGACGGGACCGGACAGTACAGCGGCCAGGGGTCCATACAGGATAGCGGCCTCCCTGAACCAACGGGACGGGACAGTACAGCGGTCAGGGGCCCATACAGGGTGTCGACCTCCCTGAACCAACGGGACCGGACAGACCAGCGGTCAGGGGTCTATCCGACAGGACAGGATGTAAGAGCAGACTTCCCATCCGACAGCACAAGATAAGGGACGTTCAGACGGGACGTTCAGACTGAACAAAGCAGTGCAAGTTAATCAGTATACAAAAATGGCAAACAAGGGGCAGCTTGGTGCTCTTAAGTCAAATACCTACCATGGGTAGATGCATGTATTCCTTCAGGGGTGCCTGTGTGCCCCTGAAACCTGCTAAACAACCCTGAAGCTTAGCATAGAACCAGGGATGCGGAGCCGGAGCCGGAGCCGGAGCCGGAGCCGCCGGAGCCGGAACATTTTGCCCGGAGCCGGAGCCGGAGCCGGAGCCGCCGGGACATTTTACTCGGAGCCGGAGTCGGAGCCGGAGCCGTCAAAAGTAGGGCGGCTCCGACTCCGAAAGAGGTGTAAATTAAACAAAATTAGCAAACGTGAAATGAACACATTATACCTAGTATGGTATGGTATGGTATGAAAACGCATTTTTAAACGCCAAAATGTTTAAATACGAGTAACATGTAAAAATATCAAATAATGGTAGAATAACCAATAACCATATTCTAGCCTCCGTAGTCAATGCAATAGTTCCATGTTTAGTTTAGTTAAGTTCATTGTTTCCATCATCAACGGGTTGTTGTACCTTATTAGAGATGAGGTCAAACATTACAATTTACAACAATGGTGTTCCTTGGACCATTCACGGGATGTGTTGTTGATTCGAGTCTCCCCTCTTCTGATTTCCCCAATACGGCACGAAGCGAGCGTCAGTTTACGAGGGCCAGTTTCCGATGCAAGATAGATACAGGGTTTATATGGGAAAGTTGCTTATAATTGTCTGAAGTTTGCGCCCCTGAGTGGTCGCGGCTAACTTTTTTTTTACATCCCCCTAGCTCTTACTTAATGGATCGATCACGTTTGGGATGTACGGAGCCGGAGCCGGAGCCGGAGTCGCCGGAGCCGGTACATTTTGCCCGGAGCCGGAGCCGGAGCCGGAGCCGCCGGGACATTTTACTCGGAGCCGGAGTCGGAGTCGGAGCCGGGATACTTCCCCGGAGCCGGAGTCGGAGCCGGAGCCGTCCAAAATTTTCCCGACTCCGCATCCCTGCATAGAACGCTACGGGAAAGTGCTCCTAAAAATGTGTAGGGCCTGTTGTGATGCTCTATGCGGTGGTGCTGGCCACCCATCTGCCCAGCTCCACACCCTGACTCCATGCGGCGGTACTGGCCACCCGCCTGCCCATCTCCACACCGGCCACCCGCCTGGCCAGCTCCACACCGGCCACCCGCCTGGCCAGCTCCACACCGGCCACCCGCCTGGCCGGCTCCACACCGGCCACCCGCCTGCCCATCTCCACACCGGCCACCCGCCTGGCCGGCTCCACACCGGCCACCCGCCTGGCCAGCTCCACACCGGCCACCCGCCTGCCCATCTACACACCGGCCACCCGCCTGGCCGGCTCCCACCGGCCACCCGCCTGGCCACTCCACACGGCCACCCGCCTGGCCGCTCCCACCGGCCACCGCCTGCCCAGCTCACACCGGCCACCTGCCTGGCCAGCTCCACACCGGCCACCCGCCTGCCCATCTCCACACCGGCCACCCGCCTGGCCGGCTCCACACCGGCCACCCGCCTGCCCAGCTCCACACCCGGACTCTATATGGCCTGCCACACACAGTCCAGACGCCGCCGCCCGACACCGTGCAGCCAGCGGCGCGGCGCGGCGCGGCGTCTCACGGTCGGTCGCCGGCCGGCCGGCCGATCGCCAACGTGGCCACAGCTCGCGCAGCCGCCCGCCTCCCAGAAGGTGCCGACGCGCGGCTGAGTCAGCGGCCAGAGCGCGGCGGCGGCGCCGGTTCGCACGCCGCGGCCGCCCGGTGGACGGACGCCGGCGACACGGACGGCCGGCCGCAGCGGCGTCAGATTCGCACGGCGCGGCGGCTGGCGCGGCGGCTGGCGCGGCGGCCGCAGCACAGCCGCCCGCGCGCAGTTCGTCGTCTCAGAAGGCCGGTCACGCTCGTCGTTCGAAGGTTCTCGTTACGGCCAGTGGCGTGCGTAGGATTTGCGTCAGAGGGGTGGGGTGGGGGATGGGGAGCAAACGGATTTGGAGAGGCCCCACCTACCGAAAATTGTCTAAAGTATTTCGACCACTATGTTTTCAAAGGGGATCATTTTTAAATACGATAATTATTAGCTAACCGAATTTTCCTGTGGATGGTGCCCAAACTACTGCCATCATTTTTAAGTCACCGGTCACCGGATTTCATTCCCCGAACACCGTTCAAATATTTGTATGGTATCCCTTGATAAGTCAGTTCACACTGCTGAAATTATGCTTGTGCAAATAACCTCAGTATTCGGTGCATTCGCCACAATTCGTGCGATTCTGCGGTTTCTGCAAGGCCTCGTACGTTTTTCTCATTGCTGCCACATGATAATCTTGTGTCATATTTTACGTCGTGTAATGTTCTGCATGTTTGTTCGCTGGGAAAATTCGATGGATTCAATTCGATAATTTCTCTTCCTCCGCATTTTCTGGTGGGACATGAATCAGAATACCGCGCTGAGCTTTGATGAACCTCAGCTCTTTATTTGAATACGAGTATGCTCCTAGATTGGCTACCGAACCGAGGCGCTGTTTCGGTGTTCTTTTTTGGACACTATGGATGTTTTCCTCTACTGTAGTGCTTTATAGCCCTGATACATTTTATTAGGGGCCCAGCACGCTTTGGAGACCCGGATACTTTTGGGCTTTGTTGCCTTTTTGTTGGCTCATTTTGTTTTTGAGGGACCGGAACGTTTTCGAAAGCCCCGATGTGTTTACTTTGTGCCCGGCGAGCCCTTTTGTTCTTCTTTAGGACCACATCGCGTTTTGCCGGCCCCAGCCTGTTTTCCTGCAATCAGATGCGAAATTGTTGGGACCCGAGGGGAATTTTGAGGCCCCACGCGATTCTTGGAGGTTCCGGCGCGATTTTTCGGGCCCTTGAGGGAGTATTTCATAGCACCACTGTATTTATTTGGGGCCCCCGACGAAAATGTTTTGGGGGCCCGCGCAGTTTTTAGAGGCCCAGTCGCGATTCTTGGGGGCCACTACCTGTCAGGTGTCATTTTCCCCTTTACCCCTTCAGTACGCCATTGATTACAGCTGAGGGTTTTAGCGCGCACTGGCGCATGTTCGTGCCGAGATTCACCCCGTCTCAGCACCAGTGCCAGTACCAGTAGCTGATCTGATTTATAGCAACGGTCCTCAGTCGGGCGTACTCCGGTTGTTTCTTCCGTAGCATATGGAAACCTGCAATCTTCTAATCGAAAACAAACTACTCTACTGATCGTGGACTGCCAGTCTACTGATCGGAGGCCAGGCATCTACTAGCAATCTATTGACCTCAGATTGGCATCCTACAGACCGAGATAGTCTAATGACCGCAGACAGTCGACTACTCGAAGGTCCGCAGTCTACCGAAGCCGTAGTAGATCATCAAGCAAGCTACCAGCAGTCCATTGAAGCCGTAGACCAGCAAGCAGGCTGCCAGCAGTCCACTGCAGCCGTAGACCAGCAGGCAGGTTACCAGCAGCCCACTGAAGCCATAGACGAGCAAGCAGGCTACCAGCAGTCCAGTTGCCGGTGACCGATGGTTTACTGACCGGTGACCGGCAGTCCACTGACCGGTGGCCGACAGTCAACTGGCCGGTGACCGACAGTCAACTGACCGGTGACCGACAGTCAACTGGCCGGTGACCGACAGTCAACTGACCGGTCGGTGACTGGCAGTCCACTGACTGGCGACCAATCGGCCATGACCGGCGGCGGAGGCGACGGCGGCGGTCGGCTCGGTGCCGGTTGGCAGCGCGCGCCGGCCGGGCCGCGGCCAGCCGAGCGGCTCGCGTCGCTGCCGCCGCGCCGGCGTACACGGCGCACCAAGGGTGGCGCCAGGCTTGACCGGCCGTGTGCAACGGTCGCGCTTGAAGACGAGGGGTCCGAGGGCGGCCGATCGCCGGGCGAAAGACGACTTCCAGGCAAATTGGCAACGGCCGCGGCGGCAACAGGTAGCGGGGTAGTTCACCTCAATGAAGCTTGATTGTGAAAACACGGAGCGCGTGAATGGGGGACGGGACAGGTGCACGCAGCTGGTCATGGCCGGCACTCGCTAGTGGCGCAGACGATTCGCGCGCAAGTCGGACGTCAAGGCAAGACGGATCAGAACTAGGTGTGGAAAATACTGAACACCATTGGGACCGAAGCCGGCGAACACTTTGGGGCCAGTCTGATGTGACCCAGCCGGCTGGGTCCGGTCAAAAGGAACCAAAACCCGGCCAATACGAGTGGTTTTTAAATATACTTTCTGACAACAAAACGTTGCACCATCGGTATTTTCCGTTTAATTTAGGTCAAATGTGCAGTTCAAATTACCTTGGAAAATCCCGTTCACTCCCAGAACATGGATTGAAAATAAATGTTACATCCAAGTCTTTCTTTTTGTATTGGCAGGTATCATTGGAACAACATGGTAGCAGCTAAGAAATAATTATTGGAACACGTAGGCATTCTCATCACAGGAAAGAGGGCAAAATGGGGTAGCCAGGAGGAATATGATTTCACAATCACTCATTGATTAGCATTGCAACCTGATATTACTCGTCAATTCATATTTCCCCAATTTACCGTCATTTTCCGGTGTAGCAAGACAACCGAACGGGCTTGAAGCGACTTATCACGGATTT
This sequence comes from Ashinkailepas kermadecensis, assembly GCA_034440615.1. Lineage (NCBI taxonomy): Eukaryota > Metazoa > Arthropoda > Thecostraca > Neolepadidae > Ashinkailepas > Ashinkailepas kermadecensis. The sequence goes on from JAOTOM010003824.1 coordinate 87,240, forward strand.
TGTAGATTTGTCATGATCGGATGCTTTTCAGGCATCCATGGGTTTTGTGATTGGTGCCATATAAATCGCATCTTGCTTTGAGACTGATATTACACTGGAAGCTTTTACATTAGTCTCCCGTGTCTCAAAAAGTGTTATCCGGTGTCGTGTTCAAACATCAGGGTATGCTTAACTGACGAAATTTGTCGCTTGGGTATAACGGGGCGTGAAGGAAGGGGAAAAACAGGGTGGCCTGTTTTGTCCGTACTTTACACAACTGGGTATCCCGTTTTCCCGTACTTCACACGGTACAACTATTGCAACTGTTGCTGCTTCACTATACTCGATTTGTGACACCAGTGCCATTGCAGCCTTGCCAGCAGATGCCGTATTTACTTGTCAATATTATCTTTTGCCTGCACTTTTCCTTGTCATATTGCCAACTTAATTTGATGTCATCACGGGTTTTGTCTTCGCTTGTCACCTTCCACTCCAGGAAACATAAATTACAGGACACTGATATAATAAAAACTGTTGTTACCTAACTAATGAACCGTGTCGCATTATTCGCTACAGCACATGTGTTGGTTACCCCATATTTCTCCCGTTATCTGTCTCATTTGACCCCATGGGTTGAGCAAAATGAGAAAAACCAAGGGCCTACTTTGCACCAGTACTGCGCTTAAGCAGACTTCTGTAGATAGCTAATGTAGCACACGATGAGACTAAACGTTCCGAAGTTCAGCTTGGGGGTAAAACACTTTTAATAGGTTCCGAACATTCTTGTGGCCGGGGCGTTAAGGTATTGCTCTCTTCTTCCCTCTCCACCATCCTCAATCTAGTATCTAAGGAAGCAGCAAAGTGAACCGAGTCAAGCTTCGATTTGCTCAGTGTTCGATAATTTATAATATATTGCACTTTGCATTTAAAAGTCACATCGTCCCACTACCAGATTAAAATATCCAATCTATATATGAGTTGGTTGAGGAACGTACGTATTTATTTTCCTGATAAAGTTCATAGTGGTGGAACATTCGGTAGAAACCAAGTATAAAGTTGACCTTCATTGACAGGGATAATTTTGTAAATGAGCAAAATAACACTTGATTAATAACTCGAGCTTTCGGTGAACTGAAATCAGTGTCTATGGCGACGGGGGATGACAAACTGTAGCAAGGAACAATGATGGTGGCGAATGGTTGGTTCCGGAGCAGCGTAAGATTATGAGCCACGGGGCCATGGACCACACCGAAACCAACCGTAATTTTGCTGTCGGGATATTGGGCATAGCCAGATATGTTGCTCACCTGAAAATGCTAACGATACTAAGATGATATCTCAATAAAATACTGAAATAGTTTTCATTCGCGACTGTTGTCCCACGATGAGCACATGAAGCTCTACTTGGTATTGGATTTATTGTCACCACTTCATCACCATCATTGTTCCTTGCTACATCTGTTCACCTTCCCCGACCTTGCCTGGCCAGTTTCAACTGGCCATCGCATCTGAAGACGTTAACAGCGAGCGCGTAAAGCGACTCGACCCGTTATGCCAAGACCGGGAGAATTGTTCAGGTCAGCACTCAATCTACTGAGCTAACCAGGCAACAAACTGTCCAGTTGAAGACCGTTATTGTCGTTTGTTCGGAACAGAGATTGTTCCATTTGCCAGAACTATGCCGACAGACTCGGTCCGGCGGTGGCCAATCAGACTGGGGCCGGGGAGGGGAGTCGACGGCTCGCAAGGTCCGGCCACCACTGCCGACGTCCACTGAGTTTCCCGGCTGCGCTTCACGATGTAACGGCTGTTCAAACGCTGATTGGATTTAGGGGAGGGATATTTCCCATGTTAAATATGCCAGAATCAAGAATGTCCCAAGCAAATGGCATGCATGTAAGAAAACTCATTATTTCACCTTCCGCATCCAAAAGTAATTGGCGAGTAGCACATGTGATGGCAGGGAACTAGGCTGCGCATTTCGTTCTTTTCCTTGCTCAGGAGCTGTTTCGTTCTGTATTTGTCCTGCCAGCAATTAGTGCGATTGCCTGAGCATATCCTTGTGCCGTAGTTCTGAACATATTATGCATGTAGGCCTACATCGGGTATGTGGAAAGGCGTCACCGTCTCGCAACTGTACCAGAAACGTTGGCAGGAATGCTCTATCATATATATCTACCACCATAGCCAGAAATAAACAACTCGAATGCTGTGGATCTTTCCGTCGATAAAACATGTCTATTTCTTCTCGACAAAAACGCAGACAATATTTAAACACCCAAGTAAAATATTTTCCAATGAACGAGCTCCACAAGTTTGATTAAATTGGGCTCGAATCAGCGGAAGTTTCATGAAGAGCTGGGGCTCCTAAACATTTTGAAATTCAAGTTGTTTTCTTGATTTGTATGGTGGTTATATGACAACTAAGACTGCCGTCAGTAATTTTTGTCTCGGTTACGATTCGCAATAGTAGGTTTCAACGATACCGCTAGCTGGAAAATCTCACCCCCTTCCCTCATCTCCAGAAACCTTCCGCCGCCCCTGCCTTATGGTGAGGGCTACCATACTCAAAACTAAAAAGTGCCGCGTGAATCGATCCCAATGCATCGATTGGTTAAGGTTTCATGAAATTCCGTTCGGTGGTTTAGGAGCATGGGCGCATGGGAGCATGGGAGCATGGACACACGACGCGAAGACAACTGGCAACAGAGTAGACTCACCCCACAGCAACTGGCAACAGAGTAGACTCACCCCACAGCAACTGGCAACACAGTAGACTCACCCCACAACAACTGGCAACAGAGTAGACTCACCCCACAACAACTGGCAACAGAGTAGACTCACCCCACAACAACTGGCAACAGAGTAGACTCACCCCACAACAACTGGCAACAGAGTAGACTCACCCCACAACAACTGGCAACAGAGCAGATTCACCCCACAACTAGCTACAGAGTAGACTCACCCCACAGCAACTGGCAACAGAGTAGACTCACCCCACAGCAACTGGCAACAGAGTAGACTCACTCCACAACAACTGGCAACAGAGTAGACTCACCCCACAATAACTGGCAACAGAGTAGACTCACCCCACAACAACTGGCAACAGAGTAGACTCACCCCACAACAACTGGCAACAGAGCAGATTCACCCCACAACTAGCTACAGAGTAGACTCACCCCACAGCAAATGCATGAGCATCATTGAACAAGGACAGCTGAAAATAAGGTAGCATAGCAACAGTTACAAGAAGCAACAACCACCTGGTGACTTACTGCAATGATATGCGACGAATCTTATGGAAAGCTGTTCTATTGGATGCGGCTGTTTGTCTATGAATTGAAATTATTTAGAAATAATTATTTGGAAATTATTGAAATTCTTTCTTTTGCGTTTATCTATATCCGTAGAGCATACTTCTGCCAAGGTACGTTCACCTTTGTGGAATTGCCTTTCCTGTCCTTCACGCCATGGCGTCACGTACTGTTTGACATCACATACCATGATGGAAGCATGGGAAGCCATTTACCATTTGTGGCGCACTAATGACAAATCGCGGAATTAGTTCAGGTAGCCCAGGGTAAGGATGTCCAGGCGTTAAAATGTCCAGCAGACAATAAGTGGTCCGTGAAACGAAAGCCGATCCGAAAATTAGCCGATTTCAATCCTTGAAGCCGATATTGATAAAGCATTTTCAGTTATATGTTTCAAATGCAATGACATTATAGCTAATAGTCGACACGATAAGTAATACAATTGACGGGTCTGCACTCTGTGCCTGCTGCATTAAGTGGGTTAGAAGGAAAGAAGAAAATGATAGAACATAGAACAAAGAACAAGTAGCAGGCGGCGGCAGAAATTAGCAGGCGGCAGCAGACTCTGACGTCACGCTTCATTCTGCAACGTCATACTAGCAGGATGACGTCATCTATCCAATGCGCTATCAAGCGTCTCAGTTGTTTGTTTACTGTGTCATAAGTGATCCATCGCACTACTAATTGAGTCAAGCAGTACCACCCAGGTTAGTACCTCGAGAGCATTAATGCCTAGGTATTTGGCACTACACCATTGCAAGAAGGGCTCCATTTCTTGAGGACGCGGTATTGAGGTTACCATAAAAATAGGGATGCAGGGACAAAATGTGTCTGTTACAGAGCTGAAAAGGCTAAACAAAAACGGAGTGTAGAAAGCTGTTCCTCATCTCTACCAGGATTAAGAAGGGAGCGGTAACCGGGCGTGGTCTTTCTCTCCCCCCCCCCCCCCAACTTTGAGACCATTCCTGTGCCACTGTCGAGGTGCAGCGGCATGTTTAGAAATGGACAAAGGAGGCGGAACAGCCAATGTGGCGGGGCACCTCGGATGAGTTTTCACTGGGGAGATCCAAATAAATGTGGAACGGTCAGACTGACTGGGACGGGGGAGGGGAATATAGCCATTACTCGGTGGTCCCGCTCCCTCCATCAGCTAACTTGCAAATAACAAAGCACGCATATTGAGACCCATGTATGTGGACGTTATCCTCCCTACTAAGCTTTATAGAAATATAATGGCATCGTTTAGAAATTAAGGCCACAATTTTGGTAGATATGGACATCCAGTGGTGCGCGAACGCTGCCGCTCCTGTTACAAGCGCTATAGCCCCGCTACGACCGGTCCTACTCCTGCTGCCGCTGCGGCCGGGACCGCTCCCGCTGCCGCTACCGCTGCCGCTTCCGCCGTTCCTGCTGCCGCTGTCCGTGCTGCCGCTGCGGCTGTTCCTGCTGCCACTGCCGCTGCGGCCGGGCCCGCTCGTGCTGCCGGAGTCAGGGAGGGATATCGCGGTGTGAAACTGCTTGTACCTCAGAGGGGGCACGCCAACGAGCAGATGCGCCTTCTCCTGCTGACTGAAGCCCGCCGACGACTGCTTCGCAGGGTCATGCAGAACCGCCAGCAGCGCATATGGGTCCGGTCAGTCCTTTCCAGGACGGGGGGAGGAGGAAGACGAATTCTTCACAAGGCTGGTCGCGGAGCTCAGACATAACGAAGCAGACCACAAACGATACTTCCGGATGTCACCTGCCAACCTTGACCAGTTCCTTGAGCTCGTCAGAGGTGATATCGAGAAACATCCACCATTATGAGAGTTCCAATTTCACCCGAAGAACGGCTGGCAGTAACATTGTGGTAATTTATATAATTATTACCATTATATTCTCATTTCAGGTCACTATGTAATATGTTTAACTCGCCTGGTGACCGCCTCTGACCAATCTATGGCAACTTCTGCGCTATATTAAACCGTTTACGGCATGGCTCTTTTAGACCTGAATCTATGAGCGGAGGGTGGCGATTCCACCTTCTAACTCCGGCATTGTGTGCAATTTATTATAATCGTGTGTCCTGAATGGACTCCACATCTTGCTCGGACATTTGCAATGTCACCGTCGCCACGCTATTGCTTGTAGTGGTTTGTATAGGGTATGTCCTGAATACCGCTCGTCACCTGTGGCCGCCATTGCATGGGTGTCACTTAGTGAAATTGATTTGGTGGAAGGGGGGGATTGATGTTTTTGATGGCCATTTGATCCGGAGGACACCATCGGATAAGAAGTCATTGAGCAGGGGTGGGGATGCACTCAAGCGTTCTGGAAGGACGCCTCCATAGGCTCAATGATTAAGCTGCGGTCTGATTGGAGGGAGGAATCAATAATTGAGGTGGCCAAGTTTGAAATCCTCAAATCCAAAGATTTGAAACTTAGATTTAATGAACTTGGATTTGAGGATTTCGAACATTAACTTGGCCACCTCAATTATTGATTCATTCATTATGAAAATGGTTACTGAATGACAGTATACACACACATATATATATATATATATATATATATATATATATATATATATATATATATATATATATATATATATTCGTGTAGTTTGGAAGCAGGTTGTTTAATATGCATTGCTGGTTAAAGGTCACTGCGGCTTTGCTGTTGATTAGTTTCTTTGAAGTGGCTTCGATTCTTCTTCTAATGGTTTTGTGTTCGCATTCGTGCTGACTCAAAATGGTGCCGAAGCTCATAATCAGTAAAGATATCTGGCTTAAAGAACGCATAGTTTATGTCCTCCATGTCGACGTTTCGTCATTTCACATGACATCAGGAACAAGCGCAGATTGTTAACGAAATCACACAGGCAATACGTTTAAGTTACACCAATCATAGTGAAGGTACAAGAGTCGAAGTCGCTTATATAGAAATCGAATGCGAGTATCGTCTAGTATGCGTAAGCGTTCACTCGCAATAATTAGGTTGCCACAGTATATATCGGTCAGTTCATTTTCCAACACACTGAGAAATGCGCGTGCGAAGCATATTTGGGTGACATCACACAGCAGAAGAATAACCACAATGTTGGTCGCTATTTACAAGGTCACGCCAAAAACACTCCCTATTTTGGCCTTAGGGTCACAATCGATCACCTTGGCCACAGGGGTGATCCGTCATACAGCGACAGAGTACCTCGCGCATTGACCTGCCGATTTATAGCCGGGTCTCTTTCACGTATATCCTCTTGTATGTGAAGGCGTCTTGGCTCGTGTGATCTGGCGATGATAGTGGTATTGTCAACCATTTGTTGTCTCGTGACGCGTGTGTCGTGGTGTATGTTCGTATGCGTTTGTGGGCCGCCGCTCTGCAAGTGCATGGTGATACGCCTGCTGAGTGAAGTTGTCATTATAATGTAATTGCTATCTCAACGGAGCGCAGTCTCGAATTGTGCATTTCTATTGATAGATTACATTGGACTGTTTCAGCGGTGATTTGCCACAATATGGTTTGTTTTGCATAACGAGGGAACGAGTGGTGGGTTCTTATAGAAAATGACTAGTTTTAGTTCATCGTCGGGGACAATAGGCTTACAGTGACTCTTCCCAATGTTTCGAAGCATCTTTTCATCGGTCAGGTAAGCAGGGGACAAATTATTTTTGTAGAACAGCTTGTATATGGTGCCCTATGTTGATATCGATTGTGACCTTAAAGCCAAAATAGGGAGTGTTTTTGGCGTGCCTTGTGAATAGGGACCAACGTTGTGGTTTATTTTTTTTGCTGTGTGATGTCACCCAAATATGCTTCTGCTGTGTGATGTCACCCAAATATGCTTCGCACGCGCATTTCTCAGTGTGTTGGAAAATGAACTGACCGATATGTACTGTGGCATAATTATTGTACCTAATTATTGCGAGTGAACGCCTACGCATACTAGACGACACTCGCATTCGATTTCTATATACGCGACTTCAACTCTTGTACCTTCACTATGATTGGTGTAACTTAAACGTATTATCTGTATGATTTCATTAACAATCTGCGCTTGTTCCGGATGATGTCATGCGAAATGACGAAACGTTGACATGGAGGACAACTAAGCGTTTTTTTTTAAAGCCAGATATCTTTACTGATTATGAGCTTCGACAGCATTTTGAGTCAGCACGAATGCGAATACAAAACCATTATCAGAAAAATTGAAGCCACATCAAATAAACTAATCTAAAGAAATACAAATTCAAAGCCGCAGTGACCTTTAACCAGCGATGCAAATATATATATATATATATATATATATATATATATATATATATATATATATATACACATAGAAAGTTAGAAAGTTAAGTGAGATCTGGTGATGAGAGACACGAGCTTCAGGCTGCATCCAATTGTGAATTCCAACAGAACAGGTTCATATGCAGTGTGGGTCCAAATATGTTGTAGTACCTACCCAATGAATGCATGGTAATATGAC
>JAOTOM010003824.1:100000-189439 GCA_034440615.1 Ashinkailepas kermadecensis
TGCAACCAGCAGTGAGTGGGCGGGGGAGGGGGTGGTGGCTCCCTCGTCTCGCTACCGGCAGAAGTCCCGGCATTGTCTCCGCAGTCACGTGTTGCCGTGGCTACCGCCATTACCGCGCAGTATCCGGCCCCAAATGTCCAACGTCCAAGTCTGGCACCTTGCAGGCACGATCCCAGACGCCGGCGTCGCCGCCTACGGACGGCTGCCACCTCCGAGGGGCGTCCGCAGGCGAGGCTGCAGGTGGGCCGGACGGCAGCCACCTCCGAGAGCGTCCGCAGGCGAGGCTGCGGGTGGGCCGGGCGCCCCGAGGGCGTCGAGGCGAGGCTGCGGGGGGCGGGGCAGCAACCTCCGGAGCGTGAGGCGAGGCTGCGGGTGGGCCGGACGGCAGCCACCCCCGAGAGCGTCCGCAGGCGAGGCTGCGGGGGTGGGCCGGACGCCGCGCTGCTCGGATCCATCGGATCCGTCGGATCCGTCTCTGCGAGGAACACCGCACAGTCGCAGTAGCAGAGGCCACCACCCGGAGTTCGGTGCTCACTGGCACGTCCTGCTCTGCGCAACGCACCACGCCCCCGTCCTGCGGGGCTGACGCATGCGGAGGCCGCAGAACGCTTGCTCAGGGACCTGTGTCGTGGCCGCTGTCGGACAGGCCGTGACGCGGCGGCGAAGCCTCGTCTATTCCCCTCGTCTGTGCCCCTCGTCTATTCCCCTCGTCTGTGCCCCTCGGCCACCGACGAGCCGATCTCGCCCGAATTATGTGATGACCCACCCGGAAGCTGAGCTGCAGTGTGACTCACGCCCGCCGAGGGGTCGATTGTCGGATTGATGCGCGCGTAGTAGCCTGCGAGAAACACTGGCTTTGTTCAGAGTGTGTGTATGTGTGTCACGAGCCGAGCCGTCTGCGACTCGCTCTGCAGTCGATGGGCGCCGACGTCGGATGCTGGTTCCACATCGGGGAGCGCGACGCGCCGACCACGGCATTGAGTGTCACTCAGACCAATGCAGCTTCCATGAAGCCGGCGGTGGGCGGCGGCCGTCTGGCCGTCTCAGGGTCGCACAGAGGTCACCGGCGGCACACCGCACGGCGGTCGTCACCCAATCAGCGCGGCCGACCGTCTCGAGCCGACCGGCCGGTCAGACGGCGGCGCAGGCCGCGATCTGGTCCTCATCTGCCCTCATCTGCCGGCACGAGCCGTGTCGATGCCGACAAAAAATTGCAGCTGCCCGCCGCGGCGACCAGATTCCCTTCACACCTTTCGCCCAACGGTGCGGCGAACTGATTGGTCAATCGTGGCTCATCTACAACCGTCCGCACGCGCCACGCTCACAAAAACGCCCCCGTGTCGTCGAGATAACGAACCAATCGCCGCCCCGCACCTGCCAGAAAGGTGAAACTGTGGGACAGCCACGAGCCGTATATGTATCTGTCGCGCCAGGACGTGACAATTAAATACGGCCCGAGCGCAGACTCGGACTCGGACGTTAGTTAGATTCGGTAACACGAGCTGACATCACGAATTGACTGAATATCACTCGAGTATCTCTGTTGTTCTGGAACAAAGTGTGATCATCCATTTTGATCTGTGCGATATTTATTGATATTGATATCCATAGGAGTTATTAATATATGTGAGAAACCTGTGTCATACTCTGCCGGTTCGGTTTTCTTTGCCATTTGTATCTGCTGCGTTGGTTATAATACAGCCTTTATCAGCAGATCACTGCACGGCACGGGCGGATCCGGAAATCATCAGCGTGTTGGGAGGGCACATTTCCTCACAGGGGTGCCCTCGGGGAAACATTCATTGAGCGGGTGGATGGAGGTTCACTCGAGCATACCGAAGGGGCCTTTTTTCTGTCAAAGTTGAGCGTGGGGGAGGAATATACTTGACACTTTCTTTAAGGGCCGCCTTTTTCCGGCCGGAGTGGCGCCACCCTTGCATGGGCACACATGCCTCCGAGAGTGCTCTGTATTCGCCCCCTGTGTACGGCTGTACCCCCTGTGCGTTTTAATGCTGAATCGCCGTGTGTTCCAGTTTCGATAACAGGTGGGCGAACGACAAAACAATCAGAGGCGTGCATTATTGATATTGGACACCCCAAGTGCACATTCTGTTGTCGTCCAAAATTATTTCTAATGACAAATAACTCTTATAATTTTTTTTTTAAAGAAAACCATCCATAACTGGGACCGTCTCTTTAATGACGGAAATGTGCGAGACGACCAAACCAGAATGTCTCTATCAGTGAGTGTCTGACGGCAGCGGATCTCCACTGACGGCGCCACCACCGGCACCGCTGTTCACCGACCACGCTGACTAGTGGCTGTCGCACGACATATGGACAATGGTCCATGATTACTGAGAGGCCGAGAGCTGCCGAGAAGACACGCGCGCCGGCCAGCTGTGGCGCGCGCCCGCGCCGCGCCGCGCCGCCGCCGGCGCGCCATAATTGGATTAATCGTCGCGCCGAGACGAGCGTGACGCGACCAGCACGCGTCATTGGTGACGGCCGCGGCGCGCGCTGTGACGCCGGCGGTGTGTGACGATCGTGGCGCACGTCGTCCGAGTCACGGCGCGCCACCGCCGGCCGGTGTCGTCTGAACGTGCCTGTCCCAGACGGGCCCGGGATCCCGCTGTCAGCGCGGGGTCCCTCCCTGTCCCAGACGGGCCCGGTGTCCCGCTGTCAGCGCGCGCCCTCTCCGGTGTCCGCCGGCGCGGCAAATTGCGCCGAGGATGAATCATTAGCATTCCGATTATTCAATATTCCGAATGGCCGTGCGTGTGTGTCTCTGGCGCGCCAAACAAAGAAGACGGTGTGCGACAGATGTGTTGAGGATTAGCTGCTGACACCCAGCACCGGGCACCCGGTGTTCCTGGCAGGGAGAAAACATTCTGGTCAGGCTCAGCAAAGACGTGTGGACTGCGTCGAACCTGGTGGGCAGCGACCAGTACAAAGGCGGGTTGTGGAAAATTCTGCTCTCTCTCTCTTTCTCTCCTCCACTCTCATTATCTCTCTCTCACCCTCTCTCAAGCTCTCTCTCTCTCTCTCTCTTTTCTCCTCTCTCTATCACACACTCTCTCTCACACTCTCTCTCTCTCTCCTCTCTCCCCCTCTCTCCCTCTCTCTCCTCCCCTCTCTCTCTCTCTCTCTCTCTCTCTCTCTCTCTCTCTCTCTTTCTCTTTCTCTCTCTCTCTGGCTCCATGTCTTACAATCGATCAGCGCCGTGAGCATTAATTTTTTTCGAAGCTATGATCACATCGAAATGTGACATCGGCCCGTGTTCCCCGTGAGACCCGCGCGAGAATGTGACGTCAGTCCGTGTTCCGCGCGAAACCAGGCGCCGCTGGGTCTGGCTGGGGCTCGTGGATGTCGAAGCGGACACCGATCGTCTGCCTCCACACTTGGTACGGGTGGCGCGCGCCGGTTGCACCGGGGCAGGTGCTGGCCTCTCGTCTGGAACTATGCGCCAGTGGGGTCGAAGCGCAGGACAATGCCCGGTGTTTAGACGCATTGTCACTGGATTACGGAAGAATTTAGCGGAGACGTGGCGGATTAAAGTGTTCAATGGTGCGTACAACGGTCGGCTCGAGAACCACCCCAACAGAAGGCCTGAACTTGAGTTCAAACGTGTGCTCACGATGGACTGACCAGCAGCACGTTCAGGGATGGACAAGCGTAACGGTACACCTCAGACGCCAGCTACGGACGATGGAAATTGCACGCACAAGACTGAGGCAGATTGCACGCACAAGCCTGAGGAAGATTGAACACACTAGCCTGCGGCCGAGTTAAATTTCCGCAGCATCACCGAGTCACCGAGTCGAGCGGTGTCCGGCGATCGTTAGCAAGCGACCCAGCCGGTTCTACTCGCGTCGCGTCAGCTACGACAGCCGCCGGCCCCGTGTGGCCGATTGGACGGGCAGATGAGCCGATCGAGGCGCCCCCGTGCCGCGCGTGTGTGGCGTGGCGACCCTTACCCCGCCTTATCGCCGGCCCATGCGCGCCGCCCACAGTTGGACGCCGGCGCGCTGACACGCTCATTATCGGCTGACGGGTGGTGGCCTTTTTTGGCGCGCTCCGGCCGTGGCGCGCCGGCGACCTTTCCCGCGGATCAGCCGCCGCCAATTGGGCGTGCTCTGATCGGGATTAGGACCACCCCGGCTTCCGGAGCGGCGCGGCACGGCCGCCACCCGGACCGGCGCCGCGCCGTCCACAAACAGTCATGCAAATAGTGGCGCCGCGACACTGCTGGCGCGCGGCGCGATATTTCTGGCGGCGCATTTCGATAATGCCCGGCTTTCTGCTTAATTGCGCGTTTTGTGCCGGATGCTGGTATCCAAGACGGCTTATCCGGGTGGAGCAGGCCGAGCGCCAGCCGTACGGCATGTTTGCGGCCACCAACTCTGCTCGGACAAAGGGAGACACCGGCGGGCGCGAGCGCACGTGCTCACAATGCCCCAGGCTTGTGAATGTTTCGGATATTTTCTTGTTGTTGAGTCGGGTGTCTGGCATTCCCGCTCACTGACACATTCACGCGACATTTGGGCCATGCTCTGCATCCAAAGTGGTTGAGTTGTATGCCAAATTTGCGTAAATCGGCAGGTTTCTCGAAATATATACCGGAGAGGAAGTAAGCATGATTTCCAAAACGTTCATTGGAATAGCTATCCAAACCCAAAGCTTCTATGTATGTGATTTTTTATTTTCCTCTTCAAATCGAAGAACATGTTTTCGGATGCACCCGTATCCCGATCTGGACACACCCGTATCCCGATCTGGACACACCCGCATCCCGATCTGGACACACCTATACCCCGATAAGCTCGAGCCGCTGCAAAGTGGTCATAAAACCAGCGGTAATTGTGCCGCCATGTGTCTCGCCCGGATGTGAATCATTTGGCCGCTTCCCAAATGTTCGAAACTCATTGAGACGTGCGGAGTCCAACAAATGATACGTCGGCAAGCGTTTGATCAGTTCGAAAAACGTCCATTCGATAACGAACGTCAACCGCGTACGAAAAGAAACAATTTCCGTGAAATCCGCGATAGACTGGTGAACGATTCCGGGCGAGTTCATCCGGCCGGCGAAAGGGTCCATTTCTCAACAAAGCTCTCATTGAGTGACGCCGTAATCCGGGAGGGCGGCCGTGAATGGGCACCGACAGTGGACATGTGAGCGGCCACTCACAGACGCCGCGTCCCGCCTCGTCTTATCGCCGCCGCCGCCGCTGCCGCCGCCGAGGCTGGCGGGCCGCCGACGCCTCTAATCCGGCGCGGCCGGCCGCCACACCATTAACCCGTCCGGCCCGGACCGATGACGACCGGCTTTGTCAGCGTGTCACGCCTGTCGCCGGCCGGCCGGCCCGCCGCACCGCCCCGGGCGCCGCCAAAGGTCGGCCGGCTCGGGCCGAGTTGACATGCCGTGTGACGACCGCGGGACCGGTCAGCCCGCCGACCGCCCACCGCCGGCCGGGGTAATGATGAGTACGGCCAGGGCAATGATGAGTACGGCCAGGACAATGATGAGTGCGGCCAGGGCAATGATGAGTACGGCCAGGACAATGATGAGTGCGGCCAGGACAATGATGAGTGCGGCCAGGACAATGATGAGTGCGGCCAGGGCAATGATGAGTACGGCCAGGGCAATGATGAGTGCGGCCAGGACAATGATGAGAACGGCCAGGACATTGATGAGTACGGCCAGGACAATGATGAGTGCGGCCAGGACAATGATGAGTGCGGCCAGGGCAATGATGAATGCGGCCAGGACAATCATGGGTGTAACCACGGTTTCGAAATTGGGGGGGGGGGACAAACCAGGGACGCGGAAAGTTTGGACAAGATAGAGGGGTAGCCCCCCCCCCCCACACACACAAAAATACATCTTGGATTTCAGCCCCTTCTTTTTTAATGTCTGGTTTTGAGGTTTGCCATTGTTAAAAATGATATTTTCGGGACAAAATGGGGAAATTTGCAGTATAAGGTGTTTTCGTGTGGAATTTTCTGCAGAATACCATGTTTATGATGGTGACTAAGATGATGGGACCACTTATTCTCTGGGAAAAAAAAAAAAAAAATTTTTAAAAAAAAAATTAAAAAAAAATAAAAAAAAAAAAAAAAAAAAAAAAAAAAAAAAAAAAAAAAAAAAAAAATTTTTTTTTTAAAAAAAAAAAAAAAAAAAAAAAATTTTTTTTTAAAAAAAAAAAAAAAAAAAAAAAAAAAAAAAAAAAAAAAAAAAAAAAAAAAAAAAAAAAAAAAAAAAATAATTTTTTTTAAAAAAAAAAAAAAAAAAAAAAAACTGGTTGGTTTTTTTTGTAAGATGATGGGACCACTTATTCTCTGGGCAAATTTAAAATACCATCGAGCCATGCTGTAAGTATGTTAAACGCTGCTCTCTTAGCAGAAAAACATAAATATTGGACGATGGTTTTTTGTAGGAAACATGGCATGAAAACCTTGCCTTTTTTCCTTTCACTGAGGGATATCCCCCCACGTGAAGGGAGCCACCCCCACCCCGGGAAAAAGCCCCCCCTTTGAAAGGGTTCTTTTTACCTTCTCTAATTTTTTCCCCCGGAGGCCATAAAAAAAAAAAAAAACCCCCCCCTAAAAGAAATTCCCCTTTGGGGAGGGGCGTGTTTTTTCCGCCCCTGAATTTTGAAGCGGGGTGTTTCGGGTGTTTTTGGTAAAAAAGAGCTTGCCGTCCGAGCAGGTTATGAATCGGATTTATAAAATTTGGGGCGGTGTAAAACCAGCGAGAGCGCCGTCCGAGCAGGTTATAACGGATTTTTTGGGGAAAGTCATATAGGATATGAGTGCCTGCTATCACAACGGCTGCAAACAAAAACATATTGATCTTTCTATTCCTATTACACTCAATCATTGTATACACACTGGACCTTCGACACCTGTGAAATTATTTCGATATCTCAGCATTCTGATACCGTACGGCAAGCCACGTCGAATGACACCCACATAATGTAAATTGATGCCATAGCGACGAAACGCGAGGTCATCGAAGAACTCAATCAAATTTTTTACCTTGACATGTCCCGGTTTGAAATGTTACTCGAGTGTTCACCACTGGTTATTGCTTGATACCAGATTTGGATGGGTTTGAGCGAAAACGAAAGAAAGTTGAGCAGACCGGATGATCAGCTTGGCCTTTGCCGTTGAAAAAAAATCGATTGCTTAGCGTTCTGATACCGCATAACAAGCCACGTCGAATGACGCCCATTTGATGGAAATTGAAGCGATTGCAGCCGAACCTCGCGTTCGGTCGATATCGCTTCAATATTGCTATCTAATAAATCAAGCTAACCTTTGACCTAGAAGTTTGTCCTTGACATGTACCGGTCTGAAATGTTACACGATGGTTCAGCACAGGCTATTGCTAGTGATACCAGATTTGGGCAGGTTTGGGTGAAAAAGAAAAAGAATGGGAAGAACAACCGAAGAAACCGGTTTGCGTTGGATCTTGACCGTTAAGGTGGTAATGTGAGACCTATGTAGCTGCTCCCAGCGTGTTCAGTGCAAGCAGAAGTATTTGTGGTAATTTATTCGAACGATTATAAACCCGTCGCTGAATGCTGATGCCAATACAAATACGCCTCTGGCGAACACATCGCTGAATACGATTACGAATACGACGTAAACTTGACGTACTTGCTTAAGGCTGCACATGACTCCCTCTCCATGGTCTTGAAGATACCCAAGGGCGCCCAGCGTCACGTTTGTTCAAGATATATAAATATATGTGCAGGGGATTGCAATCTAAGACTATAATAAAGCCTTGCGATAATGCAAATTTGTTGCCTGACAAAGCACAATTTTCCATCGAAGCGAAAACACAAGATGGCCAAGGTTCATGTTATTCAAGAATGGTTTGGAAACAGAAATTTCTAACGCTTGCTGATTTACCATTCGGAGATTTTGTCACGACAGATAGCCTGTGAAGCCCGTTGACTGGCTTGATCGGTTTCTAGTATTTTTGGTGATTCTCTCGCATATATATTTTCACTTTATAAATGATTAAGTATAATTTTGCGGAGATCATACTCAGGTAGCTGAGGCTTGGGGGGGACATGGAAAAAAATTGAGCAGGACAAATCATCACTTTTCAGAAATTGTGTGTGGGGCGGGACATGTCCCCCCAGGAGGGGGGCAGGAGCTTTGATTGGTGGTGAGATAGCAGTGTGCAGGAGCTTTGATGGGTGGTGAGATAGCAGTGCGCAGGAGCTTTGATTGGTGGTGAGATATCAGTGTGGTGTGCAGGAGCTTTGATTGGTGGTGAGATAGTAGTGTGCAGGAGCTATGATTGGTGGTGAGATATCAGTGTGCAGGAGCTATGATTGGTGGTGAGATAGTAGTGTGCAGGAGCTTTGATTGGTGGTGAGATATCAGTGTGCAGGAGCTATGATTGGTGGTGAGATAGTAGTGTGCAGGAGCTTTGATTGGTGGTGAGATATCAGTGTGCAGGAGCTTTGATTGATGGTGAGATAGCAGTGTGCAGGAGCTTTGATTGGTGGTGAGATATCAGTGTGCAGGAGCTATGATTGGTGGTGAGATAGCAGTGTGCAGGAACTTTGATTGGTGGTGAGATATCAGTGTGCAGGAGCTTTGATTGGTGGTGAGATAGCAGTGTGCAGGAACTTTGATTGGTGGTGAGATATCAGTGTGCAGGAACTTTGATTGGTGGTGAGATATCAGTGTGCAGGAGCTTTGATTGGTGGTGAGATAGCAGTGTGCAGGAACTTTGATTGGTGGTGAGATATCAGTGTGCAGGAGCTTTGATTGGTGGTGAGATATCAGTGTGCAGGAGCTTTGATCGGTGGTGAGATATCAGTGTGCAGGAGCTTTGATTGGTGGTGAGATATCAGTGTGCAGGAGCTTTGATTGGTGGTGAGATATCAGTGTGGTGTGCAGGAGCTTTGATCGGTGGTGAGATATCAGTGTGCAGGAGCTTTGATCGGTGGTGAGATATCAGTGTGCAGGAGCTTTGATTGGTGTTGAGATATCAGTGTGGTGTGCAGGAGCTTTGATTGGTGGTGAGATATCAGTGTGGTGTGCAGGAGCTTTGATCGGTGGTGAGATATCAGTGTGCAGGAGCTTTGATCGGTGGTGAGATATCAGTGTGCAGGAGCTTTGATCGGTGGTGAGATATTAGTGTGCAGGAGCTTTGATCGGTGGTGAGATATCAGTGTGCAGGAGCTTTGATTGGTGGTGAGATATCAGTGTGCATGAGCTTTGATTGGTGGTGAGATATCAGTGTGCAGGAGCTTTGATTGGTGGTGAGATAGCAGTGTGCAGGAGCTTTGATTGGTGGTGAGATATCAGTGTGCAGGAGCTTTGATTGGTGGTGAGATATCAGTGTGGTGTGCAGGAGCTTTGATCGGTGGTGAGATAGCAGTGTGCAGGAGCTTTGATCGGTGGTGAGATAGCAGTGTGCAGGAACTTTGATTGGTGGTGAGATATCAGTGTGCAGGAGCTTTGATTGGTGGTGAGATATCAGTGTGGTGTGCAGGAGCTTTGATCGGTGGTGAGATATCAGTGTGCAGGAGCTATGATTGGTGGTGAGATATCAGTGTGCAGGAGCTTTGATTGGTGGTGGGTGGAGCCACCATTCCACCAGTGGGTAGCCGTAGCTTTTCAATAGCCATATATATTTTCGGTTTTCCCGCAAGGAACAACTCGCCTAATTTCTGACGAACCAAAATATCCAGACCAAAGCTAGCCGGTGTGTCGGCTGGTTGGAGCAACACGAATCGAAACAACAAGAAAACAACAGCAAGTAGAGCACTCAGATAGCTTATTGGGTGGAAGGCAAAGCCCATATCCTAGCTTCGTTGGAATGAATGCTGTTTGAAATGCTGGATGCAGAAGATTGCAACTTATTGCTGGTGTACAATGCATGGAGGCAATGAGTGCTACCAATTTGGTTGGTGGGGTTCCATGTTAATAAAACAAGAAGTCAGTGAGGATAAGGCAAAGATGGTGGGATCAGGCTCCACCAAGCATAGGAAGCGCTACCCCTGCTGCTACCATTCCCACACATTCATTTATCATGAAAGCTTCACATTGTACTATGTGTCGATTTATGCACTGGGCAATGGCGCTGCTCCCCGCCGTGCTCAATGCTTGACTTAGATCTTTAATTTTACCATACGACCCAAAGGGGTAGCTTTCACAATAATTTCAGTATTAGATGCCATGCTAATGCTTGAGCCACGTCAATTATTTTAATAAATCAACACCATTTCACACTGAATCCACACCTTCATGGAGTGGAAGATTTGTATATAATGGTATGGCTACACAAGTGAGATACCTTGGAATAGGATTTAGGCCATTCTATGTCAAGCATTCATGGATTATTTCATATATCCATGCTCATCATAAAAGCTTGAAATTCCTCCGAAAACACATCGACTAGGTAAACTCAATGTGTTGATGACCTTCAGTTATGCTTCCGTCATACCACACCATTAAATTCAAGAGGCTGGAAAGTAGTGTGTAAACTAACCTAAGGCAGATACGTCCATGCTTGATTGCATATTGCTCTTGCTGCCTACACTGACAGATGTTGGATAATGTTAGCCTTTACCTACATATGTTGGGTATCGTAAATGCCCTAAACTGCAATGCTGAATTTTCTGCATAGGATAAAATTAGCAATGCATAGGACCAGCATAAGCCTACATTCCCAGCCTTCTCATCCGGCCGACTCAATGCTAGGAGCTGTGAAGACGGCGGCGTGCGCATGGCTGGGCCCACTCTTCACAACAGGTCCTGCACACTGGGCCGGGCCCACTCTTCACAACAGGCCCTGCACACTGGGCCGGGCCCAACTCTTCACAACAGGCCCTACACACTGGGTAGGGTCCAATCTTCACAACAGGTCCTACACACTGGGCCAGGCCCACTCTTCACAACAGGCCCCGTCAGACGCCAGCAGCACACAGCACCGAACCGGAAGCCGAAGCGAGCAAACGGTCGGCGCACATGGCGACGTTTCGAAGGCAAGGTGCGCGCGCGGCAGCAGAAGAGGAAGTCGCCGGACGGCGTGAGAGCTCGCCCGTCTAGTTATCGACGGAAACGGACGCGATCACCGACCGCGGCGAGGGTGCCGAGGGAATTAGCCGGAGCCCGAAGAAAGGGAACAGACACAGGAATCAGACTCCACTGAGCGCGCGTCCGCACCGCACGCTGGTGAGACAAAATGTCAAACGTGAAAAAAAATCATGCTCGTCGGATGGGGAAGTAAGTGGACAACCATTGGAGCCGTGCAACGAGTCATGGATTCGCGCAGAAATCACATAGGACAGTGCTGTCCATTTGAGCACACGATTTGGTGGGCACATCAAGCTAATTTGAGAAACACTGTGGCTGAATCGTTGAAGCGAAAGATCTGCGCTCATGCTTGACGACGATAACTCTATTCAGGGGTGGCGAGCGGGAGGACGCTGTTAAATGTTGCCGAACCAACTTTTGCTGGGCGCAATTTAGCTTTCGAGGTTTCACATTGGAGTGGCACGTGCCCTACCCCCCTCCCCCAGAAGTATGCAAAACGACGCCCGCGACGCAAGGGAACAACTCAGCAGGTTTTATCGCATGTGTGGTGACGTCACATTTTCCACTGGAGGTGTGCTTAAATGCTAGATTATGTTTCGAAATAACCTAGCCAAAAACCAACGAAAAGCATGCATACACAAACAGACCAAACCATACGCTATTCTCATCTGGCTGTACCATAGACACAAGGCACAAACAATCTAACGGAGGTATATAATGGCAAAGGTGCCCGCTTTATGCCTCGGATTTATATGTTGTGCATTGCATCTTATATTACATCGCGACAACAGTGATATTTTCGCGGACCGGAACACATTTCGGGCCTCAATCCTTGCATCAGCAGGTTCATATGCCGTCTTGACAAACATTCTGGATTGTGTCAATTTTAAAGCTGGTCAGTAATGCACAGCTTTCTGCAGGGGGCTCAATATTTCAGGAGCAATTGGACATCCGGTAAACTTTGTTCAGTTGAGCATCAATAAAAAGATAGTGTGCCAGCCGTGACAAGAATTTGCGCCTTGAAAAAGGGCCATGAAGCTGTTGGCAGATATGGCGAACAGCTGGGACTCCAGCATTTCTTCCATATCCGAAGTTCTCAGTTCTACATTTCCACCTGCCTCGGATGCATTCCTCCGGTAATTGCTCAAATCCCATTAGAGTAGTCCGAAGCATTCCCAATGTTTTCATTTCAGTTCTTACCAGCATGCTTCGCATCATAGCTATCCCAAGAGTCCTTGGATAGATCAGCCGGGAACACATGCGGAATTTTACATCTCTGAAGTGGTGACTGGTGGCTGTGCAGTGTGCACCACCTAAGATCAGCTCAGCACCACTTGACCTAAAGCTCCTAAGAACTTTGAAAGGGACCCTGGAAGCTTAAGAGGTTATGATCAAGCAGGACCCTTCAATCCAATGGTGTCAGATGCTGTTTGAAAAGTCTTGTATCATTCTGGAGATGCCAGCCATCAAGAGCCCACCAGACCCTCAGCGGGTGGGGGGGGGGGTGCCAGAGCCGCTCCGTAGCCTAGCTTACTGTCAAGACCTCAAGGGAAGCTCATGGAAAAAAGCTGGCCCATATATGTTATGCTATTGCAATGACTTCGTTTCTTAAAAATATAACTTTAGTCTGAATTCTTGCTGGGGTGGCTTTAGCAACCAGGATCCTATTGCTAAGCAGATGTTGCGCGAACCCTGGTCCCACCACCCGATCCATGAATTCAAGTTCAACTGCGGAATTTTAACCGAGAGTTCAACGTGTCGCTAATGCACCGACACGGCCGCCCCTGTAGCTCGTCCCCGGCCTTATCGGGCCAGTTGTCAACTGACCCTCCCAGCCGGGGGATAATGCGAGCGCGTGAAACGACTCGAACCCTGTGTCGCCAGGAGAGGTGCCATTCCTCGCTCTTCCTCTCGTGCACGTGCACCACGTCGTTGGCACATTCCGCCACGACGCGAGTTTGTGCCTGGACAAAACTCAATTATATCGTCGATTGTGACATCTGCCAAACCTTGGACAGGAGCCGAGCAGAGGTAGGTTTTTACCAGATTCTCAGTACTCCATACCAGATTCCAGTCCTCGGCGCATCGGGTGCTGTGACTGCATACGCACAACTTTCAAGCCTTATAGTGACATGTAACCGCTATTCTGAAGGATATGCCTTCATCCCAAACAACTAGGTAACTCCACACTGGAGCCTCTGACGTCATGGCATCAGCCTTGTACAAAAAACAACAACATACTTCTCAGTTTTCCGTTCCATACCCTTTCCTTAATCAAGTATTCATAAAAATGCAGGCATAAAGAAGTACATGCGAGCTTGTTTTATTGATTTATATGTCGTAATCTAGTCAACACGAAAATGAACCCCCGTAATTTCCACGATAAATCAATACACAACACAAGAATACACAAGAAATAAATGAGCGAAGGGATTATATGTAGATGGGTGTACAGGTATTTGTGGGTAGGTGTAGACCACCGTGTATATATATATATATATATATATATATATATATATATATATATATATATATATATATCTTATTATTATTATTGTTATTATTACATCTTATAAATATTCAAAAGCTGGCTGTTCTGATTCTTCAACAGCCTGCCATATTACCCCAAACATAGACCGTATCTGTAATAGTACATGTAGACAAAAGGAAAGGTCATTGCATCCGAAACAGGGGCCGACATTATGAGAAAAGAGAAATGATACGGCGACACTGTGCGCGCACCTGTCCGTCCAGCTGACAGGTCCTGTGTCACCAGTTTCCCCGAACACGGGCGGCGAACAGTCCCGTCTTGACGTCGGCGTCGCCTCGCCTCCCCTGCCGTCCCCTCCCCTCGGCCGCCGCCGCGCGCCCCCGACCTCGGCCCACGCGCCGCCGAGGCCGCTGATTGGCCGACGCGCGCAGGTGCTGTCTTGACCTTTTCCGGTGAGCGGCGGCGATCATCAAGAAGTCATTCATTGCAACACTCGAGCGGATCGGCCGCGCTCGGCCAGTCATGGGTGACGACGGTCAGGTGGTGGGTGCGGCGCTGTGCGCTACTGCCGCGGGGACGGGTCAGGTGGTGGGTGACGACGGTCAGGTGGTGGGTGCGGCGCTGTGCGCTACTGCCGCGGGGACGGGTCAGGTGGTGGGTGGCGGCGCTGTGCGCTACTGCCGCGGGGACGGGTCAGGTGGTGGGTGACGACGGTCAGGTGGTGGGTGCGGCGCTGTGCGCTACTGCCGCGGGGATGGGTCAGGTGGTGGGTGCGGCGCTGTGCGCTACTGCCGCGGGGACGGGTCAGGTGGTGGGTGGCGGCGCTGTGCGCTACTGCCACGGGGACGGGTCAGGTGGTGGGTGGCGGCGCTGTGCGCTACTGCCACGGGGACGGGTCAGGTGGTGGGTGACGACGGTCAGGTGGTGGGTGCGGCGCTGTGCGCTACTGCCGCGGGGACGGGTCAGGTGGTGGGTGACGGCGGTCAGGTGGTGGGTGCGGCGCTGTGCGCTACTGCCGCGGGACGGGTCAGGTGGTGGGTGGCGGAGCTGTGCGCTACTGCCACGGGGACGGGTCAGGTGGTGGGTGGCGGCGCTGTGCGCTACTGCCACGGGGACGGGTCAGGTGGTGGGTGACGACGGGTCAGGTGGTGGGTGCGGCGCTGTGCCCTGCTACTGCCGCGGGGACGGGTCAGGTGGTAGGTGGGCGTGACGACGGGTCAGGTGGTAGGTGGCGGCGCTGTGCGCTACTGCCGCGGGGACGGGTCAGGTGGTGGGTGGCGGCGCTGTGCGCTACTGCCACGGGGACGGGTCAGGTGGTAGGTGGCGGCGCTATGCGCTACTGCCACGGGGACGGGTCAGGTGGTAGGTGGCGGCGCTGTGCGCCTACTACTGCCACGGGGACGGGTCAGGTGGTGGGTGACGACGGTCAGGTGGTGGGTGCGGCGCTGTGCGCTACTGCCGCGGGGACGGGTCAGGTGGTGGGTGCGGCGCTGTGCGCTACTGCCACGGACCGGGTCAGGTGGTAGGTGGAGGCGCTATACCCTACTACTACTGCCACGGGACGGGTCAGGTGGTAGGTGGCGGCGCTATACCCTACCACTACTGCCGCGGGGACGGGTCAGGTGGTAGGTGGCGGCGCTATACCCTACTACTGCCGCGGGGACGGGTCAGGTGGTAGGTGGCGGCGCTATACCCTACTACTGCCACGGGCCGGGTCAGGTGGTAGGTGGAGGCGCTGTACCCTACTAATGCCACGGGACGGGTCAGGTGGTAGGTGGCGGCGCTATACCCTACTACTGCCGCGGGGACGGGTCAGGTGGTAGGTGGCGGCGCTATACCCTACTACTGCCGCGGGGACGGGTCAGGTGGTAGGTGGCGGCGCTATACCCTACTACTGCCACGGGCCGGGTCAGGTGGTAGGTGGAGGCGCTGTACCCTACTACTGCCACGGGACGGGTCAGGTGGTAGGTGGCGGCGCTATACCCTACTACTGCCGCGGGGACGGGTCAGGTGGTAGGTGGCGGCGCTATACCCTACTACTGCCACGGGCCGGGTCAGGTGGTGGGTGGCGGCGCTGTGCGCTACTGCCACGGGCCGGGTCAGGTGGTAGGTGGCGGCGCTATACCCTACTACTGCCATGGGCCGGGTCAGGTGGTAGGTGGCGGCGCTATACCCTACTACTGCCACGGGCCGGGTCAGGCGGTAGGTGGCGGCGCTATACCCTACTACTGCCACGGGCCGGATCAGGCGGTAGGTGGCGGCGCTATACCCTACTACTGCCACGGGCCGGGTCAGGTGGTAGGTGGAGGCGCTGTACCCTACTACTATTGCCACGGGACGGGTCAGGTGGTAGGTGGCGGCGCTATACCCTACTACTGCCGCGGGGACGGGTCAGGTGGTAGGTGGCGGCGCTATACCCTACTACTGCCACAGGCCGGGTCAGGTGGTAGGTGGCGGCGCTATACCCTACTACTGCCGCGGGGACGGGTCAGGTGGTAGGTGGCGGCGCTATACCCTACTACTGCCACGGGCCGTGTCAGGTGGTAGGTGGAGGCGCTATACCCTACTACTACTACTGCCACGGGCCGGGTCAGGTGGTAGGTGGAGGCGCTATACCCTACTACTATTGCCACGGGACGGGTCAGGTGGTAGGTGGCGGCGCTGTACCCTACTACTGCCACGGGCCGGGTCAGGTGGTAGGTGGAGGCGCTATACCCTACTACTGCCACGGGCCGGGTCAGGTGGTAGGTGGAGGCGCTATACCCTACTACTGCCACGGGACGGGTCAGGTGGTAGGTGGAGGCGCTATACCCTACTACTGCCACGGGCCGGGTCAGGTGGTAGGTGGAGTCGCTGCACCCTACTACTGCCACGGGCAGGGTCAGGTGGTAGGTGGCGGCGCTGTACCCTACTACTGCCACGGGCCGGGTCAGGTGGTAGGTGGCGGCCCGCCGGTCACACCGGCCGAGTAGACACCCTGTGGCAACAGATCGCCTGCGCCGCACGAGTCGAGAGGTCAGACGGCCAGGCGCAGGTGCGTCATTTAGAGCCGCCATCGCCGCCGGCAAGGCTGTGGGAGAGCGCACGGTGGGATCGCAAGGTGACTCGCTTCATCCACATGTTCCAAAGGCGTGGGTGGGATGCAAATAGTACAATGTGGATCGGAAACGGGCTACGCCACAGTACAACAAATGCGAACAGTAGCCGCAAGTGCACAAGTGCCTGAGTGCAACCAAATTTTGGAGAATGAAAGGACATGCAATGGTCGGAGTGATAGTTGAAAGATTGTAAACAGTTGTTCTTGGCTAATATTGTCACGAATAAACTTGTATCCAAACTACGACGTAGAAAAATCGACATGCAAAGATGAAGTAAAAGTTATGTTCCTACATGCTGGAAGAAATGGTGCTGACATTGAAAAGCATGTTCTGTAGTAGTTTGAGTAGTTTTGTCTGTCTGATACCATTGTTTACGGGAACACTGCACAGTTATTACACAAGCTTCAATTTTATGTGGGAATGCTATATAATTGCACCCATTCGTGTACCGCATGTTTTCTTGCTATCCCCGAATGTTGTAAGGTGTCGACGCTGGATAAATGAGGTGAGCAAAGCCACCATATAAAGGGGGCACCACAATTTGACAAATTAATGTGGGACCAATGGGCAAAGTTTCCGCATTATTTCATTTACTTACATAGTAAAGGATCAGAAATTGAACGGAAATGTACAGAGGACTCAGTAAATACTCAATGACGTTAAAGAACTATTGATTTTCTTTGTGTACTGCAAAAATTATTGAAATGGTTCCCTGATGCGTAATACGTGTCCTTCTACCTCTAGGGTATTCTAGTGGGCAACTCGATGCGTAATACGTGTTTTGCTACCTCTAGGGTGTTCTAGTGGGCAACTCGATTCGTAATGCGGGTTTCGGCTGTTAGGCGTAAGGCTGTTTCGGGCGCAATTATATTAATGATGTGATTTCAGCTCAGCAGAACACCTCGTACATCTTTGGTACATTTGATCACACAGAAAGAGACTCGTATATTCCCTATGAAAAGTCAAACTGGAGCATCAGCAGACATTCAAGCACCAGCGAAATCTGGCTTGAGCATCACTTGTATGCCAAAGCTAATCATTATACGGAACTGAAAAATGTCATTTAGTTGGGAAGGAGGTTGCCCCAACTTGAAAATCCTCCTCCCTATTTGTGGTCTGTCCCCTCCACAATATATTTTTTTGTAATGCTTGATGCAGTGAATTTTGATCGTATATTTACCATTCCATTTTACCAACACATGTGTGCATTTCTGATAAACCCAAGAAGATGATCGATATCGCGCCGTACACCTAACATGTAAAGATTTCCCGAAATGTATTATGAAAAGATCGAATAAATTGGAAGTGACATATGTATGCAAAACAAAAGTTACGTTTTGTACATCCTCACTTCTCGTTAGGACCAATTCTGCCCCTCTCAATCCCAGCTAGCGAACCGCACACCTCTGGCATTACGCATGTGATGCATGATGATCCATGTAATAGTGGCCACTCGCAAAATGGTGACGAAAGAGTCAGGCCAGAGAACCAAGGGTCAGTATTTCATCGAGCACGTCGGCATTTGACAGCTTCGACAGGCGAATTCATCGTATCAGATTTGTCTCAAAAGCAATTTAAAACCACAACATGTAAAACTAAAACTCTTCTTTCGATCAAGCACCAAGTTCCTCATGGGAGTGGCTGAGCATCTATCATCAAGCAATCATTAACATGTGAACAACACTGCTTTTCATCCAGCCAATCTCCATGAAAATTTCGGATTCTGAGTGGACCTTCCCACACCATTCCACGGACACAAACAAGGAGCTATAAGAGAGTGATCTACAAGTGTGCACGGCACACCCACACAGGCGGGCGTCTCCCGACCAGTCACACAGGCGGACGCCTCCCGACCAGCCACACAGGCGAGCGTCTCCCGACCAGCCACACAGGCGAGCGTCTCCCGACCAGTCACACAGGCGAGCGTCTCCCGACCAGCCACCCAGGCGGGCATCTCCCAACCAGCCACACAGGCGGGCGTCTCCCGACCAGTCACACAGGCGGACGCCTCCCGACCAGCCACACAGGCGAGCGTCTCCCGACCAGCCACACAGGCGAGCGTCTCCCGACCAGTCACACAGGCGGACGCCTCCCGACCAGCCACACAGGCGAGCGTCTCCCGACCAGTCACACAGGCGAGCGTCTCCCGACCAGTCACACAGGCGGACGTCTCCCGACCAGCCACACAGGCGGACGTCTCCCGACCAGCCACACAGGCGAGCGTCTCCCGACCAGTCACACAGGCGGATGTCTCCCGACCAGCCACACAGGCGGACGCCTCCCGACCAGCCACACAGGCGAGCGTCTCCCGACCAGCCACACAGGCGAGCGTCTCCCGACCAGCCACACAGGCGAGCGTCTCCCGACCAGCCACACAGGCGAGCGTCTCCCGACCAGTCACACAGGCGGACGTCTCCCGACCAGCCACACAGGCGAGCGTCTCCCGACCAGTCACACAGGCGGGCGTCTCCCGACCAGCCACACAGGCGGACGCCTCCCGACGGCGACGGCCGTCTAAGCGTCACCCACCGGTGGGCGCTACGCCCCAGAGACCGCACCCTCCATGGACGCATGGCTGCTCAACGTCGTCAGTACGAGCAAGGGGAAGGGGGGGGGGGGACGTCCTCGTCTGTGGTGGCTCACCGCAATCTGCGCCCGGGCAGGCATGAAAAGAGCGCTGGAAAACCTCACCAAGGGCGCATACCAGCGCGGCCGTCAAGGCTGGCCGGCATGGCTGGCAGCCCTCGTGGGTCCCGACCCCTCCAGACATACTCCCGTGTGTATCGACCCCTCCCGGCATACTCCCGTGGGTCTCGACCCCTCCCGACATACTCTCGTGGGTCTCGACCCCTCCCGGCATACTCCCGTGGGTCTCGACCCCTCCCGGCATACTCCCGTGGATCTCGACCCTTCCCGGCATACTCTCGTGCGACCCGACCCTGTCTGGCATACTCTCGTGGGTCCTGACCCCTCCCGACATACTCTCGTGGGTCCCGGCCCCTCCCGGCATACTCCCGTGGGTCTCGACCCCTCCCGGCATACTCCCGTGGGTCTCGACCCCTCCCGGCATACTCCCGTGGGTCTCGACCCCTCCCGGCATACTCCCGTGGGTCTCGACCCCTCCCGGCATACTCCCGTGGATCTCGACCTTTCCCGGCATACTCTCGTGCGACCCGACCCTGTCTGGCATACTCTCGTGGGTCCCGGCCCCTCCCGGCATACCCTCGTGAGACCAGACCCCTCCCGGCATACTCCCGTGGGTCTCGACCTTTCCCGGCATACTCTGGTGCGACCCGACCCTGTCTGGCATACTCTCGTGGGTCCCGGTCCCTCCCGGCATACTCTCGTGCGACCCGACCCTGTCTGGCATACTCTCGTGGGTCCCGGCCCCTCCCGGCATACCCTCGTGAGACCAGACCCTGCCCGGCATGCTCCGTGAGGTCCCGCCCGGTATGTGCCTGACTCCTCCCGCTGTGTGCTGTTAAGGCTCAACCGCAATGAGGTCCGCACAGCAGCCACCACACCCGACGTGCTTCCAGACTACTCTGGTCCGCACGAGCGGTGCGGCTATCGTCTCCGCATCTGTCTCCGTCTAGCGCATCTCCCGTCTACCGTCTCATTGTCTGTCTCCATCTAGAGCATCTCCCGTCTCCGTATCTGTCTCCATCTAGCGCATCTCCA
The DNA here is from genome assembly GCA_034440615.1 of Ashinkailepas kermadecensis. Lineage (NCBI taxonomy): Eukaryota > Metazoa > Arthropoda > Thecostraca > Neolepadidae > Ashinkailepas > Ashinkailepas kermadecensis. The sequence goes on from JAOTOM010003824.1 coordinate 120,338, forward strand.
ATCTGCTGTCTCCGTATCTGTCTCCATTTAGTGCATCTCCCGTCTACGGTCGCCGTATCTGTCTCCATTTAGTGCATCTCCCGTCTACGGTCTCCGTATCTGTCTCCATTTAGTGCATGTCCCGTCTACGGTCTCCGTATTTGTCTCCATTTAGTGCATCTCCCGTCTACGATTGCCGTATGTCTCCATTTAGTGCATCTCCCGTCTACGGTCTCCGCATCTGTCTCCATCTAGCGCATCTCCCGTCTACCATCTCCGTATCTGTCTCCATTTAGTACATCTCCTGTCTGGTTGTCGAGAGGTCAGGTTCAAAGCGTCACCGGTTGTTCCCCAGCGCCGCTCGGCCACTACGTTGACCGTTGCTTTCCTCCATCCAGCATGCGTGTCGCCTATGTTGCTGTCTATTATGCACCCTGTCCGTCATATGAAGCACGTGTCTGCCCTGCCTACATCCCGCGCGTGTATATCGCCTATGTCGCTGTCTATTATGCACCCTGTCCGCCACATGAAACACGTGTCTGCCCTGCCTACATCCCGCGCGTGTATATCGCCTATGTCGCTGTCTATTATGCACCCTGTCCGTCACATGAAACACGTGTCTGCCCTGCCTACATCCCGCGCGTTTCATGCGTTTGATTATGTATGTTAAGCACAATGTTGTCTCTGTGACGTGGGAACATGCCCAAAAGTCTAAGTGTGCGGGGGCGGACAACTTTTATAGAGCTCATCGTTAAGTTTCACTAAAGCAGGTGGTCCTGTTTCCATAGCCCCACCACTGCCTTTGCCAAACCCCCATTTCTGCTTAGGACGAATCGCTCGTGTCTCTCTTCTGTCTCGTAGTGCATAGCATGCATGTCTCTGAAAGTCGGACAGACAAATGAATGCTCCATCTCTCATAAACTCGCCCATGCACGAGAGCCAAAGCTCAGCGACCGGAGAAAGCACATGAATGGGTCAGGGTAACCCAAAAATACACCAAAAAAATATGGTGGTCCGTGCATTGTCTACTCGAGCCCGGCCACTCGCCCACGAGTCATCTCCCACGACTAGCGCGTGGGTCGAGCCCGGCCACTCGCCCACGAGTGATCTCCCACGACTAGCGCGTGGGTCGAGCCCGGCCACTCGCCAACGAGTGATCTCCCACGACTAGCGCGTGGGTCGAGCCCGGCCACTCGCCCACGAGTCATCTCCCACGACTAGCGCGTGGGTCGAGCCCGGCCACTCGCCAACGAGTGATCTCCCACGACTAGCGCGTGGGTCGAGCCCGGCCACTCGCCAACGAGTGATCTCCCACGACTAGCGCGTGGGTCGAGCCCGGCCACTCGCCCACGAGTGATCTCCCACGACTAGCGCGTGGGTCGAGCCCGGCCACTCGCCCACGAGTCATCTCCCACGACTAGCGCGTGGGTCGAGCCCGGCCACTCGCCCACGAGTCATCTCCCACGACTAGCGCGTGGGTCGAGCCCGGCCACTCGCCCACGAGTCATCTCCCACGACTAGCGCGTGGGTCGAAGCCCGTGCGCGTCCACGCCGGCCGTGCAGTGTACACGGTACATCTGCCGCAGGTGCCGGCCGGGGCGCGCGCCCGCCACGCCGCTCGACCGGAACCGGACGGCGGCGGCGCGGCGCGGCGTGGCGCGGCGCGCTGCCGTGCGCCGCCGCCACACGCCGCTGCGTCCGGCGTGATTGCCGACCGCGTCTTCGGGCCGGGACAGGTGGTCGCGCGCGCATCCTGTTTGGTTGATTTTTTATAGGTCGGCGATGACGAAGGTCCGCTGATGGCCGCGGCGGCCGGCCATCAGCGTGACCGATAGCGGCCGATGCTCGGGATCGGCGCCGACGAGCGGACGCCACGCGACGCCATCGAAGAGCCGTGCACTGAGCGCGGCCGTAACGAGGGACGTCGTTATGGAACGCACGCACCAACGTCAGTAGCATTAAGCGAACGGCCATACGATAGCATTCACTTATTGCGCCAAAACAATGGAAACATGCAAAACAAAACAAAAACAGTCACCGTCAGCACGCGCATGAAAGCTCATGCGCGCCTATTACGGCCGAGGCGGAGCCTGCGAGGCGCGTCGAAACCGGCGGCGGCAGCGGCGGCGCAGCGTAACCGCGACACCAATGCAGCTGCAGTACCCTTTCCGGCCACCAGAGGCGCTGCCTGCGCAGCTGGCCAGCCGTCTCCGACTGGGTGGTCACGAACCGCTTCCGGTACGGCGACTCCGGTGCGCGAGGCGGTGGGGGACGCTCGCGCGCCGCCGAAGCGCCATGATCGTCGTCGGCCGACGTCTGGCGCACTTGGTCCCGCCACACGCGCCAGCTGGAGCGGCCAGAGTTGGCCGACTGACGGGAGAGCTGCGCTGCTTTCTGGCTAGGAACAGTCGGTGGACTGACTGGAGAGTTGTGCTGCTTCGGGCTAGGAGCTTGGGCGGATTTCCACGGCTTATGGACCCACACGGATCACATCCCTCATACAAACATCACCCGCATGGAGACGTTGGAATCGAGTGATACTAGCCGGTGTGATATGAGTGATACTATGATTGAGATGACCGATGTGATTGAGTGATACTAGCCGAGGAACAGTGCCTCACCCACGCCGAATGGGTGGGAGAGGTGAAATGTCGGCGCTTGTGTTCTCCCTTCCTACATAGTGTCCGTGGTTACGCTAACTCTCCAACAGGAACACATATATGCCGGGTAGGTCGTGTGTCCTATATCCGAAATGCCAAATGTCATGTCCAATGATGCCTGAAGGGGTATCCCAGATGCATGGGCATCGCCACCGCTCGTGCCCCCGGGTCCAGATCCCACGTGAAATATGTTCGACCCCACCTGCAAAGCTGGCAATCCTCGGCAAAATACGGCATCTTGCTGAAGTTTCCCGGTTTCTATGTGAGGCGGTATCTGATTCGGGTGGATGGGCACGCCCAACGGTGCCGTCACGGGTCCGCGCGGGCGGGTCTCCGTCGCGGTCAATGCCACCATGGCCCGCGGCGTGCCCGACAAGTAGGCCTGCCTGTCTCACCTGTCTCACCTGTCCTTGAAGATGTGCCACCCTGGAAAGGGCTGTGCAGCTATTGCAGTTTGCTCAACCAGCAATCCCAGCTAGATATAATTATCCAATAGTGGTAATTGTGATGAAGGGGGAGCAGCATGCTCTGAGGGCCTATAGCGTACGGTGACCTATGGCTGATAATGTTGGCACTTCTAGTTCTGGTACTCTCAATCTTGTCTGGCCATGTTGTGTCCTTGCCACAGCGACTTGGCAACACCATGGAGAAGAATGCACATTTGTTATTTCAGGTGATCATGAGAGCTGCAGGAACATTTCACGATGATTCTGGAGTTGAACAGAACATGAGATGCCAGCAGGACTGGAAGAATGCCAGCTTGCCGGCATGCACCACAGATGACGACAGATGCTAATGTCTGGATCACTCTGCAGTCTGCATACAACCTTAACACCATTGAATATGTTCCATGTAATGGTGCAGGTGGCATGTTATTGTCTGGTACAAGTGAGTTAATGAACTTCATGTGTACACATGCCTTCATGTGTACACTCTCCATTTGTGAAAAGTGCTTGGATCAGAAGTGCCCAGCAGAATGTGAGGCCAAATAGCAGAACTGGAGAACTAGAGTAACCCCTACACGACTGGCAGGACACACAGGCAATAATTTCCTCGAAATATTGGCAGGCACAAATCATGTTTTCCCATATCACAGTCATTTTCAGGAAGTCAAAGGCACAAAAAGGCCAAATAATGGTGTTCTGTGGGGGATGGATGGGGTGCACCTAACAATTTCCTGAAGCATTTAACGAGTGCACAAACAATGTTTGCGACTGCATGTATGGGTGCACTGAAGACGCCCAAACCCTCATTGATGAACAAGTGTTGTCTTAAAAGAATCAAAGCTATATTCCACAAACAACAACAAAACAACTATAAAACCTCGTCCATCCCGTGTCCACACACTAAGAAAACGCTTATGAAAATACTACTTCCAGGTACACCACTGGGTGCACGTGTACCCACAGGGGGATTCAAAGGTGCACCCCTGCAAAATATAATGCATCACAATTTTGATGAGGCTGCCCACACTATTCAACATTAAGCTGGATGCTTATGCGTTATTTGAGCTACCTGGATTTACCTATATGCGTCCAAATATGCACCTTGCGTTGGCACGTTGATTCCTCACAGTTCGATGTTGTCAATCATCAGTGAAAATGGAAATAACACTAGAACACAATATTGGAATATGCATGATATTGTGGATATCTTGGATTTGTTTGGGAATTATCTGTTGACAGTTTGTATAATTTGTCGATCGAACAATTGTAGTTTTACTGTAGACGATTTGGCTTAATTTGCATATGCAACACAGTTTTGAAAGAAAAAAAAAACGATGGAAGCAAACAAAATGGGGAATCAGGCCTTGGCTGGCCCAAGCTCTTTTCCTGTACGTGAAATTTGAGCTCAGACCTATCCGTGTCAAGACCTGAAACTAAGACCGTAGAGCATGCCCAAGCCAGGTCAAATTCTAGTCACGGGTGGCATTTTATGAAAATGATTGGGGAACCAACTGGTGGAAGCATTTCGATCAAGGATTGTTACTTCATACCTCTATGGGTGCGCACCCACAAACTATTTTCGTGCATATCCACAAGCCTACTGAGCGCACGCACCAATCTGCACTACGTATGCTGTGCAATATTGCTATTTTTGCGACATACTTATCTATAATAGGCAAGGAGGCCACTATTAATGGTCAAAGCAGACAGAGTTCCTGATTTTGTGTCCATATGTTACAAAATGTTGGTTCCTTGACAGGATTGTGGTGAAATGTCGAACACTTTTCGAAGTTTCCTACGTTGCAGGTGCTTCTCTAAATATTCCAAGAAAAAGTGGCCCAGATTAAGATGCAATTTAAAAAGAGATGTATTTTGTGGTGGAATTACGCTGCTCAAAGAGCTACGAATTACGCTTCTCTGAAGAAAAAGTATAATGTCACCCACAATTTTGTTGTGGAAAAGTGCACCGCTATTTAGATTTTCGTTGGAGTAGGTCTTTATCGGGCTCCCATACCCTAATCCGAGGAAAAGTACACCGATGTTTAGATCTGGAGTTGGAATAGGGCTTCGGGCTCCGATACCCTAATCCAAGGAAAAGTACACCGATGTTTTATCTGGAGTTGGAGTGGGGCTTTGGTGGGCCCCGATACCCTAATCCGTGGAAAAGCCTTTTCGACGGGGGAGGAGAATGTCCTCTGAACTCCTTGGCCATCAACATTTGGGGGAGGAGCAATGCATGGCACCATTCATGGGCAAATCGTGCGCGGTGACGTCCCTGGACGCCCAATGGCCCGATGGAACCTGCTTGCATTAAAGACAAACGGCGAGAAAACACCAACCGGAGAAGTCGGCGCGTTTTAGGGACAACTGTGCTGTTCCCATTGTACATATGCACTTTTCAGATATGGATTAGTTTCTGGACATGCAAGTCGCTTTGCCATTCGATACGGTTGACGGCGCCCGGTCCATTTACAGTCACTCTCGATAACCCCGCTGGGTAGCTGAGGGATAGTCGAGTACACGTGGGTATGTCGCCTAACCTATCTTGGACATCAAGCACGGCCGCCTAGCAACGAATAACGGGATTGAACACACTCAGATGTTGACGTAGAGAACGCAACGCCCAGTCCATCCTACCTACTACCTTAGTCATACCATAGTCGTCATAGCGACCGAGTGCTCACGTGATCTGATCCGCCTCGGGCGGTAGCGATGTCTGAGTCGTTAATTTGGTTCCAAGCATCTTTATAAGATGTGGGCGCTGGAACATTTGGTGTCTCGGTTGGACGGTTGTCAATCGTGATTGCCTGTTTATTTGGAGGCACGAACTTTTGCCGACTTTGGTATCGCTGTAGGACTGTTGAGACTGTTGAGACGTGAGACTGTTGAGACGTGAGACTGTTGAGACGTGAGACTGTTGAGACGTGAGACTGTTGAGACGTGAGACTGTTGAGACTGTTGGGACTGTTGGGACTGTTGGGACTGTTGGGACTGTTGGGACTGTTGGGACTGTTGAGACTGTTGGACTGTTGGACTGTTGAGACTGTTGAGACTGTTGAGACTGTTGAGACTGTTGAGACTGTTGAGACTGTTGAGACTGTTGGACTGTTGGACTGTTGAGACTGTTGAGACTGTTGAGACTGTTGAGACTGTTGCACAAGTTGTCACCGTTTGGTTCACTAATCAGCCCGATCAATACAAAGGACACTAACAGCCGGTGATTTTGAAGAACGGCTCTTGAATTTGAGAACTGGCGAATGAGAGAAGCTACCGAATTCGAGAACCAGCTATCGTTCAAACGAGGAAAATCTCAACTACGACTGCCGGGCAGACCGAGACTTTCCTCCACATTTCCGAAACTATTATTCGTATGCACACCAGGAGTCGAACAAACATCGCTTTGCTAGTAATACGCTTATGAGCATTTCTTCTGAACTTTCGAACGGGTAGGGTGCAGGTCTGGTTAAAAAAGGAAGAATAAAAAGTGTGTTGTAAAAATAGTGTTGTTCGTGAGACAAGCATTCGGTGGAGCTGTCTGTCTGCCGCCGCCCCGTCCCAGCCGCGCCAAATCCTGTCCCGCCCCGTCCCGCACCGTGATTCGAGCTAGGCCAGTGGCCAGCTGATGACAGACCGGTGTTCGGGCGTGGCCGGCCCAGCTGTTGACAGACCGCTGTCCGGGTGTGGCCGGCCCAGCTGTTGACAGACTGGTGTCCGGGCGTGGCCGGCCCAGCTGTTGACATACTGGTGTCCGGGTGTGGCCGGCCCAGCTGTTGACAGACGCTGTTACAGGCCGGTGTCCGGGTGTGGCCGGCCCAGCTGTTGACAGACTGGTGTCCGGGTGTGGCCGGCCCAGCCGTATTGGTGTGGGTTGTTTTTTGACAGACTGGTGTCCGGGTGTGGCCGGCAGCTGTTGACAGACTGGTGTGGGGTGCGCCGCTGTTGAGACTGGTTCGGGGTGTGGCCGGCCCAGCTGTTGACAGACCGCTGTCCGGGTGTGGCCGGCCCAGCTGTTGACAGACTGGTGTCCGGGTGTGGCCGGCCCAGCTGTTGACAGACTGGTGTCCGGGTGTGTCCGGCCCAGCTGTTGACAGACCGCTGTCCGGGTGTGGCCGGCCCAGCTGTTGACAGACTGGTGTCCGGGTGTGGCCGGCCCAGCTGTTGACAGACTGGTGTCCGGGTGTGGCCGGCCCAGCTGTTGACAGACCGCTGTCCGGGTGTGGCCGGCCCAGCTGTTGACAGACCGGTGTCCGGGCGTGGCCGGCCCAGCTGTTGACAGACTGCTGTCCGGGCGTGGCCGGCCCAGCTGTTGACAGACCGGTGTCCGGGTGTGGCCGGCCCAGCTGTTGACAGACCGGTGTCCTGGTGTGGCCGGCCCAGCTGTTGACAGACTGCTGTCCGGGCGTGGCCGGCCCAGCTGTTGACAGACTGGTGTCCGGGTGTGGCCGGCCCAGCTGTTGACAGACTGGTGTCCGGGTGTGGCCGGCCCAGCTGTTGACAGACTGGTGTCCGGGTGTGGCCGGCCCAGCTGTTGACAGACTGGTGTCCGGGCGTGGCCGGCCCAGCTGTTGACAGACTGCTGTCCGGGCGTGGCCGGCCCAGCTGTTGACAGACCGGTGTCCGGGTGTGGCCGGCCCAGCTGTTGACAGACCGGTGTCCTGGTGTGGCCGGCCCAGCTGTTGACAGACTGCTGTCCGGGCGTGGCCGGCCCAGCTGTTGACAGACTGCTGTCCGGGTGTGGTCGGCCCAGCTGTTGACAGACTGGTGTCCGGGTGTGGCCGGCCCAGCTGTTGACACGAGCCAGCTGACCACCGCCCGGCCGTCCTTTCACCGGGGTGAGCAGCTGAGGCCGGCCGGCCTATCGACGCCCCTATCGGCGGCAAGGTCGCGCCAGCAGCTGCCCCACCGCACGAGATGTGCCGGCCACCGTCAAAACTGGCCGCCTCCGCCTGTCATAGGGCTCGGGATCCGTGCCACTCTGAGCCGGTCCCCAGTCACAACGATACCAGGCCCCTGTCACAGAGACCATGAACTGGCCAGGCTCTTCCCACATAGATCAGATGCCGGCCGGGTCCCTAGTGTAGGGCGGATCCCTGCCACATTGGGCCGGATTCCTAATGTAGGGCGGACCCCAGCCACATTGGGCCGGGTCCCTAGTGTAGGGCGGACCCCCGCCACATTGGGCCCGGTCCCTAGTGTAGGGCGGACCCCCGCCACATTGGGCCGGGTCCCTAGTGTAGGGCGGACCCCTGCCACATTGGATCGGGTCCCTATTGTAGGGCGGATCCCTGCCGCATTGGGCTAGATCCCTGGTGTAGGGCGGATCCCTGCCACATTGGGCTGGATCCCTGGTGTAGGGCGGCTCCCTACCACATTGAACCGGATCCCTACCATACTGACCCGAAATTACTCTTCCCGACTAATGAACTCTGGTTGAACCGCCCTAAAGCCCAAACAACTAACTAACTAATAATAACCATTCCCGACTAGACCGACCAGATGCCTGCCACACGGCGCCGGCCGCCCCTCCCACTCTGACTTGGATGAGGGCAGCCTGGTGTGTGAGTGTGTGAGCGTGTGGCCAGGCAGACCTGACCTCGCTGAGGGCGTCACCGGAACGGTCCGAGTCGGCCTGTCCTCGGCTGAACACGTCACGTGCCGCAGACGGGTCCAGAGAGACGGCGCCACGACCACGAACAGAGCAGGCGACGCTAATCGCCAGATAGCGTTACACAATGAGCGCCAGTTTGCCGTGTCGGAGTTGCCACGCGACAGGGCTGAATAGATGGCCTCCCTCCAATCGTGCGGGGCCGTCACAAATTCGATTCAGTGTGAAAAGTGGAGTGGCGCCCATTGGGCAAGCTTAGCCACATACGCATATTGTGCCCGCCTGCCAAAGCTGTTTGTTTTTAACCCTCGCTTGTATTCGGCATTTTACCACCTTCGGTCGCATAGGGGGGGGGGGGGTACGACCCCCCCTGGCGATTCGAAACCGTGCATGTTACGAAAAGGAACCAAAGACCAAAGTTATAGATCTGGCCGAGATCTCGCGATTGGAATTCAGTATGACCTTATAAGGTCAATGGTTGACCTTAGAAGGTCAGGTCAAAGGTCTAAAATTGATTTTTTTTCCTATGAAAATCGTCAGTTATATCGAAACTACTGTCTAAATATGCACGAAATGGCCGGAAATATGTTTATTGGGACCTTGCGAAAATAACGACATGTCACACGATGTGATCGGACCAATATGTCATGCACCAAATGAGGTCAAAGCCGTGACCCCAAATTTCCAACTTTTTGAAAAGTGGTTCCAATTTCGAAGTTTAAAGTTCCCTAGGGTAAAAATGGACGCTGAATTGGAATTCAGCACGAAACATTACCGTAGATCAGCTAAAAAAGGTCGAAAGGTCAAACGAGGTCAACCGAGGTCAACCGAGGTCACCGATTTTTTGAACATTATTTTTCAATGGGAACCCATCTGGGCATCTGTATTTTTCACATAATACCAGTCGATGTAGGCAACAATGTCATGTTTAGGTGCGATAATCACGTATTTGTTGAAAACTGGTCGGAGGTGCTCCCCTTTATGACCTCATAACTCCGTGACCTGACATGACCTCCCAAAAAAAGTTAACCAAAGGTCGTCAAAAGGTTGCCCCAGAGGGTATTGAAAATATCAGAGCGATCCGTTCACTGGTTTGGAAGGAATACACAAAAAACCTTAGGGGGGGTTACACCCCCCTCCCTATACGGGCGAGAGGATATGAACAAGCCTATGTGGAAGTCGTGAGTGTGCAAATATGTTTCAGTAGGAGGTATGTCATTCCTTGCTTCTTGGGTTGTAGTACTGATATCCCATCGGTGCGTTCATCTAACAAGTCAATCATTTTTGGAGCATTCCGTATTCACCTACAAAGTGATGATCATTAGTATGTGATCAACCATGCCATTTCTACCCAGCTGCACCTTGCCTGACTTGATACAAAGTTGCAAGAGTTTCATCACCAGATGGATAAAACAATCAGAAATAATCATATCTCAGCCTTCATCATGTTTATTGCACACTGGACATCTCTTTTCGGTCTCATAGCAAAAGGTTAGCTAAAATGTCATCGGATCTTGTGCACCATCCCAAAAAGTATCAGGTAGACAATCAAGCATATATTATTTACCTTGGTAATACGCATCCCACTTGCTCCCTGAATGTGTATTGATTTGGAAAGGTCATAGGAACTCATCAATCCCTTCCACCTTTCACCAATAGGAAAGTACATATGTGATAGGAATAGGAATCCCTATCCTATGATGCATTACTACAGTAATTATTTTCTGTGCCATGACGTCTTGGATAGTGTTGATGGTTAAAACACACGCAGTACCACAGGCAATGTCAGGCAAATAACGGTGGCCGGTGTGGTTACCGGACAGTAGCCCACACGGGCAGCTAAACACCGGGCGTAGCCCATACCGACAGATAAACACCGAGCAGTAGCCGACACGGACACCTAAACACCGAGCAGTAGCCGACACGGACAGCTAAACACCGAGCAGTAGCCGACACGAACACCTAAACACCGAGCAGTAGCCGACACGGACACCTAAACACCGAGCAGTGGCCGACACGAACACCTAAACACCGAGCAGTAGCCGACACGGACACCTAAACACCGAGCAGTAGCCGACACGGACACCTAAACACCGAGCAGTGGCCGACACGAACACCTAAACACCGAGCAGTAGCCGACACGGACACCTAAACACCGAGCAGTAGCCGACACGGACACCTAAACACCGAGCAGTAGCCGACACGGACAGATAAACACAAGAAACGAACACCTAAACACCGAGCAGTAGCCGACACGGACAGCTAAACACCGAGCAGTAGCCGACACGGACACCTAAACACCGAGCAGTAGCCGACACGGACAGCTAAACACCGAGCAGTAGCCGATATGGACAGATAAACACCGTGCAGCAGCCGACACGGACAGATAAACACCGGACAGTAGCCGACACGGACAGCTAAACACCGGGCAGTAGCCGATATGGACAGATAAACACCGGGCAGTCGCCGACACGGATGGCTGATCACTGGGCAGTAACCGATACCGACACCTAAACACCAGGCAGTAGCAGATGTGGACAGATAAACACCGGGCAGTCGCCGACACGGACTGCGAAGCACTGGTGTAAGGAATGCGCTCAGACGTGTCCTCAGACGGATAGGATGCCTCAGTTTGATAGCCTTCCCTACAGCGCCATAATGAGATGAACCAAAATAGGACTAATATTCATAGATGAGTTATGGTGACAAGCACATTGATGGTGACAGGTTTTCCTGAAAGCCCACAAAAGATAGCCATTTATATTCGAAATGATAGATGTCAAATAACGCGAATCTGTATTCCAGTTTCGTTCACCCTATGTACCCGTCAGGAATATTAATTAAATTAAACCTGGCTCGCCGGTATTCGAGAAACGACGTAGTAATAATCAAGATGCCAAAAAACGAAGCCCTTTCGCTCGGGTTGCCCGAGCGAATGTTTGACATGATAACCGGGGGAAGCGACGCCTATCTATGCCATCAAGGCCCACACAAAATCCGAGTGAAAAGGAGCAGCCAACTCCACACACAACATCGCTATCAATCACCCTCAAGTCAGTTGGATTTTCCACCGGAATTTAAACGAATAGAAGGCAAAAAGGTCCAGACAGCGCGGCAGTATGCAGTACTGGACCATAGACAGACACGGGGAAATTGTTAATCGAGGCGGCTGTCCACACCATAGCCAACGGTCCGGTTATTGAGGTATGTGTTCGTGCGTCGGCCTGACTAAATGTGATAGCGTCGACAGGCGCCCGAGGAGTTTCGACAGCTCTCGTATTGAACCTTGATTTTAGTTTTCACAGTCAACTGTTACGTTGCCCCGGTTTGGCTTCTACATTGAGTTGATGTGTTGCCAGTGGCGTAGCCAAAGGGGGCGAAGGAGGCAGCCGCCAGCCCCTCCCTTCGAGGATCCGAGGGGCCCTCCAGGCGACCGCCTTGTGGGGCCGCAAGAGTCTACTGGGACGACGAGAGGCCCCGGGCTGATGGAGAGAGTCCCGGTCTCAATGAAGAGAGCTCTCAGCCAACGGAGAGTGCCCTCTGGAAGATATTAAGGGCTCTGGGCTGGACCAAGCGTGAAGAGCTTCCAGATTGACGGAGGAGTTCCGGATCGTTGGAAGGGACCCAAGATGATTAAGAGGGCCTGAGCCAATATGAAGGGCTCCTGGGCTGACGGCGATGACCGAGCAGAAGAAAGGGTCCCTGACTTGATGGAGAGGGCCCAAGCGTGTGAAGAAGGGCCTCCGATCTGCCGGAAAAGGCCCTGGGTCATCAAAAGGTATCTGAGACGACGGAGGGGGTCCTAATGGCCGAAGAGGATCTCGGGCCATCAGTAAGGGCTATTGGTCAAGCAGATGGGGTCCAAGCCGTACAAGGACCTCTGGCCTGATGGAAGGGTCTAAACTGTTGAAACAGGGCCTTCGGCCCGACAGAGGAGGCCCTAGATCGCTAAGGAAGGCCCCTGTGCCGACTAAGAGGACCCTAGCCAATGGAGGGCTTTGGACCGTCGGAGAGGGCCTGGGGCAGGCATGGAGGGTCCCTGGTCCGGCGGAGGGAGCCGAAGCTGTAAAGGGGATCCTTGCGTGATCGAGAAGGCCCAAGCTGTTGAAAGAGGGGCCTCCAGCCGTACGGAGAGTGTCCTGAGTGGTGAAAGAAGGCCCTTGAGCCGACGGAGGGGTCCCTGGACCGGACGTGCAGGGCCCATGGATCGGCTTTGGCTCACGTAGATGGAGAGGGGCTCAGAGCTGACGGCACGTTTCACGCTGATGAAGAGACCCCGAGCTACAGAGACGGTCCGGGCCAAAGCGGAGGATTCTCGGTGCTACGAAAAGGGTCCCTAAGCACACGAAGGGGCCCCAGGATGCTAAAAAGCAGTAGTGTATCCTGAGGATGAAGGGGCAACCGCCCCCTGGGGTGTCCGATAGAGCCCTTCAAGCGACCGCCTTCACGGAACCACAATGACTCGTCGAGGCGCAGAGGCAGATTGAGACGGAGGCTCAACCGGGGAAAAATGTAAGCACATCTAGCCGTGTGTGTGGAAGAGGCCTTTAAAACCTGAAGGCATCACCCTGAGGGATGACAGAAGCCGTGAAGACGAGAGCTGGAATGCCAGCTGGAAAGACCAATCTCGGATGGAAAAAGACCCTAACAGCTTAAGAATAAACAGGACACTGAGAGCCCTGAGGAATAGACATGGTGCCTGAGGGCCAGAGATGACTGGGATGTCATTGGGGTTGAACAGTGAGTGATGAACAGGACACCTAGAGCTAGTGAGTATTAGTGAGGGCCCATCTCAGAGCTGAAATGCCACCGAGATGAGAGCTAGACAGGACTACTGAGGACTGTGATGGGCCCCTAAAAGCAGGAGAGTGCCCTGAGGGATCAAGAGGGTCTTTGAGGGCCAGAGGAGACTGAAAAGATTGTGCCTATCAAGATGAATCTGAACATTCTGTTTAACCAGAATTTCTAGTACTTTGCAAACTATTGAGGTCAAACTGACTGGCCTGTAGTTCCCTACACACTTCATACTTCCCTTTTTGAAAATTGGTACTACATTTGCATTTCTCCAGTCTTCAGGCACTTCAGAATATTCCATAGACCGCCTGAAAATTATACCTAGGGGAACTGCTAAAGCTTTAGCACACCTACTAAAACCCTAGCATATATATCATCTGGTCCAGAAGCTTTATTAGGTTTTATATTCTGCAACAGCTTTTCTACAGCTTCTGTAGTTATTGTAAGATACTCCAACCCATCACCTGTCATGGCATACGATTCAGTTGTTTCTATTCTACCAGAATTATCTTTAGTACAGACTGATGAGAATTGCTTGCTTAGGGATTCCACAATATCACAATCATCAACCACTAATTCCCCATCTACCTCCAGTGGTCCTACACTACACTTCTTAGCCTTAAATTTGTAGAAACTAAAGAATCTCTTAGCATTACCTGCTGAACATTCTCGAGCTAATTTGATTTTAGCCAGTCTTTTAGATGCCCTAACACACCTCCTAACTTTATTTCTAGCTATTTTATATGATTTGAGGTTTACCTCAGAGTTAGCATATTTTAGTTTCTTGAATGCCTGTTTCTTTGACTCCAATACATGCTTTACTTCCCCGGTCAGCCATGAAGGGTGCTTAACCCTGGTTAATCTAATTCGCCTATTGGGAATGAACCTATCCTGACCTTGAAATAGTTTATATTTTATCATTCTCCACATTTCATAAGCATCTAAGCCTTTCAATAAGTCCTCCCAATTAATTTCATTCAGGAAGATCCTGAACTCATTGTAATTCCCTTTAGCAAAATTTGGAATCAATGTCTTATTGGTTCCTACATTTCCAACATACAATGAGAAGCGTATAATGTTGTAATCACTATTACCCAAGGTCTCTCCTATGTTCACATTTTGTACAAAATTTTCCTCATTAGTAAGCACAAGATCTAATATTTCATTTTCCCTTGTAGGTTCATGTATCATTTGAAAGAAGACATTTTCCTCAAAACAATCCATGAAACTTCTTCCTGATTTGTTTAGACCTATAGTTTTGCTTCCCAATCCTGTTATGTTGAAAGTCCCCAACAAAACAGTTCTCTCCTGCGCTCTCCTACTTATTTCTTCCTGCATCAACCTGTCCATGTTTTCATTCTGGTCTGGAGGTCTATAGAATGCCCCAATCCTAAATTTTGTTCCATTCTTCAGAATGATATCTAACCACAAGGATTATACTCCTTCATTATGTACACTATCATCTATGGAATGACATAGGTATACTGAAGGCCAGTTTCAGGACTAGAATGTTCTTGATAGCCCTAAAGGCTGTCGAGTACTGGGAAGGACCTCTGAGAGCTAGAGCGAACGGGACTGTGATGCTCCTGAGGCTTGAGAGTTGAAACCCTGAGAGTTTAAAACAGCCACCTAAGAGCTAAGGAGAATTCCGAGAGCTGGCCATGTTGGCTAGAAATTGTGAGGCCTGTCTCAGAGCTGCAGAATTCCCCTGGAAGTCAGATAGATTTGTCGATGACTGGGAATGGACCATGGAAGCTTGAGAGAGCTCCTGACGGACGAATAGGGCCCCTGAGAGCCAGAGAGGACTGAACTGGCATAACCCTGAGCTTTAGGGTGGGTACCTGAGGGAACGGGGCTCCCTAAGAGCTGCGACAGTCCTTGAGAACTGGCGGTGGGCGCGAGGAATACTGAGGGTCAGTCTCAGATATAAGATGTCCTTGAGAGCCATACATTCCACCCAGCAACAAGCTTATGCTTAGCTGGATGGAGTTGTGGGAGGAGCCTAAGTAAAAAAAAATGCATTTCAAATCAGGAGTGCTCACTACCATCTCGTCACAACCAGCTACTAACATTATAGTTTAGGCCTTAACTTCTTTTTGGGATGGATCTTGGGCCAGTCATATGCCTCCTTTGGGTATGACTACTTACAGCATTCTTTATTGCTAGTTTTATTGCTCTAACACTGGGTGCTTTTATGCTCGTTTATTTGTTTTCCATCTCTTAGCTGGGAGCGTGCCGCGACTTTACTGTTTATTTTATGGTGTTAACGTAAGGTGCTTGCAGTCGTTGGGTAAGGGGAGGGGGCACTCCTGGTCACCTGATCTTGGGTGGCGGACCGAAAAAAAAATACATGCTGCCGAGGATTGGGAAGGTCCTCTAAAAGCCAGAGAGGGTCATGAGTGTGAAGACAGCCAGAGTGTCAGAGAGGTCTGCCTGTAGATGGGGAAATCCTTCATAAGAAGGAACAAAATAGGCGAGGTACGTGTCTGAGCACTTTCGCTATGAAGCACATTCATCCTGAATAGGTGCCGTGACCTGCTGCGACACTAAAAGTGCCGTCACCTGCTGTTTCTTGAGGACAAAATAACACCGTTACTAGGGGACTTCCCGAACGCCGTTGGCGGTCGCCTCACCGGCGGCGGATGTCTCAGTGGCCGCGGCCGCCACAGCAGCGAAGGCCACTTCAGCGGCGCTGGTGGTTCCAGCAGCCACAGCCGTCCCAGCGGTAACGGCCGTCCTAGCAGCCACGGCCGTCCCAGTGGCATGATCACAGCTGCCACAGCAGCTACGGTTGCTCCAGCGATGGCGGAAAAGATAGCTCAGCGATAGCTGTGATGACTTCGGTGCCAGTTGCTTCACTTTGGCCGGTGTGACGCCGGTTAGGGAAGACACACCAATTTGCTGGATGTCGTGTGTTGATCAGGTCTGTTCCTGGTCCTTTCCCTGTCCATAAATCTTGCATTTATTTTTATCCACTGGTGTTCACGCCTCATATTGAGAAATTATTAAGTTGCTGAAAAGTCGCACCAATGTGGACCGCACTCTTATCATGAAAACCCTCCGTATTAAACTATTTCTGAACGTAGGCGATAAAAGAAAAACGGTCTGCAACAGTATCCATGGATATAAGCAATCGTGTTTTACCCACGTTAATAATATTTATGCCTTTATTAGATGTATGCTTTTGTCACTTTATTTTCCCTATTAAGTTTTTTGGGGCTCTTGTCGGCAATTAAGCGGGTTGTTTATCTGGTCATTGCCGGACTGTTGGGACTTTGATTGCAGGTCTCTCATTAGCACACCAGCGCGGTGTGCCTGATTTTCCCACGTAATTAACTGTGTATGCCTGCTGTAAGATATATATATATATATATATATATATATGTTATAGATATATATATATATATATATATATATATATATATATATATATATATATATATATATATATATATATATATATATATATGGGAGCCCTTTAAACACAAAGTGCCCGAAATCCGATGAGTTTCGCAAATGTGGGGGACCCTAAGCGGGCAAAGAGCCAACTTCAAACCAAAATTATCTGGGGAGAGGAGGAAATTTCCTCTGGTCAAAATGTATTTTAAATTCCTGCCTTGAGCGCTGCATTCCAAGAGTATCTCTGTGTATCCATTATTATATTTATATCGTGTCCTCCCATGTAGGTAGCGCTTTCGTCGACATATTTAGACAGGGTGAATGCGACCAAAATCGTGCACATGCAATGAACATGTGGGAGTTTCAACTCCCTGGTCCCCGAAACTATTTCACGCAGAGGAATACAGCCGTTACAAACGTCCTTGGAGACTGCCAGATTCTTCTCCTTCCCCCCCCTCCCCACAATATTTATCAACAGAACCGCGATCATTCGGCGTCCAGCCCACCCGAAGATTTGTTCCCAGACAAGCGCAAAGCCTGTCGACGCATGCACCAGATAAGCGGGCGAAAATCGCAGGAATGTCGGGTTTTCGTTGTGCGAGATGCCGATCTGGCTGGCGGGTAATGAGTGAGTGGCAAACTGCGAGCGCTGATTGTCCCCGCGGACAAATCGCTCGGCAAAACGGCTGACAAGCGTGCGCACCGGAACAGGGCAGAGCGGCAGCGGCCGCAGCATGTGTGGCCGAAGATCGACAGGCAGATGGGACCGGCTGTTGGTGTGGCTCACACGAGGCCACTCTGACCGCTGCCGGGTCACAAGAGGCCGCTCTGACCGCTGCCGGCCGGTGTGACTCACAAGAGGCCGCTCTGACCTCTGCCGGCCGGTGTTACCCACAAGAGGCCGCTCTGACCGCTGCCGGGTCACAAGAGGCCGCTCTGACCGCTGCCGGCCGGTGTAGCTCACAAGAGGCCGCTCTGACCGCTGCCGGCCGGTGTGAATCACAAGAGGCCGCTCTGACCGCTGCCGGCCGGTGTAGCTCACAAGAGGCCGCTCTGACCGCTGCCGGCCGGTGTAGCTCACAAGAGGCCGCTCTGACCGCTGCCGGCCGGTGTGACCCACAAGAGGCCGCTCTGACCGCTGCCGGGTCACAAGAGGCCGCTCTGACCGCTGCCGGGTCACAAGAGGCCACTCTGACCTCTGCCGGCCGGTGTGACCCACAAGAGGCCGCTCTGACCGCTGCCGGCCGGTGTAGCTCACAAGAGGCCGCTCTGACCGCTGCCGGGTCACAAGAGGCCGCTCTGACCTCTGCCGGGTCACAAGAGGCCACTCTGACCTCTGCCGGCCGGTGTGACCCACAAGAGGCCGCTCTGACCGCTGCCGGGTCACAAGAGGCCACTCTGACCTCTGCCGGCCGGTGTGACCCACAAGAGGCCGCTCTGACCTCTGCCGGCCGGTGTCCCACAAGAGGCCACTCTGACCTCTGCCGGCCGGTGTGACCCTCCACAAGAGGCCGCTCTGACCGCTGCCGGCCGGTGTAGCTCACAAGAGGTCGCTCTGACCGCTGCCGGCCGGTGTGACCCACAAGAGGCCGCTCTGACCGCTGCCGGGTCACAAGAGGCCGCTCTGACCGCTGCCGGCCGGTGTGACCCACAAGAGGCCGCTCTGACCTCTGCCGGCCGGTGTGACCCACAAGAGGCCGCTCTGACCTCTGCCGGCCGGTATGCCACGATCGGACAGCTGCACTGACCTTTTGAAAAGGAACGTCCAGCCCTTCTGGCCTGAAGAGATGCTTGAAGTGACAATTATGGCAAGCGCAAGATCCACGGATGTTTAGGAGTTGAGGCCAATATGAAGGGAAGGGGAAAAAGCGAAATGTAATTGCCGTCCCAGAACATTACATAGAATAGCATTACCTTCCCGAAACAAATTACATAGAACATAACCCTCGGCGCATGGTGTCCACTTCCGGGTCCCAAATACAACACCAACGCTCTAACCAGCACGACCTGGGGAAGTAATTGAAGGGAAAAGATAGGAACAGATGCGAAGCTCGTTGTTGACTAGGCCAGGAAACATGGTTATGTTTTGGGCACATATGTACTTTGCCAAGCCCGAGCGCGATTTTTGGGGCTTTGCGGGGGCCCGGCGTGGTATTTTTTAGCGTTTGCGCGTTTTTTTTGCTGGCCTCCGTACGAGGTTTTTGGGGCCATACACGGTTTTGGAGGAACCATACGCGATCTTGGGGGCCTTTGGAGCCATTTTGGGTGATCGGACGGGATTTGCTCAGGCCCAGCGTAATTTGTTCTGGGTCCCGGAGCATTTGTTCAAACGCCGGTGCTATTCTTTGGGGGCCACCACCTCTTAGGAGAGGGGAAAATTTTCCATCCCCCTTCGGTACGCCTCTACCTGTTCCAATTGCCTCGTGTTCAGTCCAGCGTCAGTGTCTTGTTGAACAGTTGGTACTCTCTACCACATATACTCACACATTTCGGGCAGTGTCCTGAAATGAAGATTATCAATCCTAGTTCAAATTTGCAATTATAGCTACAAATCATATACCGCTACAACCTCATACTACCAACTTGAATAAAAAACATCATCTAACCTATCTTATACTAACAACTTGTTCGCTATTAAACCTACCCATAATCATTGGACAGATCATGAGGCTACGGATACTTAAATGATCTAAAAGTGTTTCTACTTTAATTGTTTCACAATTAGCCACACAAAATATCCTATGGGCCAAGTTATTCGTGTATGCCCTCATGAATTACCATGACAATTTTCGTTCCTATCCAGGCATAACGAAGCTTCGATTTAGTCAATTATTACTGATTGAGACGTCATCGGAGGACCTTTCCAGCTTTGCTTTCTTATATTTCAAGATGCGCCCAGGAACGCTTGTAATCTTAGTAACTTTAGAGTTCTGGATATTCATATAGCTTTTGCTACTAACTGTAAATTTGAAGTCCTGAAGCACCATCAGCGTGAATCTGGCAATGGTTCAGTAATGTTGTTGAATAGTATACACTTCAGATTAGCGTAGGATAACTTTTCAATGTATTAGTTTTAATATTAAAATTAGAACATAATTTCATAGCAACGATGCTCGACGCTTCAGTATTAACCTTCAAGGGCACAAAGCGAGCCACAGATACCGATATCACAGATATCGATATCACGGGTACCCCGTTCCGACTGGATGACTTGTTCACTTTTTGTCCTTAGCGAAGGTATAATACCGAAATGATGGGCATTGAGTTAATGAAATTATGTTCTGATTATAGTATTATACCTAATACAGTCAAATGTCACCTACGCTAATTAGTGTTCAGCAATAAAAAAGCTCACTTCTCCGAGTACATATCGAAATGGGCGAGATTCTCGTGGCTCCTTCCAGGGGAACTGAGCCGCACCCTGCTCGTGCAAGGGGGCATGGGGGTCTCAGAGTCCGAGAGCCCCATGGATTCCGTCACCAGTGGGCTCTGCGCAGTTCAGCCGAACGCAGACGCGCTGCGTTCCGGCCCGGCGGTCGGTCTGAGCATGCCGGCGTTCACGGCTACATGCTGTAGTTGGCACGGCTCCAGTGCTGGAGACACGAGTGCCAGTGCCAGTGCCAGTGCCAGTGCCAAAGCAATCGCCGTCACGGCGCTCCGGAGCGTCGCTCCCGGCCGAGGATGTTACAGAGGCGGCCGCACCGCTGCCCTGGGAGCTGGCCGCAAACCGTGCCCGGTCAGCCGGGAGAGGCAGCGTCCGGCGTCGGCAGAGCCGGGAGAGGCATCGTCCGGCGTCGGCAGAGCCGGGAGAGGCAGCGTCCGGCGTCGGCAGAGCCGGGAGAGGCAGCGTCCGGCGTCGGCAGAGCCGGGAGCGCCGGGTCCGGCGTCGGCAGAGCCGGGAGAGGCAGCGTCCGGCGTCGGCAGAGCCGGGAGAGGCAGCGTCCGGCGTCGGCAGAGCCGGGAGAGGCAGCGTCCGGCGTCGGCAGAGCCGGGAGAGGCAGCGTCCGGCGTCGGCAGAGCCGGGAGAGGCATCGTCCGGCGTCGGCAGAGCCGGGAGAGGCAGCGTCCGTCATCGGCAGAGCCGGGAGAGGCAGCGTCCGGCGTCGGCAGAGCCGGGAGAGGCATCGTCCGGCGTCCGGGAGGAGGCAGCGTCCGGCGTCGGCAGAGCCGGGAGAGGCAGCGTCCGGCGTCGGCAGAGCCGGGAGAGGCAGCGTCCGGCGTCGGCAGAGCCGGGAGAGGCAGCGTCCGGCGTCGGCAGAGCCGGGAGAGGCATCGTCCGGCGTCGGCAGAGCCGGGAGAGGCAGCGTCCGTCGTCGGCAGAGCCGGGAGAGGCAGCGTCCGGCGTCGGCAGAGCCGGGAGAGGCATCGTCCGGCGTCGGCAGAGCCGGGAGAGGCAGCGTCCGGCGTCGGCAGAGCCGGGAGAGGCATCGTCCGGCGTCAGCAGAGCCGGGAGAGGCAGCGTCCGGCGTCGGCAGAGCCGGGAGAGGCAGCGTCCGGCGTCGGCAGAGCCGGGAGAGGCAGCGTCCGGCGTCGGCAGAGCCGGGAGACGCAGCGTCCGGCGTCGGCAGAGCCGGGAGAGGCAGCGTCCGTCGTCGGCAGAGCCGGGAGAGGCAGCGTCCGGCGTCGGCAGAGCCGGGAGAGGCAGCGTCCGGCGTCGGCAGAGCCGGGAGAGGCAGCGTCCGGCGTCGGCAGAGCCGGGAGAGGCATCGTCCGGCGTCGGCAGAGCCGGGAGAGGCAGCGTCCGGCGTCGGCAGAGCCGGGAGAGGCAGCGTCCGGCGTCGGCAGAGCCGGGAGAGGCAGCGTCCGGCGTCGGCAGAGCCGGGAGAGGCAGCGTCCGGCGTCGGCAGAGCCGGGAGCGCCGGGTCCGGCGTCGGCAGAGCCGGGAGAGGCAGCGTCCGGCGTCGGCAGAGCCGGGAGAGGCAGCGTCCGTCGTCGGCAGAGCCGGGAGGCAGCGTCCGTCGTCGGCAGAGCCGGGAGAGGCAGCGTCCGGCGTCGGCAGAGCCGGGAGAGGCAGCGTCCGGCGTCGGCAGAGCCGGGAGGGGTCCGGCGTCGGCTGAGCCGGGACAGGCAGTCCGGCGTCGGCAGAGCGGCAACAGAGCGTCGGCAGAGCGGAGCGCCGTCCGGCGTCGGCAGAGCCGGGAGAGGCAGCGTCCGGCGTCGGCAGAGCCGGGAGCGCCGGGTCCGGCGTCGGCTGACAACAGACTGACAGACAACAGACAGAACGGCTGACAACAGACTGACAGACAACAGACAGAACGGCTGACAGCAGACTGACAGACAACAGACAGAACGGCTGACAACAGACTGACAGACAACAGACAGAACGGCTGACAGCAGACCGCATCCGACTGACAACAGCGTGCGCCACATTTCGCCGCGTCTCAACAGAGCACGATTGTGCGTACTTCCTGACAGGCGGGCGGCGCGGCCACATACCAAGACACGTGTCTCGGTATGTGGCCTGTAGCCTGTGTCATGTGGCCTGTAGCCTGTGTCATGTGGCCTGTGGCCTGTGGCCTGTGGCCTGTGGCCTGTGGCCTGTGGCCTGCGGCCGGCGGCCTGTTGCCTGTGGCCGGCAGCCAGCTGGACGACAGGCTGCCCGTGCCTCCGCCGCCCCGCCGCCGCCGCCGGTGCGGTGCGTGCCCACGCACGTGCGCCGCTTCCGGTGCGTGCGTGGCGGCGGCGGACGGACGCCTCGAGTTACGCACACCAGAGATTGGCCGCCGCTGCGCTTCCGGTCGGATGGTCCGTACAATTTGGAGGGTCCGAGGATCGGGTCACCAGGGCACGCGCCGGCGTCCGGCCGGCGCCCAGAACAAAGCAGTCCTGGCGTCCAGTCGACACGCCGGCCACAGCAAAGTATGCTTCAAGTCGAGCTAACTCTTCGGCCTCGCCTCCCTAGAACGCTTCATAGAAGAAGATGAGGGGGAACATTTATCAAGTGATGGCTTTACCACTGGTTGAAGGAATACGGTGGCAAATTCCCACCCACTATTTGTGAAATATAACATTTTGTCCCAAGGGGTTTCGCAGAAAGCATATACTTAATCGAGCATAGCAATTTTTGCTCTCGAGGCTGCGGCCCGGCGTGACCTGAGCCCAGTAATCTTCCTCCGGTCCGGTGTGCCTTAGCCCAGTCATCTGACTGCGGCCCGGTGTGACCTGAGCCCAGTCATCTGACTGCAGCCCGGTGTGACCTGAGCCCATCATCTGCTGTCGGTGTGCCTGGCCCAGTAATCTTCCTCGGTCGTGTTAGCCCGTCATCTGCTGGCTTGCCTGAACCAAATAATGACGGATCGATTCCTGCACAGATCGCCAGGATGCTGGCTGTCCGTTTACAACAGCATATGTCATCAATTTGACTTACCAAGGCCAACGCTCATGTACATACCAGTGGAGGAAGCTTGGGTTGCGTACAAGGGTGGACCATGCCGCAAAATGCTTACTTTTGATAATGCGTGAGGCTTTTATCAAGCCTTGGCCAATTAGATGACAATTTTGCCGCCCAGAACACTTTCATCCATTAGTTAGTTCACTTGCCTTTGAAACCAAAAACTTAGTCCTGCCATTTTGAGTCACTGATGAACTGTGTGTGTGCGAGTCTGTGTATGTATGTTTGTATGTATATATGTATATATGCTGGCTATGCATGTATATGCCCCAGTGAAGCCGGTTAATTTACTACATTCAGAGTAGCGGCAATAATTGGCAGCACGGGCGTTGGCTTCTGTAAATTATTTGGGACAATGCATGAGGAATGATGAAGGCACAATGCATGAGGGCAATGAGCGGACTCAAATGTATTGGGGGAACACTCCATAGGGCCACTGGCGGATCCAGGGGGGGGGCCATTCCGGCAATGCCCCCCCCAAGCGCTTCAAAGGGGGGCCATAGTGTCTTTTGCCCCCCCCCCCAAACCAATAAAAGTAAACTAAATTAAAATGCAGCAACCTTTGCTGAGGTTAAAAAATAGCTTTCCGGGTGAAATAATCTCCAATTTTAAAGGTATTTTGTTATGATTGTTTGGAAGCCCAATATGGTAGCATAGTAGATTCTGACACATCGAGGGTTCTACGCTGCTGAAGTTCTGCTTACAGCAAGAGATGACGAAATCAGCAGTTTCACTATTCCTTCGTCAGATAGGTTCATGAACTTTGTTTAGCCAGCAACGGGCAAGCGGAACCAGTGAGCCAGATTTCGAAAGCGGAATTTGAACAGGATGTTTTGTGCGAGTGACCAGTTGAGCCCAGTTGAGCAGCATGTTTCGTATGTTGGTGTTGGGGTTGCTAAGATGAAGAGACGGGCTACATTCGCTAGCGGATCCAGGGAGGGGCCATTCCGGCCATGGCCCCCTGAAGCGCTTGAAAGGGCGGGGGGGTGCCATAGTGTCTTTTGGCCCCCCAAAACCAACAGAAGTAAACTGAATGAAAATGCAGTAACCTTTGCCGAGGTTAAAGAATATCGTCCGGATGAAAGAATCTCCAATTTTAAAGGTATTTTTTATAATTGTTTGCAAGCCAATATGGTAGCATAGTACATTCTGACACACATCGAGGGTTCTATGCTGCTCAAGTTCTGCTTACAGCAAGAGTTGACAAAATCGGATCTGCCGGTGTGTACACGTGCACGAACCTTGACGTGGTACAAGACGTTGAACGTGAACGTGAACGTTTTGGTAAACAAGAACAAAAATCCCGTAACTTAGAAGCGGTGGAGGTAGGCTGGGGCCCTTACACAGGAAATTATGTTGTCATTAATTATTATTGTAAAAAAATGGGTCCATTTGACAAATAGTGGTAGAAATCCGATGCTTTTAACCAAAAATAGTGGGAGAATGGGCACCCTCCAAATCCCTTCGACCCCTCTTCTGATGTAATTCCTAAGTACGCCACTGGGGGAGGGGGGGGGGGGGGCTGACGCCGAAAACCGAAAGTTGCCCCCCCCCCAAACCGGAGGCCTAGATCCTCCAGTGCATAGGGCCCCATGCTAAAAGCTGAAATTATTGGGGGGGACAAAGCTGACATTGAGGGGGCATCCCCCCCCCAATAAAAAAATACACAACACCCCTGGTTGGCAGGACACACATAGGTGTGGGCAGAGAGAAAACCAAACATGAGCTTCTTTTCTACGCAATCACCCGCAATGTCCTGTACGTCGCCTGTGATGAGCTTAACCAGGCCGTTAGGGGATGCTGCGAGTGACATTTGCGCATTGCGCCCAATTTTTTCCAGGTATCACAGTTCGGCTCATCACGAAAAGTTGCGCCACGTGCCGCAGTTCGGCTCACCAGCAAAAGCTGCGCCACGCGCCGCAGTTCGCGTCACCTGGCGCCACACGGTTGTACTTGCATTGGATAGATACCAATGTGTAAGTGATATCGAGCCACGGACCAGACTGGAGACAATTTCGACGTGTTTTGGGGGAATGTGGGTCGCCTATCGCACGTGTGTGCAGTGCAGTTTTCGAGGTGTTCCGCGAGTCACAGGCCCTAATAATGTGTGACCATTCTGACCGTTTTCAGGCCACGCGGCGCCCCATTGTGGAGCACGGCGATTTCCGAGGCGGCCCCTGGTCGCTCCTCCCTTGCAACCTTGTCCCTTGGCGCACAACTTCCTGTCCCGCCCTTCCATGGGTTCCGTTTAGTCGCCAGGCGTGGCAGCCAAGAATAGTCTGTCTCTGACCATCCCGCCTTTAGGTCTGCAGGTTCTCCCCTCAGTGTACCTGCACACACCCATGGACGCCTCGCCCAGCACCCCCACCCATCCCAGCCCACCTCTCTACGTCAAGTGCTGACCTTCAATCCTCACCGCCGACCAGACTGAAGTTGTGGGGCGGTGTCGGTCTGCTGAGCCAGCACGAAGAAGATCTGGCCTGCTGCCGTGACGACAGGTGGACGCAGCCATCGTCGTTCTTTTGAGCTTGCCGGCGCTCCTCACACCTTCTGTTTACGATTAAAATGCTACAAATCACCACAAATTATCGCAACGCTTGGCTGAACGGTCAGCACATTTCATGCTGCACAGGACACCTCTGCTGACGGACTTGGTCCCCCACATAAATCCACAAAATGTAGGTTCTCACTGCCCAAAAACTGTACTCATTCAAAACATTGAGTCCAATAACTGTCCTTTCGTGAGCAACCTAACGAGCATGTTCTCAAACCGTTTTTTTTTTTGTTCAGTGGGGCTACGGTGATGCGGGCACCATTTGCCCATCGTACTCATTTTGGACCTATTTCCTCCTTGACTTCGCAAAATTCGCCTGCTGAATAGCCAGCAGAACTAATTCATTCATCAACAATAACGGTACGCTGACGATGCAGCATTCACCCAGCAGTCTCGGGGAAAAACGAAGCTTTCCAGGAGGAAAGAACAGGAGAATGAATTATGTCCATACAATTGGTTCGACTTCGACGGAAAATGGTTGAACACGTACGCACAGCTTTATTTCAGTCTTCCAAATGAAATTGGCGGGTGTGCCCACGAGTTTTGACGGCATTTTCGTATCCGTAGCAAGAACAGCTACGGACACTTCCCGCGAACGATTGTGGCGCGGAACCTGACCGGCGGCTGACGGTGGGGCACAGACCCAGTCAGCGGCCCCGCGAACGATTGTGGCGCGGAACCTGACCGGCGGCTGACGGTGGGGCACAGACCCAGTCAGCGGCCCCGCGAACGATTGTGGCGCGGAACCTGACCGGCGGCTGACGGTGGGGCACAGACCCAGTCAGCGGCCCCGCGAACGATTGTGGCGCGGAACCTGACCGGCGGTTGACGGTGGGGCACAGAGTGCAGCCCAGTCCAGTCAGCGGTGACCGTTTCTGGGAGAACTGCCTCACCCCCACACCGCGCGACTTTGAGCGCGCCAAGTCTCGCCGCCGATTATAATCGGCTCCAATTGTGGCGACTCGGTACATAATTATGTACCGAGTCGCCACAATTGGCGTCGATACCGTCGGGCACCAGACGGCAACATTGGCCCGCACCATGACAGCACTCAGCCGCCCAGCCAGCGGGCGACGTCGCTGCGCGGGCTGACTCGCCACAGAGCGGCGCAATCACACCGCCGCGGCGGTGTGATTGAAGTAGCCACCGCTCAGGGGCTCGGGCGGCATCGGCCCGCACGCGCCACTTGACCCCTGACCCGTGGCGGCTGCCGGCGGCGGTGCAGCCGACTCGTCAGTCTGGCTCGCGCGGCAGCCTCGGCTGCGCTCAGCAGCCAGCGTCACGGCTCACGTGCAGTTTGCTCGGGAGGAGTTACCGCTAGCCGTGCAGTGTCGGTTACACGGGAAAGCAGCTGACGCGTGTCCCAGAGCCAGACAGACAGCGTGCCTCCGCACCACACGGTGAACAACCTAATGGGCGTGGCAGCCCACATACCAGATGGGGCGGCTCCATCAGTATTCGAGAGAAAAAAGACTATCGGGTAGCATGCCGTTGCATGGGAAGAAGTTCATATTAGCTTTGGTTCTACGACCTGTGAGGCTATCGTTATTGTGCAGCTGAGCACTTCATCATGCTACTATGCACTAGAGGTGGCAAACGTAAGGAATGAACGACCGATCAGAAAGTCCGGTCAGGACCAGCGGGCTTTTTGACCGGTCTTTGGGATATACGCCGGACTTTCAACCGGTATGTCAGTTTATTGTTAAATTTAAAAAAGCAACATGAATGTCTTTTACCTCAATGATGGCAGCCATGATCTAACTCGTGAGGCTCATTTCAAAATTCCATGGAACAATTTTGCCGCATACATTCAGCAAGCACACAATAAACCCTCAAATAGTTCAGACGTATCTGGGATGTCAATCATTGAAAACAGCTGATGATCAAAGATATTTATTAATAGCTCAACACATCCATG
Source organism: Ashinkailepas kermadecensis (assembly GCA_034440615.1). Lineage (NCBI taxonomy): Eukaryota > Metazoa > Arthropoda > Thecostraca > Neolepadidae > Ashinkailepas > Ashinkailepas kermadecensis. Next base: position 148,084 of record JAOTOM010003824.1, read on the forward strand.
ATATCAGTCTTCACAAACATGGTTTACAACTGCAACAACGCAAAAAATGCATGAACATAGCAAGATGACCTCTCCTCGGTAAGCAGGAAATGTTTAAAGTTTTTTACAAGTTACTTTGCATTTGGCATATATTTGAGTACAACCCTTCATCACCCATCCCCCACACTACAAAATGCACAGACAATATAATTCATGGAACGAATCCTAACTGCCATGTTTTGTTTTTGAATGACATCTCAGGTCGTGATAAACATAACCTTTTCTGATTCCGGCGACTCCTCACATCGTACTTAGTACAGGACAAACACAGGTATGTGTGTGCACTGCTAACACACGACGTTGACTACTGGAAACAAAAAATATCATCGTCGAAGCTACAAAGTACACTAATCTATTTAGGCATGCCTTCTCATGCCTATCACATATATGTTCCTTAGCCTGCAGGCAGGGCTGGAGATCTCTTACGAAGCCCGGGGGTCAAAGTCCTCATTTTCAAGACATTTTCAGATTGAATAGGGAAAATGACAATGTAACATTAGCAGGGCGCCAAGACAGTGGGGTCCAGACGCAATAGCAATAGCATCTGCAATACCATCAAGGGCATTATACTTGGCCTATGCAGCCAATGCACCCACTTAGGTCAGGATGTCCAAATTCAGTTTCGATTGTACGTCAAATGTACCGATAAAAAGGTCAGAATTATGTTGTGCAAGATGTATCTAATAAGAGCGCTTCCCGCGGAATGATACTATGCAATGCAAGTGTTTACAAACGTACGTATAATCTTAAGATGCTAAATTGCTTGTTCATCATAGGTACTGCAGACTGTAGTCATTGATAAAGCTGATAAAATGTGCGTAGGTCAGGGAAAATTGCACGTACGATGTGGAACGCTTAAATTAAGAAATACATTCCTAGTAATGTGTCGATATTCACCAAAATGTTTCATTCTGGACACACTCACATAGATAGGTAACTGATGTGGCAACCTACCTGTCTGCCCAATTCATTGGATATTGCATGGCAAGCAGAACAGATACACATATTGGCAGGAACCATCATTTTCACGATGATATTCGTACTCGGAAAATAAGGCGTTGTCTGAATTTACCACTGATCTTCATCCGCATAACATGAGCAAATGCAGGTCTGGTTATTCGAGGCAGAATCGTCACAGAACTATCATTCTATCCTTAGTTATGGTCTCTAATTTCTAGGCCTTTCGAAATATTACATCAGATGGGAACAATGCAGATATTGGCTTGATATTCATATCAAATATGCACAAGAGTGGCCTGAAGGTATTACCTCCGTTTTCAAGCCAAATACATACACCTGCACAGCAAGGGACTGTTTATTTGGGGCCGGATTGTCAGAATTGACGGAATTATTCGACCAGAACGTTTCCTAGCATTGTAAACCTGCACGTAAAAGTCTCCCAGGAGGCCCGAAACGACCGCAGCCAACCGCTCCGCCAACGACCGCAGCCAACCGCTCCGCGAACGACCGCAGCCAACCGCTCCGCCAACGACCGCAGCCAACCGCTCCGCCAACGACCGCAGCCAACCGCTCCGCCAACGACCGCAGCCAACCGCTCCGCCGACGACCGCAGCCAACCGCTCCGCCAACGACCGCAGCCAACCGCTCCGCCAACGACCGCAGCCAACCGCTCCGCCAACGACCGCAGCCAACCGCTCCGCCAACGACCGCAGCCAACCGCTCCGCCAACGACCGCAGCCAACCGCTCCGCCAACGACCGCAGCCAACCGCTCCGCCAACGACCGCAGCCAACCGCTCCGCCAACGCTACGCTGATGCATGCGAGCACTGTGGACACGGCGCACGACGCATTTTTATGTTTAAACGTGACGTCACAGTCAGGGACAACATCAAAACCTTAATAGAATGTCAAGAGGCCAAGCCCAATAGCTTGCCAAGTAGCATTCACACGTGAAAGATATCAGATAAACGCGTAAGCATCTTTAATGGAGCTTTTTACACATTGAAAACCCACCACGTGCAGCGACTCCATACAAGCAAGATGAACACTCCGGAGCTCACGGTCCCAAGCAATGCGCCTCCGCACACCCCGTCCGACATACACACACACGCACGCGCACGCGCGCACGCCACGCACACGCACACGCACACGCACACGCACACGCACACGCACACGCACACAGTGGGTACACACTCATCGAGCGATCCCAGCATAATATAGGCCAAGAGGTAGTGTTCGAATCTAGATCTGGTCTGTGTTCCTGAATGAGTGACGTCCCAGCGACCTCCCTATCCACCTGACCCCGCTGCCAACCAGGGCACCTAGGCGTAGTGAAGACTGGGCGGATCAAACCAGTGCGCACTCTTATGTTTTTTTCCAAGTCATTATCCGGGGCGGGGATGGCCGAGTGGTTATAGTGTTGAGCTCTGGGTTCCAAAGGTCCCGGGTTCGACACTCGCACCACGCGGGACCCAATCCCGCGGCCCGCCGGCGAAACAGTGTGGGCGGCGCCATTAGCCGTGATCGTGCATAAAGTGCGGCGTGAAGCACCCAATAAAGAACAAGCAACAAGCTATTCTCCCTCGGGCCAGAATTCCTCACTGCCTTCTTTACCTTGCAAACCACGTTTCGTCAATGTATGGGAGAGTTTAAAAGCCATCAATCTGATCATGTCATGTGGGTCAATGTCTGGAAATATAGTGCGCAGGCGGTTTTTGTTTTTTCACTTACCGCATCAGCCTTGATAGCAGTCTTCCAGGGTGACCGTGATCAAAAAGTAAAGCCGTGACGCTTTGTAGCCAGTGGCCAAGGTTTTCTCCGGCCGGCACCGTCCGAACACGATCTCGCTTCGACGCTTTTGCTAAGTCGCTGCTTAACGAATCCATCAACGAAGCTTGCCGAAAAAGGCGTACTTAGAACGAGAACGAGCTCATCTATTCCCATCAATATTATCTTCTTAAATGAAGATAGTCTAAGTGATGTGTTGCCAAAGTGCCGAGAAGTGTTTGGTAATACTATTAATGAACATTTCCCCCATCTTGTGGCAAGGTTGTTTAAGCAAGCAAAATAGACTTTACGTCTCGGAAGAAGATGACGAAAGATTTACACGCAGGAAGATAGTCAATTTTGTATTCTGTGGCGATCGATGAACCAGGCGTATAACGTCTTCTGCTGAAGGGACCTAATTCTGCGATCTCACGACGCATATCTGAAAATATTTCACTCAAATTTTCAAAGCGCATCGAGCGCTTCGCCTACGCCAAACGCTGCAATAACGATATTGGAAAGCGCAGCTCGCGGACACAGGATCATATTACAGCAGTCGTTCGATTAGCATCCGCTCCTGTAGGGGAGTCAGGAACGACAGGTGTACCGCCAACCACCACAACAGTGAACAATGGGCGCCCCTTTAACAGCACAAGACACCGGAGGCCGCCCTTCAGGCGATTTGACAGCAACATCTGCCACTGCTGCCACTGGAGCATTTTTACTGGCGCGTATCAGTACGGCGCCATGGCCATCAGCACAGGTACACCGTGCAGCGTCAACGGATAGTGCAGCACCAGTGAGGGCAGAAGCAGCAGCACCAGCAGCTGCGTCTCCAGCTGTCGACACCGACACGGCTCCAGCACAGGTGACAAGCCGGGGAGGCGAGGGCGCCGCTCATCAATATCGTATCGTGCCTAATTTGTCCTTCAGATTGCCAGATGTTGGGAAAAGATACCCATCCACATCCGATGCGAAAGTAGGTCAACTTACCGAGATTAGAGCTGATAGTGTACGGACATACAACAAGCACAAAGCAGGTGCCGACAACGTGACACCAGTTGAAATGCTTTCGCTAAATAGTTTGAAGACTGATGATGGCATTGTCCGGAAACAATTGAGCCAATGCAAGGGTTTTGTTACTCTGGATACATCTGATTATGTTAAGAAGGTCAAATGTGCCCCGAGCAATGAGCAGAACTATGCAAGACATTCCAGTGACCCAGTACCGAGAGTAGAAGCTAAGACGAAAAAGAACCATTAAAGCAGTAGCGAAGGACAAACTTACGGGAAGAAAGCATAAAGGAACTCATTCATATGCATAGCAGAACACCTGTTTCCTGTTACGGCCTACCCAAGGACCACAAACCTCCTGTACTGTTAGGCCAGTGATCTCTGCATGCGGCAGCCTCACAGAAAAAAAGAACTCTTGCTTACTTGCAAAAAAAAATTCCACACCAGCTGCTAATGTTCGTGCAAACTTATATGTGGGATACTAATGATTGTCTCAAGCGAACCTCCAATCACATGAGTTCAGAAGTATTCTTGATAATGCGATACTTTTCAACACCGACGTAAATCTATACGGCAGTATTCCGATTACTGAAGCCATACATTCCGTACGTGAGAAACCCCAGGCTGATATCTGCGACGTTGATGCTCTTGGCATAACAGTAATCGATGTGTGCATCCTACTTGCGCAGTACCTGAATGACGTTTTTATTTCGCTGACGACTTCTACAGGCAGAAGCTTGCATCAGCTATGGGAAACCGGTGCGCACCTCCACCAGCTATTTTTTTTTTTTTTGATAGGTTGGAATAAAATGTTTGGACAATATCACAGAAAAGCCAAAGTTCCTATTTCGATACATTGACGACTACGCGGGGCCATAGACACTCGGAGAGCAGGCCCTGGTAGGCCCAGAAAACGTGAACTCACAATACCCGAACAAAAGTTCACCATGGAGCACCCAGATGGTAGCGGCGGGTATCCGTATGAACGTATGAACATATACGCACACACACGTACGTGGCGTGTGAATATCCACTCCCTTAAGTCCAGGCTGCTCGAGTTCTTTCAAGAGTTGCAACGACGCCTCTGCGACGCTGCGATACGCTCCGAGGCGTGGCTGAATGTCAGCCGAGCTGACCGCAAGGACGGCCGTGGCTGAATGTCAGCCGAGCTGACCGCAAGGACGGCCGTCTGTTGACGCTGCCCGGCTACTCTACCAGCCGAGCTGACCACAAGTACGGCCGTCTGTTGACGCTGCCCGGCTACTCTATCAGCCGAGCTGACCGCAAGGACGGCCGTCTGTTGACGCTGCCCAGCTACTCTACCAGCCGAGCTGACGAGGGCTGAGGCCCGGCTACTCTATCAGCCGAGCTGACCACAAGGACGGCCGTCTGTTGACGCTGCCCGGCTACTCTACCAGCCGAGCTGACCGCAAGGACGGCCGTCTGTTGACGCTGCCCGGCTACTCTACCAGCCGAGCTGACCGTAAGGACGGCCGTCTGTTGACGCTGCCCGGCTACTCTACCAGCCGAGCTGACCGCAAGGACGGCCGCCTGCTGACGCTGCCCGGCTACTCTACCAGCCGAGCTGACCGGACGGCCGTTGTTGACGTGCCAGTACGGCCGTCTGTTGACGCTGCCCGGCTACTCTACCAGCCGAGCTGACCACAAGGACGGCCGTCTGTTGACGCTGCCCGGCTACTCTATCAACCGAGCTGACCGTAAGGACGGCCGTCTGTTGACACTGCCCGGCTACTCTACCAGCCGAGCTGACCGCAAGGACGGCGTCTGTTGACGCTGCCCGGCTACTCTACCAGCCGAGCTGACCGCAAGGACGGCCGTCTGTTGACGCTGCCCGGCTACTCTACCAGCCGAGCTGACCGCAAGGACGGCCGTCTGTTGACGCTGCCCGGCTACTCTACCAGCCGAGCTGACCGCAAGGACGGCCGTCTGTTGACGCTGCCCGGCTACTCTATCAGCCGAGCTGACCGTAAGGACGGCCGTCTGTTGACGCTGCCCGGCTACTCTACCAGCCGAGCTGACCGCAAGGACGGCCGTCTGTTGACGCTGCCCGGCTACTCTACCAGCCGAGCTGACCACAAGGACGGCCGTCTGTTGACGCTGCCCGGCTACTCTACCAGCCGAGCTGACCGCAAGGACGGCCGTCTGTTGACGCTGCCCGGCTACTCTACCAGCCGAGCTGACCGCAAGGACGGCCGTCTGTTGACGCTGCCCGGCTACTCTACCAGCCGAGCTGACCACAAGGACGGCCGTCTGTTGACGCTGCCCGGCTACTCTACCAGCCGAGCTGACCGCAAGGACGGCCGTCTGCTGACGCTGCCCGGCTACTCTACCAGCCGAGCTGACCGCTAAGGACGGCCGTCTGTTGACGCTGCCCGGCTACTCTACCAGCCGAGCTGACCGCAAGGACGGCCGTCTGTTGACGCTGCCCGGCTACTCTACCAGCCGAGCTGACCGCAAGGACGGCCGCCTGTTGACGCTGCCCGGTACTCAAGGACGGCCGTCTGTTGACGCTGCCCGGCTACTCTACCAGCCGAGCTGACCACAAGGACGGCCGTCTGTTGACGCTGCCCAGCTACTCTATCAACCGAGCTGACCGTAAGGACGGCCGTCTGTTGACACTGCCCGGCTATACTCTGTCCGCCGAGCTGACCGCAAGGACGGCCGTCTGTTGACGCTGCCCGGCTACTCTACCAGCCGAGCTGACCGCAAGGACGGCCGTCTGTTGACGCTGCCCGGCTACTCTACCAGCCGAGCTGACCGCAAGGACGGCCGTCTGTTGACGCTGCCCGGCTACTCTACCAGCCGAGCGCTGAGGGAGGCTCTGTTGACGCTGCCCGGCTACTCTACCAGCCGAGCTGACCGCAAGGACGGCCGTCTGTTGACGCTGCCCGGCTACTCTACCAGCCGAGCTGACCACAAGGACGGCCGTCTGTTGACGCTGCCCGGCTACTCTACCAGCCGAGCTGACCACAAGGACGGCCGTCTGTTGACGCTGCCCGGCTACTCTACCAGCCGAGCTGACCGCAAGGACGGCGTCTGTTGACCGCTGCCCGGCTACTCTACCAGCCGAGGATGACACAAGGACGGCCGTCTGTTGACGCTGCCCGGCTACTCTACCAGCCGAGCTGACCGTAAGGACGGCCGTCTGTTGACGCTGCCCAGCTACTCTACCAGCCGAGCTGACCGTAAGGACGGCCGTCTGTTGACGCTGCCCAGCTACTCTACCAGCCGAGCTGACCGCAAGGACGGCCGTCTGTTGACGCTGCCCAGCTACTCTACCAGCCGAGCTGACCACAAGTACGGCCGTCTGTTGACACTGCCCGGCTACTCTACCAGCCGAGCTGACCGCAAGGACGGCCGCGGCCTCGGTGGCGTCGCCATCATCACCAAGGACGGTCTATCATCTTCGCCGAGATCTCTCCACCTGTGTCGAACAGCAAGTTTGAATCCCTCAGGTTGCTTCTGAAGCCCACACGCGGAAGACAGTTTGCCGTCTGCAGCCTTCACCGGCCGCCCTGGCACACGGCATCCGTCCTGCGGGCCGATTTCAGTGACCTGGAGGTGCAGTTTCAGTGCGTCCTGACGAATTATCTGGGTGCCGCTGTCCTGCTCTGCGGCGCCCTAACCTGCTGCCTTCTCAAAGCTGAGCGAGACCCGGTCCAATCTCGACTGGTGGCGTTTCTGTCGGACTATTCGCTGTATCAGCTTGTACCCTCGCCCACATTCGCATCGGGCTCGTTGCTCGACGTGTGCATTGTTAAGGTCCTTAGCTTATTTACAGTTGCTGGGTAGATTTCTGTCATTTTAGTCCGCATTATCTTGTTTGTATCCGTCTTACTGCCCCCACGTCCACCGTCCACGGACGCATCCGAAACCTGTGACAACTTTCTATCCCGCTGCCTGAAGCGTACTACCTCGCTGCTTTTTATGCCGACTTGAACCGTGTTGAGTGGGGGCTGTTTATAACCTCACCTCAGTTGCCGACAAGTGGAGTGCATTTTTTCCGTGTTTTCTACCAGTGCTCGACCGGCACGCGCCTCTGGAGATACCGACCATCGGCAGCCCAACAGTTCCCCCCAGTCCCCCCCCCCCCCCCCGACACGCGTCAGCTGACGGCGCGCCGACGCCGAGTCTTAGCCGAGTTGGGGCGCGAGTCCGACGAGTACCGCGAGATAAACTGAGCAGTCAAATACAATACAATACAATACAATACAATACGCTTCCTGGATACTTTGGTAAAGGAGGTAAAATTGCATTACCAAATTTGCCAACAGACTACTTGGCCAATTTGCCAACAGGCGAAACAAACTGAGACTCGTTACATATCTGTTCTGGTGTTTTTAGGTGGTTCGTGGAGGTCAATGCCGATATGCCGGCAGCCGACCATCCCCACAGCTACCTAACCAACTGTCTCGGCCACAGTTGGAACATTTCAGTCATGCTGGCCGCATAAGCGATGCACGCTATTCGATGCTGAAGTAGCCTGGAAGGCGATCAACATCGGCTTCGACACTATTGAACTTTAAAGTTGTTATTTTGCGTGTGGTACAGCAGGAATGTACGGATGGCGGGCGGTCTGGAATGATCAATACAACCATCACACAAGATGGTGGTGCCAGTAGATTTCCCTGCAAAACGACTGTCCACTGTACGGCTCGGTGCTGCGTGAAACACGTCATTTTCGCTCAGGCCACGCTCCATTTCAGACGCTCAAGCGGTCGGCGGCGCCGTCGGCATCAGGAACGCGGCGCGGCATGTCGGACACCGCCGGAAGTGGGCGGCCCACTCCCCACAGTCTCGCGAGATCTGGAATGCAGACACCCACTGTCTCGCGAAATCGGTAGCGCTGTTTTCTTTCTGCGTGTCGCCGCTCCGGCTGCTCCTCGTTCCCACTAATCTCCTCTAATCTCATTAGTAGCATAGCTATGAAAACAAAGGGGAGCGCGGACCGCCCGCATACCGGCCGGGACTGTCTGTCCTAATGACGTCGCGCGGAAAATCGTCGCGTCGACCGGGGATGGGTACCGACTGCTGGCGACGGGCCGGGGCCCTCCGGCCTGGTCCGGCACGTTCAGAGACATCCTCCGGCGCGACCGTAGATGGGTACCGACTGCTGGCGACGAGCCGGGGCCTGGGCCCTCCGACCTGGCCCGGCACGTCCAGCCTCCCATGTCCCGACTCGGCGGTTTATCTGTCCAGAATGTCACACATGCATTGCAGTTCAACCGACCGTGACGGGCCAAGTGATGTCTAACAGAGGCGTATGTTCTCCATGTCCCATGCAACTAAATAGGTCAATGCTGAGATGACTTTGACTTTGAGACTTTGACTTTGACTGACTTTGACTTGAGAATGACTTCGAGACTTTGACTGAGAGTGTCTTTGACTTTGAAAAGACTTTGACCTTCGGCTGGGCTTAGCCGGTGCAGTAATGCACTGTTAAAGCGCACAGTGCACGCCCGAGGATCCCAATGAAGGCTGCAGAGTGGGCATCCACAGGTTCCATTCGTTTCCTGATACAGATTCGCAGTTCAATATTTGCAGCTCGCTCATTTCCATAGGTTATGTTTGCATTCGTTATCATAGTAGCATCCCAGAAGTGTTCCATCTTATGAACCACTTGTTGAGTCACAACTTCCAGTTCTGAAAATGATCACAAAACACTCACGAAAGAAAAAAACAGGAACTTTACAAGAAAATGAGTGTCCTACTAGTACCATCCAAATGAACAAATAATTCACTAACAAATGAATTCCGAAAAGCATCCCATCAGGCCCTTCATTGTGCAACATGTATGTTACAGTTATCGTGAAACTCCTGTCTTCAGGATCACCGTTGTTGGTTCACCACTACCTTCACCAAACAAAATGGCGACGGTACGAAGCGCATCTGAGAAGCTCTCTCCAGGACAGCAGCGCTCAAACCAGGTGTTGTTCATCTCCTCGCTGGAGCGCCCGCAGACAGAGGCCGACCAGAGGCCGAAAATCGGACATGAGTCGCATTGTGCTGGTATTTTTCATTTCGCCACGGCAGCGCTCGTGTTTTTGTGGCTCACCCTTCAGCCTCTTTCAGAACTGATCGTGTTTTTCAATCGCCGCCATTGATTTCTGCGCATGGATTGATCACTGAGCTTTCAGCTTTGCGCACATTAGCGTCGACTCCAGTGGCTTGATTCACAAAAGTCCGCTAATGTGGCGTTTTTCATCGGCGGCCGCACTCGGGCTTCCTGTTTTGCCATTCTTGCGAGTGGCCCGTGTTTTCTTTACGTCCATTCACTGCGCCACTAATTGCCGTACTTTCTTCTTCGCCGGCGCACGCACCCCTTCGGCGTGGGCGTTTATTTGGCTTGCGTCGTGGCGCGCGCCGGTCGTGTGCACGGCCCCAACACGAGACATGCGCTCCGGTGGCGCATGGCGCACTCCTGGCAAATAACGCGCCGAGGAATGTGTGGCGCTAAAGCAGGGCTGTCGCACCCCCCCCGTGGAGTCGGACGGCTCCGTTACACTGCAGGAAACGCGAGGCGCTGAGGAGCGAGGGGCGGCCCGGCACCGGCGTCCCAGTGAAGGGTATCAGGGTCGCGTCACGGTAGGCAAGCGTCAGGAGGCGGTGTCACACACCGCTCCACGGCCAGGCTATGTAAATAACGCACAACGATACGTTATCCAACTGTGGGTGAATTCAATTGTGGTGTATTGGGAAGCATGCTTCATCGTCGATTGCTATGGAGTGCAATGCGACATTCCAATATGTTCATCAAAACGAGGGAAAAGTTTTTCCGTTCAGTGTGAAAGTGTGTACTTTGCCATAACTATTTATTATGCGTCTTTTGTGTGAACGCATTCTGCAAACAGATATCACTTGACTTCACAAAGGTTCGTCATATGTCAATGTCCTTTAAATGTCTTCATGCAATCGAACCAAAAATGATGTACGTAAAAACTAGAAACTTCTAGCTACTTAGGAGGCTTACTAAATGTCCATACCATATACAGGTTTAAGCACAGCTCAGCCCACGATTTTCGTAAGTGGGCACACCTTATTCGAAGAGCTCCTGGCAGATTGGTCCCTCTTTGCTGTCATGGAGCCCTATCACGGTAGGTTAAGAATTAAGCTAAAACAGTTCTAGAGGACCCTCAGTGACTGCCAGGGGGCTCCGCTGTAACTGAGAAGGGTCTTCTGTATACCGTCAGAGGGTTCTCTGTAACTGAGAAGAGTTTTCTTTATACTGTCAGAGGGTTCCCTGTAACTGAGAAGGGTCGTCTGTATGCTGTCAGAGGGTTCTCTGTAATTGAGAAGGGTATACTGCCTTCTCAGTATACAGTATACAGGGTATACTGTATACTGTATGATGTCAGAAGGTTCTTTGTAATTGAGAACGATCTTCTGTATACTGTCGGAAGGTTCTCTGTAAGTAAGCTACGAAAGGCCCCTTTTAACTGTCAAAAGGTAATCTGTAATCGTGGAAAGGCTCTCTCTAGCTGTCATGCGGTCTGTGTAGCAATTAAAGGACCCTTGGTAGCTCTCAAAGGGCCCTCTGCACCTGCCACCCTCTGAGACTGTCAGAGAGTTCTCTCAGAGGAGCATGTGCAAGCCTATCCGAGGACCCTGTGTAACCAACAGAGTAGTGTTTGTAATTATCAGAGAGCAGTCTGTCTGTCAAAGGGCCTCCGTAATTGCTACAGGGCCCGCTATAGCTGTTAAAGGGCCCTCTGTGCCTGCAAGATGGTCCCTGTTATTTCTAGAATTGTCTTTGTAATTGCCAACGGAGACCTCTATAAATACCAGTTCTCTGTATTTCTCATTAGCTCCACAGACAACGATGGAGTAATTTTTGCACGGTAAATGAGCAATGTGAAAGCGATGGCAATCATCGAAAAAGAAGCATAGCCTGAGGTGGGATTTCTGTCAGGTTTGTGTTTGGTCCATGAAAACACGATATCAAAACCTTTGTCTAGCCCGCCTGGTGTACGCCTCTCATGATGCCGATATCCATCGATAACTTAGTCATTATTTTAGGATATCATATCGAAGTGAATTGAAAGGACTCTACCCCTTCCTTGCAAGCTGTTGCCGCCAGTTTTCAGTTTCCAGAAACGGAAGTGGCATGGGAATGCATTGGTGTAATTAATCGATCCTTACTGATCCGAATGTGGCTACCGTTTGCCATTCGATTTCATTTTGTAGCACAAGCAGCCAGCCTCTCCGCCATGTCCAAGATGGCAATGTCCCAGATGGGACGTGGTCCCCTTCGTCCCAATCCGTGAGCTAGCCCAGCCACCCCTGGCCACCCTTGGCCACCCTTGGCCACCCCTGGCCACCCCTGGCCACCCCTGCACCATCCAGGCAGCCTGACCACCCCTGCACCATCCAGGCAGCCTGACCACCACCCCTGCACCATCCAGGCAGCCTGACCACCCCTGCACCATACAGGCACCTGACACCCCTGCACCATCCAGGCAGTCTGACCACCCTGCACCATCCAGGCAGCCTGACCACCCCTGCCATCCAGGCAGCCTGACCACCCCTGCACCATCCAGGCAGCCTGACCACCCCGCACCATCAGGCAGCCTGACCACCCTGCACTATCCAGGCAGCCTGACCACCCCTGCACCATCCAGGCAGCCTGACCACCCCTGCACCATCCAGGCAGCCTGACCACCACCCTGCCATCCAGGCAGCCTGACCACCCCTGACACCATACAGGCACCCTGACCACCCCTGCACCATCCAGGCAGTCTGACCACCCTGCACCATCCAGGCAGCCTGACCACCACCCTGCACCATCCAGGCAGCCTGACCACCCCTGACCATCCAGGCAGCCTGACCACCCTGCACCATCCAGGCAGCCTGACCACCCCTGCACCATCCAGGCAGCCTGACCACCCTGCACCATCCAGGCAGTCTGACCACCCCTGCACCATCCAGGAGCCTGACCATCCCTGCACCATCCAGGCAGCCTGACCATCCCTGACCATCCAGGCAGCCTGACCACCCCTGCCATCCAGGCAGCCTGACCACCCTGACCATCCAGGAAGCCTGACCATCCCTGCACCATCCAGGCAGCCTGACCATCCCTGCACCATCCAAGCAGCCTGACCACCCCTGCACCATCCAGGCAGCCTGACCACCCTGCACCATCCAGGAAGCCTGACCATCCCTGCCCATCCAAGCAGCCTGACCACCCCTGCACCATCCAGGCAGCCTGACCACCCCTGCACCATCCAGGAAGCCTGACCATCCCTGCACCATCCAAGCAGCCTGACCACCCCTGCACCATCCAGGAAGCCTGACCATCCCTGCACCATCCAGGCAGCCTGACCATCCCTGCACCATCCAAGCAGCCTGACCACCCCTGCACCATCCAGGCAGCCTGACCACCCCTGCACTATCCAGGCAGCCTGACCACCCCTGCACCATCCAGGCAGCCTGACCACCCCTGCACCATCCAGGCAGTCTGACCACCCCTGCCATCCAGGCAGCCTGACCACCACCCTGCACCATCCAGGCAGCCTGACCACCCCTGTACCATCAGGCAGCCTGACCACCCCTGCACAGTATCTAGGTTGACCTCAATAGCCTTGCACATCAAGGCAAGACCACCACCCTGCACCATCCAGGCAGCCTGACCACCCCTGCACAGTATCTGGGTTGACCTCAATAGCCTTGCACATCAAGGCAAGACCACCACCCTGCACCATCCAGGCAGCCTGACCACCCCTGCACAGTATCTAGGTTGACCTCAAGCCTTGCCATCAAGGCAAGACCACCCCCTGACCATCCAGGCAGCCTGACCACCCCTGCCCATCCAGGCAGCCTGACCACCCCTGCACAGTATCTGGGTTGACCTCATAGCCTTGCACATCAAGGCAAGACCACCACCCCTGCACCATCCAGGCAGCCTGACCACCCTGCACACCATCCAGGCAGCCTGACCACCCATGCACCATCCAGGCAGCCTGACCACCCCTGCACCATCCAGGCAGCCTGACCACCCCTGCACCATCCAGGCAGCCTGACCACCCCTGCACCATCAGGCAGCCTGACCACCCCTGCACAGTATCTAGGTTGACCTCAATAGCCTTGCACATCAAGGCAAGACCACCACCCTGCACCATCCAGGCAGCCTGACCACCCCTGCACAGTATCTAGGTTGACCTCAATAGCCTTGCACATCAAGGCAAGACCACCACCCTGCACCATCCAGGCAGCCTGACCACCCCTGCACCATCCAGGCAGCCTGACCACCCCTGCAGTATCTAGGTTGACCTCAATAGCCTTGCACATCAAGGCAAGACCACCACCCTGCACCATCCAGGCAGCCTGACCACCCCTGCACACCATCCAGGCAGCCTGACCACCCATGCACCATCCAGGCAGCCTGACCACCCCTGCACCATCCAGGCAGCCGACCACCCTGCACCATCCAGGCAGCCTGACCACCCCTGCACCATCCAGGCAGCCTGACCACCCCTGCCCATCCAGGCAGCCTGACCACCCCTGCCCATCCAGGCAGCCTGACCACCCCTGCACCATCCAGGCAGCCTGACCACCCCGCACCATCCAGGCAGCCTGACCCCCCTGCACTATCCAGGCAGCCTGACCACCCCTGCACCATCCAGGCAGCCTGACCACCCCTGCACCATCCAGGCAGCCTGACCACCACCCCTGCACCATCCAGGCAGCCTGACCACCCCTGCACACCATACAGGCACCCTGACCACCCCTGCACCATCCAGGCAGTCTGACCACCCCTGCACCATCCAGGCAGCCTGACCACCACCCTGCACCATCCAGGCAGCCTGACCACCCCTGCACCATCCAGGCAGCCTGACCACCCCCGCACCATCCAGGCAGCCTGACCACCCCTGCACTATCCAGGCAGCCTGACCACCCCTGCACCATCCAGGCAGCCTGACCACCCCTGCACCATCCAGGCAGCCTGACCACCACCCCTGCACCATCCAGGCAGCCTGACCACCCCTGCACACCATACAGGCACCCTGACCACCCCTGCACCATCCAGGCAGTCTGACCACCCCTGCACCATCCAGGCAGCCTGACCACCACCCCTGCACCATCCAGGCAGCCTGACCACCCCTGCACCATCCAGGCAGCCTGACCACCCCTGCACCATCCAGGCAGCCTGACCACCCCTGCACCATCCAGGCAGCCTGACCACCCCTGCACCATCCAGGCAGTCTGACCACCCCTGCACCATCCAGGCAGCCTGACCATCCCTGCACCATCCAGGCAGCCTGACCATCCCTGCACCATCCAGGCAGCCTGACCACCCCTGCACCATCCAGGCAGCCTGACCACCCCTGCACCATCCAGGAAGCCTGACCATCCCTGCACCATCCAGGCAGCCTGACCATCCCTGCACCATCCAAGCAGCCTGACCACCCCTGCACCATCCAGGCAGCCTGACCACCCCTGCACCATCCAGGCAGCCTGACCATCCCTGCACCATCCAAGCAGCCTGACCACCCCTGCACCATCCAGGCAGCCTGACCACCCCTGCACCATCCAGGAAGCCTGACCATCCCTGCACCATCCAGGCAGCCTGACCATCCCTGCACCATCCAAGCAGCCTGACCACCCCTGCACCATCCAGGCAGCCTGACCACCCCTGCACCATCCAGGAAGCCTGACCATCCCTGCACCATCCAGGCAGCCTGACCACCCCCGCACCATCCAGGCAGTCTGACCACCCCTGCACCATCCAGGCAGCCTGACCACCACCCCTGCACCATCCAGGCAGCCTGACCACCCCTGCCATCCAGGCAGCCTGACCATCCCTGACCATCCAGCAGCCTGACCACCCTGACCATCCAAGCAGCCTGACCACCCCTGCCATCCAGGCAGCCTGACCATCCCTGCACCATCCAAGCAGCCTGACCACCCCTGCACCATCCAGGCAGCCTGACCACCCCTGCACCACCAGGAAGCCTGACCATCCCTGCACCATCCAAGCAGCCTGACCACCCCTGCACCATCCAGGAAGCCTGACCACCACCCCTGCACCATCCAGGCAGCCTGACCACCCCTGCACCATCCAGGCAGCCTGACCACCCCTGCACCATCCAGGCAGCCTGACCACCCCTGCACCATCCAGGCAGCCTGACCACCCCTGCACCATCCAGGCAGCCTGACCACCCCTGCACCATCCAGGCAGCCTGACCATCCCTGCACCATCCAGGCAGCCTGACCATCCCTGCACCATCCAGGCAGCCTGACCACCCCTGCACCATCCAGGCAGCCTGACCACCCCTGCACCATCCAGGAAGCCTGACCATCCCTGCACCATCCAGGCAGCCTGACCATCCCTGCACCATCCAAGCAGCCTGACCACCCCTGCACCATCCAGGCAGCCTGACCACCCCCGCACCATCCAGGCAGCCTGACCACCCCTGCACTATCCAGGCAGCCTGACCACCCCTGCACCATCCAGGCAGCCTGACCACCCCTGCACCATCCAGGCAGTCTGACCACCCCTGCACCATCCAGGCAGCCTGACCACCACCCCTGCACCATCCAGGCAGCCTGACCACCCCTGCACCATCCAGGCAGCCTGACCACCCCTGCACAGTATCTAGGTTGACCTCAATAGCCTTGCACATCAAGGCAAGACCACCACCCCTGCACCATCCAGGCAGCCTGACCACCCCTGCACAGTATCTAGGTTGACCTCAATAGCCTTGCACATCAAGGCAAGACCACCACCCCTGCACCATCCAGGCAGCCTGACCACCCCTACACAGTATCTAGGTTGACCTCAATAGCCTTGCACATCAAGGCAAGACCACCACCCCTGCACCATCCAGGCAGCATGACCACCCCTGCACCATCCAGGCAGCCTGACCACCCCTGCACAGTATCTAGGTTGACCTCAATAGCCTTGCACATCAAGGCAAGACCACCACCCCTGCACCATCCAGGCAGCCTGACCACCCCTGCACCATCCAGGCAGCCTGACCACCCCTACACAGTATCTAGGTTGACCTCAATAGCCTTGCACATCAAGGCAAGACCACCACCCCTGCACAGTATCCAGGCAGCCTGACCACCCCTGCACAGTATCTAGGTTGACCTCAATAGCCTTGCACATCAAGGCAAGACCACCACCCCTGCACAGTATCCAGGCAGCCTGACCACCCCTGCACAGTACCTAGGTTGACCTCAGTAGCCTTGCATATCTAGGCAAGACCACCACCCCTGTCTGCCCTGTCCCTGCACCACCCCTGGCCACCACCACCACCACCCATATATAGGTCGGCCACATCAGGCCGGCACATCCAGATCGGGCCACCGCCTCTGCGTGGCCGGGTTACCACCGTCACGTGACATCCAGGCCGGCCTCGCCACGTCTGAGCAGCTCACACCAGGTCACCACCACCGCTGACAGGCATCCAGCGAGTTCTGTGGGACATTCTGACCGGTCCAACCACTCGCCTCCCCTTTCCACGCGACCTCCACGGAGCGGGACCGCAGAAGTTTGAATATTCACCTGTCGACAGTCACGCTCGATGCCCAGGGAATTACACCCGAAGTGAGAGTTTCCACCCGGCCGGTGACAGATATCCAGTGGCGCATTCAGGGCGGTCACCACACGTATCGGGGACGGGCACGCACTGGTTCCACCGACCAAGTGTTCGACTCCAGGTCGGCACCGTGCTCAGGCGTGGTGCAGGTCTGACAGCTCTGTAAATGCTGCGACTGTGTTTGCGTGACTACGGACGCTTGTTGATGTTTGACGGCCGCTCATTCTGCACTGTGGTTGTGTGACTACAGACACTTGTTGAGATCTGACAGCTGTACATGCTGTGTGACTGTGGTTGTGTGACTACGAACACTTGTTGAAATCTGATAGCTACACATGCCGTGACGGGGGGGGGGCGTTCATATCTTCCAAAGTTTATAACTTCCGACGTTCATAATTTCAAAATTTGAAGTTGACTTCCAAAGATTGGAAGTTACCTTCCAAAAGGATAGCAGGCGTTCATATTTTCCACCATTCATAATTTCCAATCTGGAAGTTGGCTTGCAAATCGGAAGTTAACCTCCAAAACTTGGAAGTTAAAATCAGACTAGGTTCCTATTCGGGCTATTTTAGAAGTCCACTTCCAATTGAAGTTGTTAAGTTAAGTAAGTTAAGTTAAGTTAGGCACCAATGGCAAAACTATAGAACCAATAGCATGTGATACATGCGACACTATAAGACATATGAAACCGAGTGGACGTTGGGAAAAATCTGCATCATATTAACAAGATATATACTGAAACGATAACTTTCACTGACTTTCCCTAGTTGCCAATGTAAAAAAGAACTGAAGTACGTGACACGATTGAAATTTGGCCGGTTAAGTGCTAATGTCACTGCCATAAAAAACATTACCACGGGATGGGAAATATTTAGATGTACATGAAACTAAGTGAACATCGAGGGACATCATTATCCACTAAGCAAGATAAAGGTTCAGGCACAAATTTTCGCTCAATTCCCAATGGAGCCCAAGATAACGGCAATTGGCCTTCATGAGCGAGTCGTGTCAGAACAGTATTCAATAGACCGTTGATTGGTTGGTTATTGGTTTTACGACACGTCGACCGTTGAGTCATATAGCGTCGCCAATCTCTCACGCCGATTGGTCGCGGGCGAAGAGTAGCGACAGGTGCAATAGACCGTTGAGAAAGTGTATACAAATTATATTCATATCTCAAATAGTCATTAGCGGGGCGACTCGGGTGAGCAGGGACGGTGCGGGCACATTGCACCTCAGGCCGCAGACAGGGATTCGAGTTTGGGCTTTGGTTCACCAACCTCCTTCCCCCGCCTTCCGTGCAGAAGTACAGAAGATGGATGGATGTAGGGAAGATCCCGCGTGCGGGAGATGGAGGGCCCTCGGGTGTCCTCTCCAACCACCGAGGTCCCTCTTGGTCTCCTCAGAGGGGCCATATACGACCGTCAGACAGAGGTGAACTCCATAGTCATTTCTGTCCTTAAGTCATCCTCACCAGCACCTAGAACCCTCTTTACAACATCGGATGCCCTGACCAGCCCTCAGGGAGCCCTGTGAAACCTTCAAGGGAATCCCCACCTTCAGGCAGACTTCTCTGACACTCAGTGGCTCTCTTCACCCCTCATGATCCTCTCTGGCTTTTAGAGGTCCTTCCCAGTCCTCGACACCATTTCTGGTTCTCAAGGGCATCTGAGCCCTGAACCGGGCCTTCAGTATTCCTCACAGCCATCGCCAGTTCCTGAGGAATCCCTTAGTTCTCAGGGGCTCCGTCCCCCAGGTGCCCATCCCAAACTTCAAATGCATCCCAGCCCAGTCCTTTCTGGCTCCCAGGGGCCTATTCATCCGGCAGGGACCTTCTGCAGCATGCACGAGCCAATTCCAGTCCTCAACAATCCTGCGCAGCTTCCAGGGGCACCCAGCGCCGAGATTGTTTTGTTCTGTTCTGTGCTGTTCTATTCTGTTCTGTGCTGCTATACTAACCAGCTTTCCAACTGGTGATTCAGACGACTGGTTAATCACTAGGCATGCACGAAGGTGCCCTAGGCATGCCCCCATCCAGCAAAAGCTTGCATCGATCCTTTTGTGTGCATGCCATAGTTCAATGATTATGGCATACAACAGTCCCATGTAACAAGAGCGGGCGTCTCCATGCTAGATGACAACCCACAGAATGAAACACGTGACCACCGGACTTCACCGAAGCCAGCCTGAATATGTTACGTCGGAATTACAAGCCCGAATATGTCACGTCGGCATTACAAGCCCGAATATGTCACGTCGGCATTACAGGCCCGAACATGTCACGTCGGCATTACAAGCCGAACATGTCGCGTCGGCATTACAAGCCGAACATGTCGCGTCGGCATTACAAGCCCGAATATGTCACGTCGGCATTACAAGCCGAACATGTCACGTCGGCATTACAAGCCGAACATGTCACGTCGGCATTACAAGCCCGAATATGTCACGTGGCATTACAAGTCTGAAGACGTCACATCGGCATTACAAGCCTGAAGATGTCACGTCGGCATTACGCGCTTTTGATTACGATGGGCTGTCGTGGCCGTAACTAATTTCCGCAGGATGTAGGGGAGACACTGCCGGGAGCGGGGAGTGGGAGGTAGCGCTCTCACCGGTACTCATTCCCCACCGAAATGCAGCGGCCACCGGGGGGCGTACGGCGGCGTGAAAATGCGAACAGAATTCCGGCTAATTTCCTCGGCTTGTCAGGCTCGACAAATGGTCAGCTACCTGAGAGAAATGACGTGGACCGTGGGTTTTATCGTCTCCGCCGGCGAGATAAATGACGACGCCGATTGAGAGAGCAAAACAAAACGCGGCGCGCCGTCGGCCGGCCGCGCTGGCGTCGCGTGAACAAGCGGCCGGCCGACGGTCGAGGTCACAGGCGTCGGAGCGGCTGTCGGCGCCACATTTGTTACCCGGCTATGCCGGGACGCTGGCCGGTTTTCACTTCTGCCAGGAGCACGGACGTCGTCCGAGCGTCGACAGTCGGCGATTGGAACGGTCGGTGCATGAATGGCGGTCAGCCTTGGACGTGACTGAGCCACGCGCCCCACTGTGCATGTAGCCGCCTTGACTGGGCGCCCAGTGAGAAAGAGCCACGCGCCCCACTGTACATACAGCCGCCGTGACTGGGCGCCCAGTGAGAAAGAAAGGCAATCCGGTCTGATTCGAAACCTCCGTTCTTGTAGCCTCCGTTCTTGAGATTTTTGCTCCTGAAAATGGGCGACCAACGCCGAGGGAAGAGCACAATGATGCGCTCGGCCGCGGGATTATCAGCGATATTATCAGCAATAGTCCTAGCAGTGTTGCCGGACCATGTTGGGAATGTGAAGAGGAGGTGCCAGCTTCTGTGACCTCGGATCCAGCTGTCAGCGTTAGTTCTCCACCAGGAGACCGACAAAATGCACTCGAATAGATGACGGGCATCGGTGTCGATTGTTCGAAGATGTTCCCATGCTTTATTTCTGGTTACGAGCACTTGAATCTAGACTCATCCTTCCAAGATTGGTCTCACCGATGTGTTAACATGAGCCTGGATGGAAAAGATGTCAGGAAGGCAGTGGGGATTCAGAGAAGAGTTGCGCAACAATCTGCACCCACGTACTGTACGTAGGATGATACACATTTCTGGAGGATATCATGTCAGTCGTGGGCTGCTGATGTTTTGCGTCCATTCATTTCCATTCCTTCTCGTGTTGGTTTAGTACAATGTTTAAAAGTGGCTGTGTTCACGGATCGCTACGGTTGTTTTTCAATCGTCTTTTCATAAGGCCGCCTTTTCGTCACCGATATCGTGCCACGTAACTTTCGCGTTCCGAAAACAGTTTCTTGCGGCCATACTCGTTGCGGTCAATTTGGTGCAATGCATGAAAACGAAAAGTTTGTGCCGTATTAATGCACATTCAATAACAATTGGAAAATAATACGGCTCCATTTTGTTGCCGCCATACTTGCTTACCTGACATGCATGATATTCGGGCTCGTGCATGGCTCCCATGAGCACTGGTACGATGAATGTTGTTCCCATGAGAGCTGATTCATGCCATCAAAAACTCAGCATTGGAGCATGATTATACACACGGTCTTGTAGACACGCAGCTGGGACCGGGAGAAGTACGAATGTGGAGGGGTGCCATGGCCGGCATGTCGATCAACACTGGACGTCGGCTCTGTCCCCTCCTGCCCGCACCCTCCGTGGGCGGGCAGCGTCATAGCGTGACCGGGTCTGACATGTCACCGCACGTGCGCGGCCTCTCCGGTGACGGCGCCGCGGCCAGCTGAGCAGACAGGCGTAACCGGAACCAGGAAACAGCTTGTTGGCGAGCCGTAATAGTGCCGTAAACGCGACCAAAACAGGAGATGGACGACGACGCCATCTGCGTGTGGGCGGCACGCTTCGTGTGGGATGACGGCTGTTAACCACCGGGGGGTCAGACCCGGAAACACTCCGATGGTCCAGCCGCCGTGCGCAGGGCGGGCCTGCCGCGACGCCGGAACATCCAGCCTACCCCGAAATTACCCAGCCGAGAGGCCGAACGAAAAGTATATCGTTCAACAGGACGGCGAATAGAAGGTCCAGGGCCGGAACACTGGAGCCTTCACGTACGTCATCAATCATTGAACGTGACTGGCAGATTTCGAGAAGGCTGACCACAGCAGCCGCAGCGCCCGTGTCCCGATCGTGACGTGACGTACCTGAGCCGCGCCGGGCGGCGATTGCAGTGCCACCTGTCGGCCCAACCGGCAGTCAGGCGCAGTGTAGCCGCGGCAGCTCTGACGCGTCATACGTCACCGCCGCCGGCGCCGGCGCAACAGCCCGCAATTTTTCACATTAGTGCCAGCTTGATGGTCCGGGTGGGTCGTAATGGTAGCAGTGCACAGCGCGACGAGATCCGGCGACGCTCCGACAGGAGCTGGAGCGCACCACGACCGCCATCCGTCAGGGCGGTCCGGCGAACTCGCGCTGGTGTGGCAGCAGCACTGGTGCACGCTGGTGCGCACTGGTCAACGACACCAATTACGCGAAGCGGTAACGAGAACGAGCCTCGCTGGGCTTCGCATGATTTCGCAACTGCGGATGGCGGCTGACTGGGTGATGCTTTAAGCTGCCCGTCTGCCGTACGCAGACCACACAGTTGCTAAACGCGGTGCGCAGTCAACAAATCCCGCCAAATAATTGTGAAACAACGATGCTCATGCAGTAGCCGGAGTCATTGTGAGTCGCGGATGCCCCACGGATTTGGGGAATATTTGCACTGAAGGCGCAAGGGAACCACTTCGTATTGCGCTTCATGTAGTTCGATAAAGCTGTCAGTAATAGAACGCCAACAATAATGAGACCATCTCAAAGGGAGAATTTTGTCCAGTGCATGTGAGATATAGTAGTCGACATACCACCCTAGCAGACATAGTGTTAATTATATGTCATCGTTTTTTGCACACATTAAAGGGACCAGTTTTCCATATTCGCCTCCCATGTTTTATTTTCCCATGACTTGGCATGTGACTCCGCGGAACTGCACCTCCTCCCCCCATCAGAGATCTGAGAATTCCACAACCAAGACATGCATTGCCCCCAATGAAGTTCACAAATCGTCGCCACGTCTAAGGTACATTCAAGCTAATTTTGCAGCGATGAAGCTCAGAGTCAGCGTTGTCCGCCTAGTCTGAGAACATGCGCTGCAAACGGCATCAATTTAGAACATATTATTTCCGCACTTAGGATAGCACAATGGTATATACACCGCTGGGGTGGGGGTGGGGGTGGGGGAGTGTTCGGGGGGTGAAAGTCGTTACTGGGATGGGGATGGGGGGTGTTCGGGAATGAAAGTCGCTATTCGTCCATGCCAAGGGACTGTAGCCGAATTGCGTCAAGCAATATCATTTATAATTTGCTATTGCTGACTCACATTAGGGGTATCCCAAGCTTATGTCAGGGACATCGTGTAGCAAGGAAGTGGCAGTACCGTATTGTTATGTAATTTTTTGGAAGATTGTCAGAGCCGGCCTTCGTCGAGTGTTCGCACTCGAAGTCGCATTATGTGATGACGTGACGGCGTTGTCAGGTCGATATCGAAGATAACGAATGTTAGGAGGAAACGATCGAAGGTAACGGTCGGAGGAAACGATCGAAGGTAGCGGTGAATGGTAAAGGTCGGAGGAAATGATCGAAGGTAACAGTGAATGATAACTGTCGGAGGAAACGATCGAAGGTAACGACGAATGCTAATGACCGGAGGCAACGATCGAATGTAACGATGAATGGTAACGGTCGAGGGAAACGATCGAAGGCAACGGTGAATGGTAACGGACGGAGGAAACGATCGAAGGCAACAGTGAATGATAACTGTCGGAGGAAACGATCGAAGGTAACGACGAATGCTAATGACCGGAGGCAACGATAAGGTAACGAGGAATGGTAACGGTCGGAGGAAACGATCGAAGGTAACAGTGAATTGTAATGGTCGGATGAACGATCGAAGGCGACGATGAATGGTAACGGTTGAGGCAACAATCGAAGGTAACGATGAATGTCGTAGGCGAAGATCGAAGGTAACGATGCATGTTGACGTTTGGAAGAAACGATTGAGGGTAACGATGAATGGTAACGGCCGGACACAATGATCGGAAGCAGCCATTTTTAGGTCATACACATTCTACTCTTATTTATCCAAATGTTGGTTCTGGATAATGGAGTGAGGAATATCTGATCAGGTCACATAAGGTCATATAAGAGAAGGCTGCGGTTAGTCATCGTAAGTGTGGTCATGAGAGGTGACCATTACTTCCATATATCCTTAAGTAGTTGCCGAAGTATACCAGAAATGACCACGCAAACTCTCTATCAACATTATTCCAGAATTATGTCTATGGGCATGCATTATTAGACGACTTCATGAGGATTAAATGGCATATGACCTGGCTTTCCCTCGGAACATCCTATCGTCTCCTATGACCCACCACACCCTGCATCTTGAATGGAGGGAACAGGTGTGCAAATAAACCTAACACGCATATTTATCACCCTACGGAACAAAGTAAATGCGTTCCCAGTACGCTATTTCGTTCACGACTAACTTCAAATACGGGCATTCAACCACCAGGCTTGCACTGTACGATCTTTAGATCACCACCTAAGCTTAACCACGAGACTGCGAGATTGAGAGATATCGATCGCCGTTTGAATAATCTGAGTTAGTCTCTATTGTTCACGAAGAGAAAATAGAGAGGATCCTCCATTGTCCAGTGCTTAGTAGAATGTTCGTTCAAACGTGGGGCTAAAGCCATGAGAAGAATCAAAATTATTCCAATCCATGGTTTCCTGATAAATTACAATGATCAACGCTTCATTGCAAATCCGAATATCTGAACTGATGGTACTCGCAACTTCAGTGCCAGATCACAATACATGGGCGCATTTGCTGATGATACAAATAACCAACTTCTCTTCCAAAACGTCAGCAATAACGTCACAGCTGGAAAAATTAGTGTTAGACCAATACTGGAATTTAAACTGCAATGTATGAGGACATACTGAGCCACCCAGACCTCAGTACACCTGGCACGGAGAGGCCATGCTTCGGGGCGTCGCACAATGGTGACAGCGGGCTCAGGCCGGCAGACAGCCTGAGGAAAACAATGACTGCAGAGCCGCACCGGCCACACCGTCCTGGTCACACCGTCCTGGCCACTGGCCACCAGCGGCTACCAAACCACACCAGCCTCACCGCCCTAGCCTCACCGCCCTAGCCTCACCGCCCTGGCCACACCTCCCTGGCCTCACCGCCCTGGCCACACCGCCACCCCTGGCCTCACCGCCCTGGCCACACCCCCTGGCCTCACCGCCCTGGCCACACCTCCCTGGCCTCACCTCCCTGGCCTGGCCACCAGCGGCTACCAAACCACACCAGCCACACCGCCCTGGCCCTAGCCTCACCGCCCTGGCCACACCTCCCTGGCCACACCGCCCTGGCCACACCTCCCTGGCCACACCGCCCTGGCCTCACCGCCCTGGCCACACCTCCCTGGCCTCACCGCCCTGGCCACACCTCCCTGGCCTCACCTCCCTGGCCACACCGCCCTGGCCACTGGCCACCAGCGGCTACCAAACCACACCAGCCACACCGCCCTAGCCTCACCGCCCTGGCCTCACCGCCCTGGCCTCACCTCCCTGGCCACACCTCCCTGGCCTCACCGCCCTGGCCACACCTCCCTGGCCACACCGCCCTGGCCACACCTCCCTGGCCACACCGCCCTGGCCCTGGCCACACCTCCCTGGCCACACCGGCCTCCCGCCCTGGCCACACCGCCCTGGCCACACCTCCCTGGCCACACCTCCCTGGCCACACCGCCCTGGCCACACCTCCCTGGCCACACCGCCCTGGCCACACCTCCCTGGCCACACCCCTGGCCACACCCCTGGCCACACCGCCCTGGCCACACCGCCCCTGGCCTCACCTCCCTGGCCACCGCCCTGGCCACACCTCCCTGGCCTCACCGCCCTGGCCACACCGCCCTGGCCACACCTCCCTGGCCACACCGCCCTGGCCACACCTCCCTGGCCACACCTCCCTGGCCACACCGCCCTGGCCACACCTCCCTGGCCACACCGCCCTGGCCACACCTCCCTGGCCTCACCTCCCTGGCCACACCGCCCTGGCCACACCTCCCTGGCCTCACCGCCCTGGCCACACCTCCCTGGCCACACCTCCCTGGCCACACCGCCCTGGCCACACCGCCCTGGCCTCACCTCCCTGGCCACACCGCCCTGGCCACACCGCCCTGGCCACACCTCCCTCCCTGGCCACACCTCCCCTGGCCACACCGCCCTGGCCACACCTCCCTGGCCACACCCGCCCTGGCCACACCCTGCCCCTGGCCACACCTCCCTGGCCACACCGCCCTGGCCACACCTCCCTGGCCACACCCCCTGCCACACCTCCCTGGCCTCACCTCCTCTGGCCACACCGCCCTGGCCACACTTCCCTGGCCTCACCTCTCTGGCCACACCGCCCTGGCCACACCTCCCTGGCCACACCTCCCTGGCCTCACCTCCCTGGCCACACCGCCCTGGCCACACCTCCCTGGCCACACCGCCCTGGCTGGCAGCCACGGCTCGGAGGCGCCCCTCGACGCTCCGACCTTCTCCCACATCCTGCCGGCGTCAGCTTGTGACCCGCGGTCTGACCCCGGGGGTGCCGCCGCCCGCTGCGAGCACAAGCGCAACCCTCTCCACAGATAAGCGACGGCTAATGGTGCTGTTACTGACACGACACAGCGAAATACACAGTGGCCGGGCAGGGAGACGTGGCAGCTGCCTGTCGTTTGCGCGGTGCGCCCGTGCACGTGGACGGTAGGGCGGTGACCGCGATACCTATGGACAGCGGCATACTCGGCAGGTACCGTGCTGGCTCCACTACCTCCCCGTCCCTGGGATGCTTCAATGGACGTCTTCCCGTTATAAACAGCACAAATTCCGGGAAAATGACGCTACAGCACAGTAG
Organism: Ashinkailepas kermadecensis; assembly: GCA_034440615.1. Taxonomy (NCBI): domain Eukaryota; kingdom Metazoa; phylum Arthropoda; class Thecostraca; family Neolepadidae; genus Ashinkailepas; species Ashinkailepas kermadecensis. Next base: position 174,932 of record JAOTOM010003824.1, read on the forward strand.
GGTATTTTTTTTAGATTTAGCGCGCAATTACCCGAAACGTTCACTTTGTAGTTTTTGTATAAATAATGAAGCATCACGCTGCCAATGTGTCTCCAGTTTTCGGAGAATTCATTCATTTGCCTAATTTCAGTGTCATCTATCAAAAACAGGTCATTCTTTCATCACTGCCCTTTAGTTTTTTTTTCAAACTCAGCGTGTCCATTGATGTAGGAGTGAGTGCACATATGGAATGAAACCATATGGTATCTACTTGAATTTGAAAATTTGACCTCAGGTCACTAAGATTTATAATTGGTCTTGCAAACGTCGAGAGCCTATAACCCTGGAAGCCATATAGCCCTGTAAACCTATAGCCCTAGAATCATTTGTCACAGGGTTCTGAAACAAAGCATATCTGATGAGCAAGTTTAGACCTTCCGATTCTGATGAACAAAGGTTAGACCTTCCCTTTGTCTGCCAAAAACAAACATCAGGTGAGTCTGTGGATCGCATTTGACCTGAACCTGATACTTCAAATTCCAATACTCAAACCTTTCTACCGATTGCGTTCAGTTGGGTTTACAATGTGGACACAACTTTCATTCATATCCACTGACAACAAATTCGAACCAGCCCTCGGTAACTTCCGCAGATATCAGCTGACGTTTGCATGTCTATTTGCTTGTTTGTTTGTTTATTGGGTGGTTCACGACGCACTTCATGCACGATCACGGCTAATGGCGCCGCCAACACTGTTTCGCCGGTGGGCCGCGGGATTTGGAAATGTCCCGAGTGGTGCGAGTGCGGACCTTTGATACCCAGAGCTCAACACCTTAACCACTCGGCCATCCCGCCCCCATGTCTAAACGCTTACAATTTACACGCACAATTAGCACGCACAACTGGCATGCGCACTGCTACGCCTTCGTCATGACTACTGGCGACAAATAGTGGATCTCACCATGCAAAGTATACGCGTGCACTTTTTTTGTATATGTCGCACCACTGAGTATTTCGACCATCTTACTATTATAGCCTGAGGCGTTCATCATGATGACGCCTGCATCTTTATCTGCCTGCCAGCCTGGGTTATTATCACGCTGTCAGCTTTGGCTGGGTTTTCAAGAGTTGAAACATATCGCCTCGGCAAGTTACTGGTCTCTTTGTCAGCAAATGCCTTGCAAACATTTGCACGCGCTGCATAAAACCCTTGAATACATCACCGTGTTTTTTTTCAATTCGAATTGCGGTTCACATACGCCATGAATGTGTGCTTATCATTCCCAGTATCGAACTTAAAACCTAGCGAAAGAGCCTCATGTTGTTCATTTGTCATTTGACGTGATGACAGATTTGTCACAATCCCTCCCTGCTCGCCCAGCTTGTTTCCAGGTACTATTTCGCCACAGATCGGTCAACTTCCGCTTCAGATTATCTCGTTGGTTTTCATTTAAATACTTTAGTCTGGTTTCGTGCTCGGTGGAAAGAGAAATTGCATTTCGTTTTCTCTTGCAAAACATACATTTCGGGGAGGGTCTATAATGCCTACTTTTTTCCCGATGGACGATCTCAGCAATTACGAAGCGAATGGGGATGAAAGGTACAGTAAGCGATGTCTTTTAATTAATGTAGTAGTTTTGACCTACAACCGTGCGTCATGTTTTCCTTCAAATGTCTTTAAATTGCCCCCAAATTGCTTTGAAACGCTGTAATCACAACAATAGAAAATGCCCGATGGACGATCTCAGTGACTACTGCACCGATTTTCGTGAAAATGGCTCTAAAATAAACTTCGACATCGATTTGGGGCCAGTTGAGTCATTTCCATCTGATATAATTACGTAGAAAGCCACGAAATGAGCGTTTTAAATTAGAGATTTCCCGATGGAGGATCTACGGAAGTAATTTACAGAATTGCGCCAAACGCACACTGATCAATGTCTTTTCGCCGTATTAGATCAGTTGAGGCAGTTAAGAGAAAAAATAACATATTAAATATGAAATAGACTCTTAATACGGAAGTCAGTACAACCGTGGACCAAGCTTTCAGTCATTCTACAAATATATCATCCATCTCTGATTGAATTGTGATGTAGCCCATCTCTAATTGAATTGTGATGTGATGAATTTCTACATTTCATATGTTGATTTTTCTCTTAACTGCTTCAACTTATCTAATACGGTGAAAAGATATTGACCAGTGTGTGTTTGTCGAAATTCTGTAAATTACTTTCGTAGATCGTCCATCGGGCAACTCTCGAATTTCAATCCTCATTTCGTGGCTTTCTACCAATTTATATCGGATGGAAATGACTCAGATGGGCCAAAAGCGATGTCGAAGTTTATTTTAGAGCCATTTTCATGAAAATCGGTGCAGTAGTTACTGAGATCGTCCATCGGGCATTTTCTATTGTTGTGATTACAGCGTTTCAACGCCACTTGGAGGCAATATAAAGACATTTGAAGGAAAATATTAATTACGGTTGTAGGTCAAAACCACTACATTAATTAAAAAACATCGATTACTGCACCTTGCATCCCCAATCGCTTCGTAATTACTCAGATCATCCATCGGGAAAAAAGTGGGCATTATAGACCCTCCCTACATTTCGTCATCAACTCACAGCACGCTTCCTCCAAGTACAATCGTGCTGACTCAGTGAATGCTTTGAACAGGGCGGAAATTGAGATGGAGCAGATTTCGGAAGAATCTGCTCTGCCAAGCAAACTTTCAAATTCTTTTGCATCTGTTGAATTCAATCAATTTGAGAGAAAAAATTCAAGCTAACATTCGAATTCAATCCTTTTTAATCCTTTGAGTACAATACAGACTGCAATGGCACAAGATGCTATATTCCTCAGGGTTACCCTGATGAAGGCATAAAGCTGAAACGCTGGTGTTCATGTTTCGAATATATCATCTTGTGTCATTGTAGTCGGTATTTTACTTGTCCAATTAACTAATAACAATCCTTTGAATCTTTGGAATCTTTTTGAATGTTTTGAATCCTTTTAATTTTGTTTTAATCTTCTGAATCTTTTTAACTTTTGAGTCTTTGAAATCCTTTGAATTCAACTTCTTTGGAATACATTTGATGAAAACTCAAAGATAAATATAAACTTAAGTCCACTGCAGAGCTCAGCGTAGGAAACAGGCTTCTTTGTTCAACCTCTTAATAGATGTATCCGGTGGTGCTATTGCAACAGACGTATACAGGAAGGTTACCAACTAGGGTGTGGATGGTGACGGTTGCAACTCGAATTCGTACAAAACAGGTGGAATCGGTATTTGTGTTAAAAGAGCGATACAGAACTGTTCCTCGCGGCTTCTTTCAGATCGAGAGCTACGTGAGGTGCGACATATGCTGTTGAACAACAGCACGTACCGGGATTACGATTTTGACGTGGTGGCGAAATCTCTCCTCGGCAATTGCTTGCAGAGCGGTAGTTCCCAGAGCCAGCGCAACGTCAGTGACGACATAGAGATGTGACACAAGAGCATCCTTAAGTCTGCCTCGAAAAAAATAATTAAAAGTTTCCGCGTGACATTTTGTACCGTCACTATAGACAAACCAATAGCGACTACAGACAGTTTCATGCGCTGCTAGCGATTTACTACACCAGCCCAAAGACGTCATCCCCTGTCATTAGGAACAATCTCGGTCGAAATCAGTCCACGTTGAACTAGACCAATGCTGTGCACCGTTGTTCTCAATGCACTGCCCGGGGACTATGTGACCCACCAGGTTCATTACGTCGGTCTGACGACGACTCTCAGTCGCCGACTGACAATGTATGTAGGAGAGGGGGCCCCAAAACAAACATGCATGAACACCACAGCAGTGCTTGCAATATTGGAAACAACATACATCAGAAAAAACGGCTTCCATCATCAATGTTCAAAGCGAGCAACTCACAGTCAGGGTTGGACACAGGGGGCAATAAGTGCATATATTTCCCCTCCATGGAAGATGTCGCCCCTTCGGCAGGGAAAGGAGACCTCCGGGTAGGCTCGAGTGTACCTCAACCTCAGTTGGTTGGTCATTGGTTTTACGACACATCGACCGTTGAGTCATATAGCGTCGCCAATCTCTCACGCCGATTGGTCGCGGGCGAAGAGTAGCGACAGGTGAGATTCGAACCCACGATATTTCGATTGTGAGACGAGCATCTTACCCCTAGACCACTCGTCCCCTACCTCCACCTCAGATTCTTTAGCCAGAGGCACCCCTCGGAGAGGAAAAGGCGCCCCTGCAGATACTTTTGTAGTGGCGGCCCTCCGAAGAATGACGCCCCCCCCAACAGGTGCCTCCCCATGACAATTTCTGGATCCGCCCCTACACACAGCTAGTTCCATAAGATAGACAGCTGGCTAGGAAAGACAGCCAAGGCTAGACGGATAGCGAGCGTTGTTGGTAGGTACATATATTGCGCAGTAAGTTTTCGGTTCTGCGGCCCTGAAAGTGTGCATTGGAATGTGACATGCAATGTGGTATAATTATGTTGTAATCAAGTGTGAGAACTTTGCATGATGTGCTCGATTGCATGACAATAACTTCGTTTACAGCTACATCTTGAAATGGTCTATGAATAGTTCGAAATGTCGACATATATATGACTAGCTTTGAAAATGCCTTGCATAAATATACTGATAGTGATAAACGAATAATGGGATACTTGTAACCAGGCAACGACAAATGGAAAAAGTGCTGTCGAGTTTAGCGAACAATATATGTATATATATATATATATATATATATATATATATATATATATATATATATATATATATATATATATATATATATATATATATGCATATATAAGGCTGATTAGTGGCAGATGTCCTTTCACTATGATTGGTTTGGATTATATTGTGTCTTTACGACGCACTCAGCAGCTGAGGCCATATGGCATCGCCTGCCTCTCACCCTGGCAGGAAGGGCGGGCGTCGAGAGGAATCGAACTCCGTACCTCTGGCGTACCATAAGCTCAGCTTAACCACTGATCTTCCGACGCCCCTCATTTCACTTTGAGAAGTGTAAGGTTATGCATCTTAGTTCTGGACAAGGGACATTTTAAATACACCATGGGAGACAGTGAACAGAATGGCATTGCAGAGAAGCACAAGTTAGGAGTGTTAGCTTCCAGAGACCTTAAATGAGACACAATTTAACTCAGCTAGAAACAGGGCGATTAGAATGCTAGCGATCATTAATGAGTGTGTTGCATACAACAGTACGAAAGTTATGAACACAATATTGTACTTTGCATATGTGCGACCCCCACTTAGAATATTGCGTGCAGGCATGGAGCACTTCCTTAAAAAATGATTTAGAAATGCCAGAAGTGCAGCACAAAGCTACCATGCATGTTAGTGGACTAGGAAATTAGAACATGTGGACATGCTTATGGCATTATATATGCACTTACTCAAGCATAGGGGATTAAGGCGATGAGTAGGAGATCCATGGCTGAACTCTTTAAGATAGCTAAAGGGTCAGATAATGTCAATCTGAATAATGTTTTATAACTTCGGGAGTCACAGTGGGGTTATCAATTGGGTTAGACAAGTGAAGGTCTTAAGGTGATGTCAAACACCAAGAGGTTTTGATTCAAAGGTGTTTGATCAATTGAATATGATGCAGAGTGGTGCGATGGAGAAGCAGTCATTGAATGTTTTAAAAATACGACGGATGAAGCATTGATATTACAGCAATTAGGCGCGTTCACGAGATAAGCTTTACACACGTTTTACCCCCGTAAAGCAAAAAAAAAGAGGCGAGGCTAGGTTGGGTTACGTTAGGTTAGGATCTTAAAGATGAAAAATTGTGGAATTTTGTTTCATACTTTTAAGAACTTGTATGTTCCGAAAAAAGGAGGTTACGCTAGATTAGGCTAGGTGGCCACGTTAGGTTTCTTTGAGATTTTACCATTTTGAAACCATTTGTTGCTTTTCCGTTTTTGAATCTGAAAAAGAGATGATGATTGACTAAGCTAGATTAGGATAGATGAACTTTTTTTTTGTAACCTTTACTTTATTCTTCATTATATTTTATCTCACTTAAAGCCCCAATTTGGTATTATTTTGCTCGTAAGCATTTGTGATAGTAATGTCATATCATTTTAATCACGTTAATAACCGTGGTACCCATCCGAACATTTTTCCCACCAACCTGGTTAGCGTCCCAAAATGGAAATTTACCAACTTATTTAGGTACAAGAATCTTATCTATGAATTTTGAGGAGAGCAATAGGGGGTAGGAGTTCGGAGTGGATGGGGTGCGATTGATGCCAATAGGTGTGCAATGTGCAGATACTTGAATTATTTCTGGTTAGAGCTTAACTCTTTCCATCACCTAGGAAAGTCATCGACAAATAGGGCCCGCGAATAGTATAACTTCTTAGTTTGAAGTAATTATGAAAATCAAAATGGCGGTTTTTGTCAGTAAAAAATTACTTTCAAACACATTTGATTTCAACATATTAGGTCACATTAGGTCGTGCAATGCAACCTTGACACTATTTAGGATATGGAAACTATAAATAAACCATGAAAACAGCAGTGCCTGAATAAACTTCGCCACTTCACATACTTCATCGTGACCTGACCTCAGGCCACTTGACGGAAGACAAGGAAATCGGATAAGAACTTTTCCTGATGCTTCTGCATGCATACCAAGGTAAAAAATGATGTTGGAGGAATATGCATGTTACAAAAATAGGAATATTGGTCAAAAATTGTCCAAAATTGGCAATAACCTCAAGTCTCCGACCTCAAACAAACATCCAAGATATATGTTTTGGAGACACTGCTCAAATGCATTCAGGTATAAAGTTCCATTTCAATATCTCTTCATGTGTATACGTTACCGATCCTCTAACACTGTCGACGATGGTCCTCTTTGACCTGAGCTAGGCCAATAACCTCAGATGACTTGGAGTTGAAATTTGCACGTCAGACGCAGAAATGGCGAAGGAAAGGGTACTGAAAATTTCGCGGCGTTGCGTACTCCCGTTTTTCTGCTTTCGCAGAAAAACCTCAAGGGGCGACGGAAAAAAAACATCGAGACGGAGCGGGCTAACGCTGGAACCTCTAACTGTTACTGGGTTACTCACTGATTTCCATCTAAGGTTATTCACATATTTCATTTAGGGGAAGTTCCTGCACCCCAGCATTGAGGGCTCAGTTGAATAGCAGGCACACCGAAAGCTAGCATTGTCGTATATCATTCAAAGTCGATGTGCTTGGATCCGGATCGGGATGTTGACGCTTCAAGATGGGTCGCACCACTCGAAACGTTCCCGACCATTGTTGATGTCAGTTTTCCTTCGGACGTATTGAAAATCAATTGGTGTTTCTCCTACAGGGGCACAGCCTGGATTTTCTTTAGGGGTCACGGAAAAAAATCACGAAAAAGAGGCGCTTTTGGCGTGCGAAGCGCTCCGAAAACGTCTGGTTTTGTGTGGTGAAAAATCTCAAAATTTACTGTTTGATCTAGTGTATTTTTCGTTGCTAGGGAGGGCGGGCCCCCTTGGCTGCGTCTCTGTTTTCCTGCGACAAGAAGTTGTGCTGGACGCCCGACGCATGGATGTTGACGTGTATACTTTTGAGGGGGCTTTCTTTGCACCCCCCCTCCCCCTAATGTTGGCTTTGACCACTCACACCCCAACCCCCACCCCTCCCAACATTACACCTTTTTGGATTACCCCCCATGGGGGGGCCCCCCCCCCAATCCTTTGGGCCCCCCCACTTCCCCCGCCCCCCCCCCCCCCCCCCCCATTTTTTTCCTAAAACGACCGCCCTGGCTCGGGGGGTCTCCGGCCCGGGGAGCGCCCCTTACAACCACCCCCCCCCCAACCGTCAACTAGCGGTGAAGTAAGCAACTGGTAATTCCCCGCCGAACGTCGATTGTAGTCTGAATGTTTTTTTGTTGTTGTTAAGACATAAAGACATAAAAAACAGTGTGAGCAAACAAGCAAAGGCGTCGCCACCGGGGGCAGGGGGCAGTCGCCCCCTGCCGTGAAACAGGGGGCGCCGCCCCCCTGAAATTTGAGGAGGCCCCTATCCGCAAATGCACAGCAAAAAAGGTGAGCAAGGAGGCCGACGGGACAGAATATCATGCTGTCAATGAGGCCTCAAAACTGACGAGGCCACCAGGAAATATAATCAGGTCTCTATAAGAGACGTAGAACAGAGATTGGGAGGAGGCCCCCAGGACGAAAAGGAGGCCCCATGACGAAAAGGAGGCCTCAAGACGTAGAACAGAGATTGGGAGGAGGCCCCCAGGACGAAAAGGAGGCCCCCGGGACGAAAAGGAGGCCCCCAGGACGAAAAAAGAGGCCACAAGACGTAGAACAGAGATTGGGAGGAGGCCCCCAGGACGAAAAGGAGGCCTCAAGACGTAGAACAGCGATTGGGAGGAGGCCCCCAGGACGAAAAGGAGGCCCCCGGGACGAAAAAGAGGCCCCCAGGACGAAAAGGAGGACCCAAGACGTAGAACAGAGATTGGGAGGAGGCCCTCATGACGAAAAAGGAGGCCTCAAGACGTAGAACAGAGATTGGGAGGAGGCTCCCAGGACGAAAAGGAGGCCCCCCAGGACGAAAAGGAGACCCCATGACGAAAAGGATGCACCCAAGGACGAAAAGGAGGCCCCAAGACGTAGAACAGAGATTGGAAGGAGGCCCCCAGGACGAAACGGAGGCCCCCCAGGACGAAAAGGAGGCCCCAGGGCGAAAAGGAGGCACCAAGACGTAGAACAGAGATTGGGAGGAGGCCCCCAGGACGAAAAGGAGACCCCAGGACGAAAAGGATGCACCCAAGGACGAAAAGGAGGCCCCAAGACGTAGAACAGAGATTGGGAGGAGGCCCCCAGGACGAAAAAAGGAGGCCCCCGGGACGAAAAGGAGGCCCCAGGACGAAAAGGAAGGCACCAAGACGTAGAACAGAGATTGGGAGGAGGCCCCCAGGACGAAAAGGAGGCCCCCAGGACGAAAAGGAGGCCTCCAGGACGAAAAGGAAGCTCCCAGGACGAAAACGAGGCCCCCCAGGACGAAAGACGCAGTCCATGCGTCCCTACACTCCAACAATCAACCAACCAGCCCCAGGACGAAAAGGATGCACCAAAGGACGAAAAGGATGCCCCAAAGACGTAGAACAGAGATTGGGATGAGGTCCCCAGGACGAAAAGGAGGCCCCCAGGACGAAAAGGAGGCCACCAGGACGAAAAGGATGCCCCTAAAACGTAGAACAGAGATTGTGAGGTGGCCCTCAGGACGAAAAGGATGCCCATAACGCAAAGGAAGCCCCCAAGACGTAAAACAGAGATTGGGAGGAGGCCCCCAGGACGAAAAGGAGGCCCCCGGGACGAAAAGGAGGCCCCAGGACGAAAAGGAGGCCCCAGGACGAAAAGGAAGGCACCAGGACGAAAAGGAAGGCACCAAGACGTAGAATAGAGATTGGGAGGAGGCCCCCAGGACGAAAAGGAGGCCCCCAGGACGAAAAGGAGGCCCCCAGGACGAAAAGGAGGCTCCCAGAACGAAAAAGGAGGCCACCAGGACGAAAGACGCAGTCCATGCGCCCCTACACTCCAACAATTAACCAACCAACCCCAGGACGAAAAGGATGCACCAAAGGACGAAAAGGATGCCCCAAAGACGTAGAACAGAGATTGGGGTGAGGTCCCCAGGACGAAAAGGAGGCCCCCAGGACGACAAGGAGGCCCCCAGGACGAAAAGGAGGCCCCCAGGACGAAAAGGAGGCCCCAGGACGAAAAAGCGGCCCCTAAGACGTAGAACAGAGATTGTGAGGTGGCCACCAGGACGAAAAGGAGGCCCCCCAGGACGAAAAGGATGCCCCATAACGCAAGGATGCCCCAAGACGTAGAACAGAGATTGGGAGGAGGCCCCCAGGACAAAAAGGAGGCCCCAGGACGAAAAGGAGGCCACTAGAACGAAAAGGATGCACCCAAGGACGAAAAGGACGTAGGACTAGACGTAGAACAGAGAACAGATATAGGAAGGTAGCCCCCAGGACGAAAAGGAGGCCCCAGGACGAAAAGGAGACCCCCAGCACGAAAAGGAGGCCCTCAGGACGGAAAGGATGCCACCGAGACGGGCAAGAAGCCACCCAGGTTAGACGAAAAGGCTTCCGATGGGTGGCAGGATATTCTTAAGTTGGAAAACGAGGCCCCCAAGACGGAAGATGCCCCTGCAATATAAAATTAAGACCTGATAGGGGAGACTTCTCCGGACGCAATAGGGGCCCCAAGACGGGTAGGAAGGTTTCCGCAGGAATGAGAGAAGGCCACCGAGACCAGCCAGATGAGGCCCATATTTTGGAAGAGGAGGAACCTGGAAGATAAGATCTAGGACTAGGACGCAAAAGCACACTGCTAAGAGGATAATGAGGCTCCAGACACAGATGAGGAGGCCCCCATGACGTGAGAGGAGGCCCCTAATTTGAAAAATGAGTCACCTAGGAGAGGGTAGGAGTCCCCAGAAATCAAGAGAGTGTCAAAAATGGCACCGAGGCAACCAGGATTGCAAAAGAGGCTCCAACACCGGAAAGGAGGCCCCAGAATATGAGAGGAGGCCCTAAGACGGAAAAGGAAGGAAGATATAGATGAGGTTTCGGAGACGCAAAAGCAGGCCCCAAACGGGTGAGGTTCCACCGAGATAGAAAAGGATGATCCAGAGACGTGGCAGGAGGCACCTAATTCGGAAGAGAACGACACAAGATTGGAAACGAGACCCGATGATGAACGAGGAGGCCCCTAAAATAGGAGAGAAAGGCCATTGGATAAGAGAGATGGCTCCCATGCGGAAAAGAAGGCTCGAAGACGGCTAAGAAGGTCCCCGGGAAATAACAAGGCCACAAAGATAGGAAAGGTTGCCAGTAATTTAGCAGAGGCGGCGCCTGGGAGAGAAGAGGAGTCCACCAGGAGATAAGAGACCACCCCTAAGATGGGTAAAGATCGAATCCAGAGCGCAGAGCAGGAGAACGAGAGCAGGAGGCCCCTAATTTGAAAAAGAAGGCCTCTGGAAGAGAAATGAGGCACCTGCCGGACTCGGGAAGGAGTAGGTCTCTAGGACCAAATGAGGTCCCGAAGCCCGGAAAGAGTTCCCAGGAAATGAGAGGAGGCCCTTAAGATGGGAGTGATAGCAGGTATGGAAGGAGGTGAGGTTTCCAAAATTGAAGATCCCTCAAGACGGGTAAGGCTTTGCCAGGATAAAGGAGGAGGCACACGAGGCGTGGCAAGAGGCCCCTAATTTGGCAGAAAATGCCCCTCGAAGATGAGAGGAAGCCCCATGCCATGTGAAAGGGGCCCCAGAATGCAAGAGGCCCTCCAAGACGGGAGAGGAGGACCATTGAATATGGAGGAGGGTAGGACACACAAGGAGACATCGAAAACCGGTAAAAAGGCTCTAGGAAATGAGACGACGCGACAGGAGGCCTATAATTTTCAAGAAGAACCACCTAAGAAATAGTAAGAGTCGAGTCTGGGTATTTTAAAATCACGATATGGGCCCCAAAAGATCCCGCCGGGGCCCCCGCAAATTATGCTGAGCCTGGGGTACCGAAAATTCACGCCCGGACCACGAAAATCATGCCAGGGGCACAACAGGTCGTACCGTGCCCCAAAAGTCTCATTGGGACCAAAACAAATGACGCCGGAGCAACGAAGAACAATCCGGACATGAATAATCACTCTGTGGGCCCAACAATGACGCCAAAAGCCTCCAAAACGCATTGGACCCCAAAAAGTGTCGAGGCCGCTATAGCTCGCGCTAGGGATCCAAGAAAATGACGTCGGGGCCCAAAAGATCACATTGGACCCAAAAAGTCGCGTCGCAGCCCTTGAAAATCACACTGGAGGCCCAGAAGGTCGCGCCGGGGCCCCAAAAGTTGCAGCTGTCCCCAAAATCAATTTTAACCGGAATGTCACTCTGGGACGGAAAAAAACTCCTTCAGTGGCCGCAGTGCTATATCAAAGGGGCAAATGCCCCTCCATCCTGAGAGGGATAAGCTCCCAAGAATCGTGTCGGGGGCCTCAAAAATCGCGCTGGGGCCACCAAAATTCGCGTCGGTCCACCAGAATTCGCGTATGGGTCTCCAAATAAATACGGCGAGCCCCGGAAAACTCGCTCCGAGGCCCGAAAAATTGCGACAGGAACCGCCAAAATCGCGTTGGGGCCACAGCTAAATACAACGCATCGCACAAACTCGAACCGGGCCCCCCAAATATCGCGCTTGGGACCCACAATTCCCATCGGTAGTCCCGTCGAGGCTCTACAAAATTGCCGTCTAGGGCCACACGTAAGCACAGTGTGACCACAAACACAAACACAAATCAAGCTGGAGCCCTCCAAAATAAGGATGGATTCCAACAACTAAATGCCCAGGTAAAAAAATGGCTCCGGAGCACCGAACATATTATCAGATGCCTTCACAAATTGCGTACGGCACCGAAAAACAAACCGGATCTCGAACAATCGAGGTGGGTTACAAAAACATGGCGCCAAGGGCTCGATAAATCAGGCCGGGATTCGGACTTTAAAAAAAATCAGAAAAGTTTCACAAAATCGTATTGAGCCCAGAAAGCTGGGGTTGGGTCTCCGGAACCACACGCCTGGGTGCGATAAGCCACTCTGGGACCTAGAAACATCGTACCGAAGCCCCAAAATTGTACTTGGGCCCCACAAGTGTGCGTCAGAAGCCCAAAATAAACACATCGGGACCCTAAGAGCACAACGGGGGGCCGAAAATACAACTGACCCTCCAAAGCGCTCAGTCTCACAAAAAGCGACAGGGCCTTAACACAAGCGTTGCAGCCATAAATATACATAACGGGAGGTCTAAAAAATAGACCGGAAGCTCTCAAGGCACACAGGGGTCATGCTAACGCACAATAGCCTGAAAAGGTGGCTGGGGACGCAAAAGGCAACATGGTTCCAAAACAAACAAAAAGATCGGCGCTAAATAAACACATCGGGATCTTCGAAAACGCCCTGACACGTCAAAATCCTCGGTGTACAAAAAATTCAACAAACCCTAAAACGAGCAGGGGGTTCGAAAATGTTTTAGGCCCCTAACAAAAAATGGATTGGAGCCATAATACACAATCATAGACCAAGAAAGACGCAACGGGTAAAAAAAACGCCGAGGCTTGGCCTCGGTTCGGTATCCAATCTGGGAGGATAGCAGCAAAGATATGAAGTGCATCAAAGCTCAGCGGAAACCGCATTTCATAGCTACCAGAAAATGTGGGAAGTAGGAAACTAATGATCGAATTTAATCAATCGATTTTTCGAAGCGAACGCCCATGCGAATCATTCCATCACGCCAAATATGGTGCAAGTCTATCATGTGGCAGCAATTAGCAAAACGCAGAAGGCCAAGCAGAAACCATAGCATCGCACGATGTGTGGCGAATGCACCGAATACGAAAAATGGGTGTGCACGTGCACTGACGTTGCCGTCGTGGCGACCGGGTGCTATGAACTGCAATGCCTGAAATTGTAAAATTTGTATTTTAAAGTGGTGGGTAATACATTTTACTTTGAAGTTATGGGCCTAATACATCTTCTAAACCCTGCTCGTTTTAGGGCTTTGTTGCGTTTTTTTGTGCACCGAGTATTTTCTACGTGTCGGGGGCGTTTTCGAAGATCCCGATGTGTTTATTTAGCTCCCGGTCGTTTTGTGCGTTTTGGAACCATGTTGCCTTTCGTGGCCCCAGCCTCTTTTCCAGGCCCTTGTGCGTCCTCATGGCCCCTGTGCGCCTTGCGAGCTTGCAGTGTATTTTTCTTAGAGCTCCCGGTATGTTTATTTAGGGCTGCAACGGATGTTTTAAGGCCCTATCGCTTTTGGGAGACTTTTGTGCGCTTTGGAGGGTTAGTTGTACTTTCTGGCAACGTTGTACTCTTAGGGTCCCGCTGTGTATATTTGGGGCTTCTGACACATTTGTGGGGCCCCAGTATGATTTTGGGGCTTCGGTGCGATTTTTCTGGGTCCCAGCGCGACTTATCGCGCCCAGGCACGTGGTTCCGGAGACCCAACGCCAGCTTTCTGGGCTCAACGCGATTTTTTGTGGATCTTTTCTGTTTTTTTATTAAAAGTCCGAATCCCGGCCTGATTTTTCGAACCTCTGACGCCATGTATCCCACCTCGATTTTTCGAGATCCGGTATGCTTTTCGAAGTCATACGCAATTTTTTGAAGGCATCTTGAAAACATGTTCGGTGCAACAGAGCCATTTTCCTGACCCTGACATTTATTTGCTGGAATCTCCTTTTTTGGAGGGCTCCAGCTTGTTTTTGGGATACCGATCCGGGTTTGTGGTATAGGCGTCATTTCAGCAGTGTGAGGTAACTTATCAAGGGATACCAAAAGAAAACCTTAGAACTGAGTGGTGGAGTTAGGGTTGAAATCCGACCAATCAGAAACCATAGTGGTAGATTAGGCCCCTCCACAGGACAATTTAGTTGATGATTAATTATATTATTTCGAAATGTACCCTTTGACAAAAT
>JAOTOM010003825.1:0-150000 GCA_034440615.1 Ashinkailepas kermadecensis
GAAGGTGACCTAACTTGACCTTAATTAACTCGAGACCGTGAACGACCTGACCATTTTCACCAAGCATGTCAAATTGATGTAGGAACAGGTATGCCAATATTCGGCCCGCTGTTGCACGCAGTTTTTTTTTACTATCCGCGGAAAACCTAATGGGGGTGTAAAAAGATCCCCGATACTGCGAGGGTTAAGATGCAAACCCAAAGATGTTTTAAAACGTACTTCGCCTAAATATGTATGTATGGCACCAGATGTTCTCACCCTCGGTTGCCTAGTTCTCTCATCCTCTAATGCCTAGTTACAAAGTGTGTCTGATACTAGCTGTCTTAACTCCTAACCTCCAAACCGTAGTCCTATCCCATCTCATTAGAATGGTAGAAATATGTCTAACCGAAGCGCCAATCCCTTTGCAAGAACATATTTTCCCGAACGCGTGTGCCGGCCGCCCGCCGCAAGCCGAGTCGTCCGGGGCCAAGTGGCGCGGACGCCTCACTCCGGCACCCTGCCGACCTTGCACCAAGTTGCAAACCTGGGTGGTGTCAAGTTGCAAACATGAGCGCGTCACATCTGCACTGCAACTTTCGGCTTGCTCACACTTTATCTGCACAGTACACACATACACTCCTGCTGGACACACACGGTCACATATATGGTGAAAACTGAGGATGTCGAGAAAATTCGTCAGGAGACTGGTAAGCATCTGACAATGTTCCAGACGGAGTTTGAAAACCGAGGACGTCAAAAATGTTCTCGGTATTCACTTCACGTCCTCGGTTCCCAGGTGTGCAAACAGAAAATGGCCTCGGTATGCATGAAGTACAAGTGCACACACACACACACACACACACACACACACACACATCTATACATGTTTGGCGTGAATATCGAGGACTATGGCCTGGCAGTCACTAACGAGGACACCCTGTAGTTTCCATTGGATGATCATCGATTTTTTTTCTCGGTTATAGAGCAACATCTGCCGAATACAATGGAGGTTCGATTTTGGAAGAAATATCCAATTGTTGATCCTAGGGTGAATTGAAATTCCGAGGACAGGATCGCATTCCTATGCAGAAAGAGGACATTGCCTGAATTGGACACAGATCGTCATTCTTAAAACCTCAGCAAATCCAGGCTTGTTTGCATGAGGCAGAATCATTTCAGAACTACCATTCTAACTTTCTTTAAAGTCTCTATTCTTTAAGTTTTTCAAAACATTAGACCAGCTGGGAACAGTACAGACACTGGCTTGATATCCATGTCCAATATGCATAATGAGGGCCTGAAGGTATGTACTAGCTTAGTTTTCAACGCACACTGCACATTGAGGGACAGGTTGGTTGAGGCATGATGTGGCAGAACGGACAGAGCTGTTCCGCAAGAAAGTTTCACTATAACTCACTATAAATCTGCATGGAAGTCATCCAGGAGGTCCGGGACGACAGAAGCCAACCGCTCCACCAATGCTAAATATGTGCCAGCAGCGCGGACACGGTGTACGAAGCAGTTTTGTGTCCAAGCATGACGTCACAGTCAAGGACGATATCAAAGTCTTTGTGAACTGCGAACAAGTACAACCCAATTTCTTGCGAAGATTATTCAATACATGAAAAATACAAGATAAAGCCTGAGCAAAATTAATGGAGGTTTTCCAAACATCACAAACCCACAGCGCGAAATAGTTGCGTTGCGTTACCATTGCCAGCTTTTCACATGGGCGTCGCCACCGCTGGAGTCCCTGGGGTTTGGACCCATCTGATGTTTTGGTGGGTCCCAAGCCCACCTTGAAATCTGACAAACTTCGGCAACATACAGCATCTGATATCCTAAATACGGTTCTGCTCAGGCAGGTCTTGGGCATTCCTGAATTCCTGTGCCTCGCTGCTCGGGCGGCCCCTTGTTTAGTAAGCTCTGTATGGAGCTCAGAAAGCGCATATTTAAGTTGAGAGCCCCTCCCCAGGGCCTCTAGATTCGTCGACCTCTTGTTCACGATGCACTGTTCGGGAGGCCCTCTTTGGCAGGCCCCTGTCGCGATACTTATTGTCCTGCACTGTATGCAATATATCGTGAATTTATGTCCACGAATCGTGACTGTCGGGAGACGACATGACCACATATCAGATACTGTGGAAGAACTCAGGTGGCTGACTGTCAAGCAGCTTATTGACTATCACACTGAGCGTGCTGTGCAGACTATCAGTATAGCCGGCCAGCCTGACTGCGCCCACCGTACCATCGGGCAGCGTGCCAACCAGTGCCACAACGCAAGTACACAACACAAGGAGCTCAGATCACCGGACACTTCCAAAAATCCGCACAGAAGCAGGGAGGCACCATCTGTGCTACTGAGGCATAGACAAGCTGAATGGGCTCGGTATCGATCCACTATCACCGGCTTTCCGAACCAATCTGAGACGTGGTGTTGAGTGGCAATAGTCGGCTTGATGTGGGCCTGTGCAGTACCTGATTATCCGAACCAATCTGAGACGTGGTGTTGAGTGGCAATAGTCGGCTTGATGTGGGCCTGTGCAGTACCTGATTATCGTGGTTGTGTGTGTTGCGATGGCGCTTAACCTGTTTCATTTTAAAAATATATGATGACGTGCAGAAATGAAACAAAAAACACCATTGTAGGGAATATTACGCGAATAATACATCTATCTACCTGGAGGCTGTGTTCTGGAAGTCTGTCTTGTTCAATAGGTTCCTTCTTTAAGAATCCCCTCATTCTTGAACCTGTTCAGAATGACGGTCTTGACACCCTGCTTAGGACCTGATCGGAATAATAATGTACATTTCTAAAAATAAGTGGGATGCAAAAGCCGTTCTGGAGCCCAAATTTGCCCATGCACTGCCATAGAATAAATGCTAAGCATGTACAAATACTGATGATCCATTTCCCAATGTGTACTAATTCTGCACACATGGATCAGGAGGCCCATGTGTAGGAAGTTTATATTTCGCAGGTCCCTCGCGCCTTGTCGTAATATCCAAGATGGTATCCAAGTGTTCATTGGTCGTTAATTGCATACGTTTTCAGAGGTGCGCTTCCATTAAATGCAACATGCTCTGAAAATGTTCTGAGGTGCTTTTTCATATGGCTCAATGTTATACGTCAAGGGTGTAATACGTCAGTGGTGTAATACGTCAGGGGTGTAATACGTCAGGTGTGTAATAATCAGGGGTGTAATACGTCAGGGGTGTTTGGCAGGCTGCAGGGATGCACAGGCACCCATACAAATACAATTCTCCATCCATTCCCTTGTTTGGACGAGGATGGCACTGCCCTTTTAAGAGTCTCCGTGTTCAGATCATCATTGCCAATTTAGGTGTGTGGTACCTAACGATTCCTATGAGGTATCTAGCACTAAGAAAAAATAACAACCCAACAATGTTACTGGCGCCATTCTATCGACATCTTCCAAACGTTGAATGATATTCTGTAAACTGAAGTGATCAATTCCATAACATTAAAATACATACTCCCTCAAGTCTGCCTAGCCTGAGCATAACTCGCATGTCGATTGTTTCTAACCACTATTATACAGTTCCGGCAGCTTTTGCGCTAGCGCAGCTTTCTGCTGCGCGAGCCTGTCGGTCACGTGGCATTGTTGGCTCAGCGTGACGGTGGAGGCCAGACGCATCAAACGGGAAAAGGTGCATGTTAACTTGGCTAGATTCGATAGCAAAATAATGGACATGCGGGTGTCGCCACGGCTGGTGGTCCCCGGAGCCCACCAGGGGTGGCGCACTGCAACCCCACCTAACTTTTTTTTTGGTGGGGTCTGATCCCACCTGGAAAGCTGGCAACTTCGGAAAACTACGTCATCTTCAAGTTCCCGCAGTTCATGCACCAGGAGACATCTGAATCTGGTGGAGAACTCGCCCGAGGGTCCCGCCACGAGTTCGCCGGGCGGGTTTCCGCCGCAGGCAATGCTACCACGGCCCGCGGCATGCCCGACGAGTTGACCCACCTGCCCGTCTGACCTGTCTGTAAAGATAGGCCACCTCTTGACCTCAGCAACATATGGGAAGTATGGGGAAAGGGTTTTGGGTGTGGTGGTATATAATTTAAAATAACATATAATTATCAATACAAATTAATGTAACCTAACCTAACCTACTGATGTTTGGACGGCCTAAAACCTACCTATGCTGAATCATTTAAAGGCACTGATATTGGATTACTTAAAATAAAACCTACGGATGTTGGAGTACCTAAATATGATTTTAAAATGTGATTTCTAAAACAAATCGTACAGGACTGTCCATAATAGCCACTGTATGTGAAGGGCATACATCATGAAATAAATAAATAAATAAATAGGAAGACGTCAGCCTTCCACAGCCGCCGGCTGCCAGCGACCATCGTCCAGACAGCGGGTCAGGCGTGCGCGGTCCAGTTCGCGAACCGCCGGCAGGTCATGCACATAGTGACCAGATCAGGTCGCGAGTGGTGCCGTTGCTGTGTCCGCTCCCGAAGCCGTCCCCGTCGGCTCCTGCGACGTCATTTGCTCGAGGGGTATCTCAGCTGAGGCCATCATAGTGGTAGCCTTACCATTTCAGGCGGTCTTCTGTGGTTACTTTTCAGAAATTCTCCTGCCACTGGGGAGAAAAAGCTATGGCGCACTTAGACACCCCTGACTGTCCTTTCTTCCGCTCTTGAACGAGGGTGACAACTAGAACAGGTAAAATGAACGGTAGAGGGAGTCTGCCAATATCTGGAAAAATCCCTTTATTTTGGAGGCGCTTGATGGTGAGCCTGCCGGAAATAGCGCACTGTTAGGCAGGACGATTATCACTGGGTCATTTAGGATAATCTTTGCTGAAGCTAAAGAATAGGTCTTTCAATTGGAATACGTCAAAGTACTCTATATTACCATAACATATGCAAGATGGCGTAGGGAATGTCGGTAAAATTGCATGTAAACCAATGGTAAAGGGAAACCTTCAAGCCCGCTACCAAACCAACTTCATGGGCGCCCGTAACAAACCAACTCAATTTTATACCGTGCAGCTGCCTATTGCAGTGCAGGACCTGGGTGCTATGTTGAGGTGAGGGGTGATGTGTGTCAGGTATATACGATTCAGGTTGTGTATCAGGTTGATGTGGATTGAAGTATTATGCACTCATTGCTTTGCATATGCATTAGCAAGCATCCATCCCGTTAATGTTTTTTTTAGTCAATTACTTTATGCACATGCACATGCATTTATCCTTATATAGGTATATAGGTATATACCAACCATTACAGTTCATGACGAATGATAAATAATGTGAGGTGAAAAGAAAGTTTTAGCAAAAATAATATATTCAACAGATGTTTTGATGTTAGAGCATCTTCATTGGTGTCTAAATAAATACTAATTCTCTTCTTTAATTAGACACAGATGAAGATGCATTGACATCGAAATGTCTGTGAAATAAATTATTTTTGCTATAACCTTGTTTTTACATCACATTATGCATATAATATATATATATATATATATATATATATATATATATATAAGATGCTTTGACATCAAAACATCTGTTAAATAACTTATTCTTGCTATAACTTTGTTTTCACATCACATTATGTATATAATATATATATATATATATATATATATTATCAGTTGAAAACAAAGTTATAGCAAAACTAATTTATTCAACAGACATTTTGATGTTAAAGCATATTTATCTGTGTCTAATTAAATAAGGGAATTACATATATATACAGTATATATATATATATATATATATATATATATATATATATATATATATATATATATATATATATATATATAAGGTGTGGGCAGTGCACACTGAATCATATGGCTCATGAGTCTGATACCACTGAGTCGGATCTGAGTCGAGCACAAGTCTGCTCTGAACAGTGTTTTAGCAATTACGTAGCATGGGATACAGAGACGCGAGAAGTATGTTTATATTGGGAGGGCAATATTTTGTTTGCGACGCTGTACATCTAGAATCAATGTCGCCAAGACTGCGGTTGTATTAGCCACATTGTGGGTGTCCGCTTTTTGCTCTAAGGCCAACTCAAAGCAAGCTATCGTTATCATACTGAATTCTGACGTCTCATTGATTACAAGGATGTGAGCCGAGATGCTTGCTCGCGCCAGGCCTGCGCAAAAAGAGCATTCGTATGTTGGGCAGAATGCAGTTTCATGTGTCAGTCGATGTGGATGAAAATTGCAATACTCCATTGCTAACTGGCACAACATATGAACGAACAGGTAAATGGGATGGCAATGTAACATGTAAAAACGGCAATGCCTGCAAACCAATATCTGTCTACACGATGGGCACTGAGCAATGGATATTGCGTTTTATTGCGGGGAAACGACCAACAATAATGCAACATACGAGTAATGTTAGCTCTACATAGGGGCAATTTGCAGTTGAAAGTTGGTGTGGCAAATCATGACACAAAATGGCAGGGGAGTCAGCAAAGTGAAATTCTGCTTCGTAAAAACATGCGAAGTAAAAAGAGCTTCTCAATGACTGTCGCACAGTTTCGGACATATAGAGCGTTCCGTCGAGGCGCGGCGGGGGAAATTATTACTGATGTGTTTTCAGGAGCATCCTAGGTGCTGAAAGTAGACCTCCGGGATCGCGCGGCACGCGCCAAAGCTCGGAATTAAAGTTGTGTTGACACAATTGTATCCAGCATAACATAGGCCTGCACAGCACCACTTTGCCGGGCGACTGATACCATGCAGAAGGACCAACACAATTAATAATTGCACCCTGCTTCGTGTGAAGGCAATACGTGTAGTTTGTGGCGGCAAAGGTTCAAACCTCATCATAGGTTCATCCGTTCAAACCTAAAAAGTACGCGCAGCTCCCACCGATCATTAGAACTCGTATTGGACACATGCGTTGTGCGCATCCGCTTCAGTATCAGACTAGGGTAGGTATCATACAGAGTTCGGTAAAGACAATGAAACTCTTACACATTTCAACAAAGCTTTCATTAGTCCAACGATCAACTACGCATGTGCTGCATGGGCCCCTCAAATTTCAGACACGAGCGTCGAAAAACTACAGATAGTCCAAAACAAATGTATGCGTCTCATCACAGGCTGCGTGAAAATGAGCGCCATAGGAGACTTGCATCACAAAGCCAAGCACCTCCCATTAAAGGACCATTTAAACATGATTGGCACCCAGCCTCTATTCAGTTATGGAAATGAACGACACACCTGTCATGATGTTCTCTTTCCTCCAAATGGAAGAAACATGCGCGAGAACATAACATACTTCTCAAAATTCTTTCCTCCACCAAATGCGGAAAACGAAACAAGACCGGCCAACAAAATTATCCATGACAATATTGCCACAAACCCAATCAGAAGTCCACCTCCATCAAAGATTCTAAATCGACCCCCTCCAGAAATAGACAAGTCAGTGATGTCTTTATCAAAGAAAGAAAGAGTCTCCCTCTCCCGCCTCAGAACTGGATACTCTCCCGAGCTACGGTCTTACACGGCAAGGATAT
Organism: Ashinkailepas kermadecensis; assembly: GCA_034440615.1. Taxonomy (NCBI): domain Eukaryota; kingdom Metazoa; phylum Arthropoda; class Thecostraca; family Neolepadidae; genus Ashinkailepas; species Ashinkailepas kermadecensis. The sequence continues at coordinate 7,509 of JAOTOM010003825.1, forward strand.
CAAACGGCCCCAATAACTGCCGACACTGCAGCCTGGATGAAGAAACGTGGGCTCACATTATGAATGAATATACAACCCTGCAACCTCTCAGAACGACCCATGGAATTTGCTTGGAATCTCTCTGGACAGACCCCATATGAGCAATGCGCTTTCTCAAGGACATTGGCCAAGTCGCCTAGACGCTTGGCTGATGGGCAACTCAACAACAAGGGTAGGTCGGGGGAGGGGAATCCAAGACGCATCACCCAGGCGGACTCCAAATTATTCACCACACTCCGTTCAATTTTGCTAAAGACTGGTGTGCTGGATTGTATGCAACCCAGCCTACGAGTCTCACATTTGCATGTTCTAGCTCGAAATGTCACGAGGTGCAGGTTATCAAAATTTTCATGTCACAGAAAATGTTCGTGTATCATTTTGTTTGCATATTTTTCGTTGTAGCAATTCAATTACCAAACTTATGTCAGCTTTGAAAGCGGACGACTTACCCAATGCAAGACAAATTAGTGCGATTCTCTTGAGTTAACGTTTGACATCGTGACCGTGTGACATGTCATTGATCTCGTGACCATTTAAGAGGTCCTATGTTTATATTTTTTATTCTTTTTCAGCATCAGGTGCCCAATGAGTTGCATAGCTGATGAAGATATTCTGTTTTGCGAAGTTGATTCCATAATGGGTCAGAAGTTAAATTACAGGGCCTGACATTAGCTACAGATAGTGAAACCGTGACTAGGAGACTAGGAGCATAGCTGATGTGGTTGCCATGTAAATGCTCCTTGTCACAGATCACAATGGTGATATTATAAGCTATGCCAGATGTCATACGTGTCTAACCCGTGAGGTCGCACGTGTCAAAAAGGTCATGCGTGGCCATGTGAGTTAGTGACCTGACCTCGATATAGTGGACATGTGTGTATTGTAGAAGTCATCGATATGCATCTCATTTTAAATCCTTTTACTGACAGATCACGATTTTATCAGATTTAATTGCATTAGATGTTACAAAACTCACATATGGATCAGCGACATGCCATGGAAATGAAAGTTGAGGAATGCATAATTGAATGTATTCCAAATGGGTGTCATTTGGGATCACTTTGCTCGAAGGAAACAACAATACCGTGTCATGAAAGGCTGCAGAGGTCACATCTGGATTTAGTGATCTTTATAACGATGTCACGATGTACAGTGTCTTGTAGGACTTGATCATGGTGTGGTCTTCTCGTGCCGCGGGTGTATGTTGGCGAGTGATCGACATGCTATATTCCCTAGGTCGTCAACTTTCTATGACGTTTTTTGCTGATGTTGGAAGCCGCCGCGCATATCCCGGAACAGGAATTTAACAGTGGCTTAATTTCACGAGTCCGGTCACATTACTAGATTCTGCCCTGCGATACCGGATGTTGTAACCGTACGAAATGCAAAAATCGCGAAATGGCGATACAAAAGCGACGCTTTTGGGAAAACTTCGCGAATTTTACCCTGCCTTTTAAGAAGACAATAGCAGCCTTGCCATCGGGTTACCAACCCTTGCGAGTCAGAGGCCTCAACATTGCGGTCTGGCCGACGGCGGGGCATTCGTCGTGTCTGTGTCTGCTTATACCACCAACACCAGAAGCTTCCGATCGCGGCGCTAGACGACGTTCGGTTAGTGTAAGATTTGAGGAGAGGGAAGGTCTAAAAACAGGCCTCATCAACTATGCTCAACACACAGCATCCCGCAGATAAATCATTCCCTTTTTTACTGGCCCTGGTCCAAGGCGAGGTAGTTGGCACCGTTGGGGCGGCCGTCTTCTCAGCTACCGCTAAGCTGTCCCTTCCACCATCACCGGGGCGGCCGTATCAGCTGGGACGGCCGTAACTGCTGAGACGGTCGTGACTGCTGGGACGGTCATGACCGCTGGGACGGTCGTGACTACTGGGACGGGCGTGACTGGTGGAACGGTCGTGACTGGTGGAACGGTCGTGACCGGTGGGACGGTCGTGACCGCTGGGACGGTCGTGACCGGTGGGACGGTCGTGACCGGTGGGACGGTCGTGACCGGTGGGACGGGCGCGTGACTGCTGGAACGGTCGTGATCTCTGGGACGGCCGTGGCTGCTGGAGCGGCCGTGGCTAGTCTCGGCAACCCTGTGCAGCTTTCAGGGACATCCAGCTCCGTGACAAGCCTCACAATTTCTAACGAACATCGCCAGCTTTCGAAGCTCTCCCACGCACTCATTGGGCCCAGCTCATCACTCAGAGTTCCTCCAAGCCTCACGAACAACCCAGTCCAGTCCTTTCTAGCTCTCAGGGACCCTCTTCAACCCTCATGGGTCCTTTCCAGTTTTCGACTGCATGGGCGTCACCACCGCTTGCACCCTGGGGTCCAGATCCCATCTGATATTTTTGGTGGGGTCCGACCTCACGTAGAAAACTTGTAAACAATACGGTATATTCCTGAACGTCCCCAGTTTCAGGTGTCATCTGAATCGGATGGATGGACTCGCTCGACGATCCCACCACAGGTCCGCAGGGTGGTCAACCCCTCCCCCTGCGCTAGCGAGGGTAAGATATGTGCTGCCTTTGAATGGATTGTGCAGCTGTTGCAGACCATTGCTTGATACAAAACAACAAATATGTTTTTTTTCCTTCGTTGTTTATTATTTTGGCTTTAGGCGCTTCGACTAGGCTTTGATCATTCGCGCGTCGAGCTTTTATTCTAGTACTTCACTGTCAGATTGAAACAATCATCTTGGCGTATGCGCGGTCTGCAATGCTGTCGCTGACAGTGACAATGGAACAAGCTCACGGAGTGCACTAGTTTTGAATTGTTCCCCAGAATGTCTTCATATATCAAACAGTGCATGTGACTAGAGGTGTTGTTTTATATACTTTTGAGTGGGCAAGTGCCCCATCATTCCCCATGCCCCATGTCGGGGTATCGAAAAAAAATCACACCGGAACCCCGAAGAATCGTGCCGGGGCACACAAATATCGCGCGAGTGGCTTCGAAACAGACATAACTCGACCCCCCAAAAAATCACACTGAGACTCGATCGAATCGACCAGAGCAACAGGAAATTCAGAACAGGTCCCGAAAGAAAATCATCGGAAGGGCCTTTCTACTCTGAATGATGCCATCGACTGAAAAATACTCATTGAGCAGCTACAGTTGCGTACCCAAGAGGAGAATGCCCCTCCTCCCCTCCTCAGAGGGGTGGGATCCGAAGAATCGCTCCGGGGTCTCCAGAATAGCGTTGGGGCCACACACATTCGCGTTGAGCCCCCAGAATTCGCGTGGGGGCTCCAAATAAATACCGCGGTTCCCAGAACACACTCACCCGTGCCCGAAAATGTGCACGGGGGCCCGCCAAAGTCGCGCTGGGGCCCCAGCTAAGTACAACGTCCCCGGAAACTCGCCGCAGCCCCCTCTCCAATATCGCGCTCGGAATACAAAATTCCCGTCGGTTTTCCAAAATACTTGGGTAGGGTCACAAAACGTTCCCGTTAGGGTTACAAAGCATTGGCGTCGAGGGCCAAAAATATGTACAGCATAGCTCATAAAATCGCATCGGGACCGAAGAAAATGAAGCCGGAGCCGTCCAAAATATGGATGGATTCCGAAAAATAAATGTTCGAGCCAGGAAAGTTGCTCTGGATTCCAAAACATAGCACCAGATGCCTTCAAAATCGCACGCGGCCCCGAAAAACGTACCAGACATGGACAAAAATCGCAGCGGGATACAGAAATATGGCACCGGGGGCCGAAAAGCCAGTCCGGGATTCGGACTTCAAACAAAAATTCAGAAGAGGTCCCCAAAATCGCGTCGAGCCCAGAAAACTGGCGTCGTGTTCCCAGAACTACGCGCTTGGGCCGGAAAAGTCGCGCTGGGACACCGAGAAATCGCACCGGAGCCCCGAAAATCGTGCTGGGACCCCACAAGTGCGCGACAGCCCCAAATAAACACAGCGGGACACTAAGAGCACAACGGGAGTCGAAAATGCACCGGGCCTCCAAAGCGCACCGAGTCTCGCAAACGGCAGCAAGGCCTTAAACATTCGTTGCAGCCCTAAAAAATACACGGCAGCTCTAAAAAAAAAAACACCGGTGGCCCAGGATCCACACGGAGCCATGTGACCGCATGAGGGCCTCAAAAGCAGGCTGGAGCCCGCAAAAAGCAACATGGTCTTTAAAATATCAAGAGCACTAAGTATAAACACTTCGGGGTCTTTGACCACGCGCCGGTACCTAACAAAAATCGTCGATGCACAAAAAGCAACAAACCCTAAATAGAGCCGTGGTCTCAAATGTGTGCCGGACCCCTAACAAAAATGGGCTGGAGCCCCAAAGACGTTGACAAAGAAAAACGCAACGGGTCCATAAAACGAACCCCTAGCTAGGACTTTGGTTCGGTAGCCAATCTAGGAGCATATTTAAGCACAGAGATGAAGTGCATCAGAGCTTAGAGGTATCCGGATTTTTAGCCCCAGAAAATGTGGGAAGAAGTTAACTAATCATATAATTGAATTAGTCAAATTTTCCCAGCGAACCCCTATAGAAAGCATTCCATCACGTCAACTATCGCTCTAGAATGTGGCAGCAATTAGCAAAACATAGGCCTAGCAGAAACCGTAGAATCGTACGAAGTGTGGCGAATGCGCCGAGTGCGCAAGGCGGGTGTACACGTGCATATACGTTGGCGTGGTGGTGACTGGGTGTTAAGAACTGGAATGCTTGAAATTGGAAAATTTTACATTTTGAAGTGATTTTTACAGGTGTAATTTCACCAGTGTGCAGTGACTTATCAAGGGATAACAAAATACAAATCTTCGAACAGGGTGGGGAAGATAGGGTTGAAATCTGGCGATCCGAACCGATGATGGTAGATTGCCCCCGCCCCCCCTACAGGAAAACAAAGTTGGTCATTGTTTTAATTATTTTACTTTAAAATAAATAAAATGGGCCCCTTTGAACAAATTTGCTGTCAAAATCCGAGGAATTTCTTTTAAAAAATGGGGGTAGGTGGGACCCTCCAAATCCGTTTGCCCCCTTCAATGCAAATCCTAGGTACGCCACTGGTGGAGGTGGGGTGAGGTGGCATGTTGACAGGAACAAAGCCAGTCACAATCTTACTTCCTATAGCTTGAAAATCGTTCCGGCGCCCTTGGAGTTGACCCAACTTTGAAACTGAAGGTGGCGATGTCCATTGCTCGACAGGCTTTCTGGCTTTCAAGGACATTCTAGGTCTGAGACTTGCTATCAGTATCCCTCACAATCATCGCTAGCCATTAGTGACTATCACTACTCTCAGGGAGCCTGTTCGTCTCATAGGGGTCCTTAAAACATCTTGGACATCCCACACCAGTCCTCTCTCTGGTGTTCAGTGGTCCTTTTCAATCGCCAGAGACCCTCTCCCGCTCCTCTAACGGAGCCTGAGGGAGCTGCTGCTGTTGCAGCTGCGCACTGGTGGGCTGGCATTAGCATCAGCTACCCACTCAATGCTTTCCGGATGATGTCTCGTCGGCCAGCGCCGCCCTCTGTAGTCCAGGTATGGCTTCCCTGCAAGTTCAAGTGGCTGTTGGTCTGGACTGGGGCCACCCCGACGTTCATGGACCAGTTTCCCTCTCCAAGGGCTTCTTTGCAGATCTTCGACGACCCTGTCGGTAGTTCAATGGTCATTTACCCTACGGAAGACGAATGGAAGGGGTCGCTTGTAACTTATCAATGCCCATGCACGTGCAGGGACTAGTGGTGTAACTAGGATGCATTTCGTATTCTCCCCCTTGAGGTCATGCTCCCCCCCCACTGGTTGGTCGGCAGCGACATTCTGAGACCCTCGAGTGCATCCCATTCGAATGCTTGGGCGGAAAAGAAATGCTTTCTTCAGAGAAATGCTTCCCAGGTCAGCGCCCATTCAGCCGTCTTGTATCCCCTTCGCGTCACCGGCGCTCTTTAGAGTCATGACTTTCCTCTTGGTGGACTTATAAATACTCCCCGACAGGGAACTTTTTCGACAATAGCCAACTAAAGGACTGTTCACACCTAGCGTAATCTCGACGCAAAAAAACCAGCGCAATGACGGACTAGGCGTAATCCCGACACACTGGGCGTAATTTCGACGCGTCGACAGACCAGTGAAGATCAGCAAATACAGCAGATATAGCAAATATAGCAGCAAATATATAATCGAAGATCAGCAAAAATAGCGACCGCAGTTTATCCCGAGCAGTCTGTCGACCTTGCGTCAAGGCCGCTGGTGCGCCGAGCGGAAAAAGTTGCGAAAATCCAACTTTGTCCGCTCAGAAATCGCCAGCGTTTTGTAGGACTCGGCAGACAGCTGACGCAAGGCCGGCGCAATGGCAGAATCGGCAGACTCATTGGGCCCCATGCTAGCTTTGCGTCGATTCCGACAGTGCGTCGAGATTACGCTAGGTGTGAACAGTCCACAAGTCAAAGTCCGCAGCATAGCGTCTGAACGAAGCGTCATGATCCGACATACCGCTGATGCGAAGAGGGACTACTCCTGGTGTGACGTGTGAAGATTTGTCTAAAAGCTGTTTACTAGTGTCAGAGCAGCAGTCCAGATATTTTTGCACGGGGAAACCCAGCAAAGAAAAAAGTCCCCTGATGGGCTTGGTCAGTAAATGTGTCAGCCATGTTTCACGGCTTGCTCCATTATTCGTTGGTGCTTAAAGAAATTCAGTATTGTGTTCAGTGTAGGGAAAGCAGGATATGTCTATGCAATCATTTGCAAACTTGGTACTATGCTTTCTGGGCAAGCATGGCTGAATGAGCAGATTTCACCTCTTGGCTTGCCTGTATGTTGGAGATGGGATATGAGACATGATTGGTACCAGTCTCTTTACATTTGCATATGCATACGCCAGCGCGTATTCACCAACCACTTCCATAAATTGTGTTCCATTAATCACCACGCTTCCGTATTAATACATCGGCTATTTTCGCTTTGAGAGAGTCGGTAGTGCCCTTTTTGATCAGTTCAAATCTCGTCCGGTCAGAGAGGATGTCGTTCATCTTCCTCAGATAGTCGGCTTTGTTCAGAATGACATACGTCGATGACTTGCCTGCTTTTCGACTTACTTGGTCCTAATTTTCCTTCAACTGTTTTGCTGCGTCTTCATGCTTTTATAGTTAAAATCTTACCCCTTGTGCTATCCCTGAGTTTGGAACCTTCACCACCCACCCAGACCTTTTTATTTGGGTTGACATGCACTTTTCTGTCCTTTTGCAGCTTGGGGATGTCCTGATATAATAGTTCAAGTTCTGATTTTTGTCCAGTGCGTACGTTTAGATTGAAAGTGGCGGTTAGGTCCGAGATTAATCAGCTGCTAGCTACATCTGGTCTGTGGTGAGCTGGACAGAAGACAGAGTAGCGGAGCCCTGAGTGCTCTCTGGCAGTGTGATGTCACCACTATATAGATGAACTGTAATATCACCACCATGGAGATGAACTGTAATGTCACCACCATATAGATGAAATGTAATGTCACCACCATATAGATGAAATGTAATGTCACCACCATAGAGATGAACTGTAATATCACCACCATAGAGATGAACTGTAATGTCACCACCATATAGATGAAACGTAATGTCACCACCATATAGATGAAATGTAATGTCACCACCATAGAGATGAACTGTAATGTCACCACCATAGAGATGAACTGTGATGTTGCTACCATAGAGATGAGCTGCGATATTACGACCATACAGATGAGCTGTGATGTCACCACCATAGAGATGAGCTGTGATGTTACCACCATAAAGATGGTTATTGGTTGTACGACACGTCGACCGTTGAGTCATATAGCGTCGCCAATCTCTCACGCCGATTGGTCGCGGGCGAAGAGTAGCGACAGGTGAGATTCGAACCCACAATCTTTCTATTGTGAGACGAGCATCTAACCCCTAGACCACTCGTCCCCCCACCATAAAGATGAGCTGTTATATTACCATCATATATATGAGCTGTGATGTTACCACCATAGAGATGGCACAACTTCTTGACAATCCTAATCTTATCAGCTTGGTCGCTATTGTCCAAACTTTTCCGTACACGCCGTTTGATTTCACACATGGCATCTTGGGGAAGATGAACATTATCGAGATCTTGTTACAGTTGATCAAACCTAGGAGCTAGCTTTAAAATCACATCCATTTTTGCCTTCATCAGATGATCCACTAAACCCTGCCTGTACTCCTTTTTGCAAGGCTCATTCCGTGCCCCGTTGTCATGCAGCTCGATATTCGCATACTTGGAGAGAATAGTCTCTCGTAGACAGATTCCAGCGGGCAGCATTGAGCAGTCAGGGATGGACAGCACAATGTGAACGGAAAGGCGGCATATCGCGTCAGTCCGTGTGCGCACCAGCAGATCCAAAGGAACGCCCCTTGCATAGCAGCACAGCTGATGCTGATGCACAGCTGATGACAGAATCAGTCGGACGAGCCTGCCAATGAACATGGGCAACGGTGACAACGTGGAAGGCGTTCGCCTCAACTCGCGTTTGCATCGTGGTTCCTGATGTGCATTGGCAAATTCAAACACAGGTGATCGAGGGAAGCGGGACTCGATCGTAGCTTGTCATTCCCTGCCACGTAAGAGTGTTGTAGTACCCATAGGCGTAGGAACGTCTGAAAAAGTGAGGGGGCCAGGGTCAACAGCAGGGGCGCACCCAGGGATTTCGCAAAGTACCTTGGCTGAGCACTTGTGGATAGAGAACCCGATGATTTTAACAGTGAACACACAACATTCACCGCAAAGGGGGATGGGGCAGGCCCCCTGGACGCGCCTATGGCTAACAGCAACACGTGATATTGAAAAATAACTATCATCGCTGTATAAGTACTTTCAAATTCACACTTCACTCTGAACTTCGAACTCTTTTTACGACTGATGGATTCTTTTGTAATAATAGGTTTATCTTCCTGGTGCAAGTGAAACCATTAGTACATATTGCCGTTCAAACAAAATGTCTTCAACTTCCGCTATGTGTGTAGGGGGGAGGGCGGGTGCAAGCTTATTACAGCCTCAATAATGTGTATGTGGTGTGCTCTAGTTTCCATGATATAGTACTATACGTTTCTAAGATGTCCCCCGTTGTAAATGTCACCGATGTTGGTGAGGAGAAAGAATAAGCAAGAACGTAGCTTACTTGCTGGCCCATGGCAAAAGAAGTCCATTATTGATGTTGGAAAGGATGAGAAACAGAAAAGACGGGTGATCGCTGGTTGAAAATTATTTGATCCGGTGTGTGGCATGCCAAGATTGGCAGGCTAACAGAATTGCATGGTGTTCGTGTGCTTTTTTTAAAAACAAATGTCTATGGTTTTTAAGGCCCTACCGCTTTTTGCCAGAGTCGGTACGCTTTGGAGGGCCAGGTGCATTTTCGTCCTCCAGTTGTGCTCTTAGGATCCCCCTGTGTTTATTGGGATTTCCTCGCTCACATTTGTGGGACCCCAGCACGATATTGGGGGCTCCGGTATAATTTATCGGGGTCCCGTCGCGACTTTTCGGGCCGAGGCTCGTGGTTCCGGGGGACCCGACGCCAGTTTTCTGGGCTCGACGCAATTTTTGTTGACTTCTCCTGAATTATGTAAAGTCCGAGCCACGGCCTGATTTTTCGGGTCCCCGGCGATATTTTTTATTTTGTCTCGTGGCGATTATCCGAGCTCCGGTGCGTTTTTCGGTGCCTTATGCGGTTTGTTAAGGCATCTGGTGGTATGTTTGAGCAAAGGAGCGATTTTCCTGGCTCGGACATTTTTTTTTTGAATCTATTTTGGAGGGCTCCGGCTTGATCCTTGTCGGGTTTCGATGCGATTTTCGGGCCACGCTGTGCTTAGCTGAGGCCACCGACGCCCTTTTTTTGGAGGCCCGAGGGGAATTTTTGATGCCCCGACGAGGATTTATGGGACTACTGACAGGAATTTTGGGTCGAAAGCGCGATATTTGGGTGCTTGGCGCTAGTTCGAGGAGCGTGTTGTACTCATCTGGGCCCCAGTGCGAATTTGGCGTTCCCGGCGCAAATTTTCGGGTACAGTGCAGGATTTTTGGTGCCCGTTGCATTTATTTATAACCCCGAATTCTGGGGGCCCCAACACAAATTTATGGGGTCTCAGAACCATTTTTGGGCACGCCGACGCCATTCTTGAATTCTTGAAAGTCCACCTCTTCAGGATGTGTGTGTGTGGGGGGGGGGGGATTTTCCATTGGTATGCCACTGCGGCTGCTCAACGAGTTTTTTTTTCCAGCCGATGGCACCCTTAAGAGTAGAAAGGCCCTTTGGAGAACTTTCTTTCGGGGCATGTTCTGAATTTTCCATTGCTCGGGTCGACTCGATGGAGTCCTTTTGTGATTTTTTGGCGGTCGACTTGTATTTTTTTGTAAGTCTCTTGCGCGATACTTTTGGGTCCCGGTGCGATTCGTCGGTCTCCCGGCGCATTTTTTTCGGACCTCAAAGGCGCTTCTTTTCCGGGGCAAGGCGCGTTTTTGGGGTCTGACACAATTTGTGTGACCGTAGAGTAACATTCCGGGTAGGAATTGATTTTTGGGAAGCCAGCTGCGACTTGTGGGGATGCGGCAGGACTTTTTGGCCCCTAATGTTATTTCCAAAGGCAGCGGCGCGACGTTTTTGGGTCTAAGTACGATTTTTGGACCATGTCTTCAATTGTTGGGATGCCTATCGCGAGTTTTAGTGGCCTCGACACGTCTTTGGGGGCCCAACACGTTCTGATTTCTTTTGGATCGACTGCTAGGAGCCCAAAATGATTTTCCATGTCCAGACTGTTATTTTCGTTGCCCCAGCTTCGTTTGTTGGGTGTTTCCGATGATACTTTTGGGGCCCCGGTGTGACCTGTCAAGCCCCTAGCGTGATTTTCATGGGCCCGAGTGCGACGTTTTGGTACCTTCAGGTTCAGCGTGATTTTCAGTGGCTTCGGCCCAACGTTTTGAGTCCCCGTTGTGATTTTCAAGAACCAAAGCACGACTTTTTGTCGGCCCCAGCGTGATTTTCTGGGCCAAGGCGCGAACTTTTGAGCCCCCATCGTGATTTTCTGCGGCCCAGACAGCCTTTCTCCGGCCCCCATCGTGATTTTCAAGGACCACGGCACGACATTTTCTGCTCCCAGCGTGGTTTTCAAGAGCCCCGGTCAAACTTTTTGTGCCCCCGGCGCGATTATCAAGGGCGCCGGCCCGACCTTTTCGGACCCAGTGTGATTTTGAGGGCCCGGCCAGTCTTTTTCTGGCCTGGCGTCATCTTCGGAGGGTCCGGAGAAGCACGGTCCGACCTTTTAAGGCCTTAGCATGATTTCATGGTGCCCTGGCGCGACTTATCGGGGTTCCGGCGCGACTTTTTGGAGGCGCAACGGTATTTTCAGGGATCCGATACCACATTTTGGAGCCATCAGCGTCATTTTTATGGTCCCGGGACGATTTTTGAGGCATTCAATGTGATTTTCAAGGGCCTTGGTGGGATTTTGGGAGGCCCCAGCCACATTTTCAGGGATCCTTGCGCGACTTTTTGGCGGCTCCAAAGTGATTTTTGTGGGCCCCGCTGCGATTGTTGGGGACAACAGCATGATTTTTAGGGAGCCTGGAGCCCTTTTTCCGAACCCAGGCGCGATTATTTGGGGCCCACAACCTCGCAAGGGAAGGGGGACTGCTCCAATTCCGCCTCCCTTCGATACGCCCATGCGCATGCTCAAATGATTGTATAGCTTATCCATGACGTCTATGGAGTACATCGCAGAAAATCGACTTTCCTATACCCATTTAACTGCTTGCACCGGAAGTAGTGTTCAGAAATATACATCCTGCAATTGGCCTAAATTCATCTCCTTATCTTCAGGGTTCTTAAATCTCAGCCTGGACGTACACATCACTGAACGATGAAAAGCCTTGATAGTAGTCTCCGTTGTAATTAGGTGTTTTGTACTTTTAATCAAAATGTCTTCATTGAATAGATGCTGGGATCAGTGTCTTTGATAAGCAGAGATTGTTACATATACCATGGCACCACCATCTTATCGGACATAATTTGAATTCAGTGTTTAGCGTGCTGTTAATGCCACCTCGCAGTTACCCAGCTGAAGATCAACTCGGGTCAGTTGCCATGCTCGTCATGTGCCTTCTCAGGTCACATGACAAGCATCGCTCGTTACTCGTCGCATCATTACTCTTCATATCACTCCTCGTGTGACCTTGTCAGGTCGTACCACGAGCGCCTAATCTTCTCGGGGATTCTGAGATTCTGACAGGCGTTCTAGCACTTGAAGTTGATGTAATAGGTTGTGGAGTTCACTATTGCATCTATGCTACCATAATAAATGATGGAAATAAGTATTTTGCTATGTTGGATACCAGCACCGATAATACCCAGGCATCTCACCGAAAAGGTTGGATATTTGTGTGGTGTGCCAAACTGTGAAAATCCATTGAAATGTGGAAATTTGTACGTTCTATTTCATACTAGTCACGCAATGTATGTATCGTGGCAGTAATTTTATGCTTCAATGATCAAAATACATGTGAATGTTGAATTGTATGGCAGCTAGGAGTAAGGCCATATATAATACATGGCTATGAAGGATCAAGGCAATGATCAAGGCAAGGAACTTGCACTTGCAAATTGTACGTCTTACCTTGATTGTGTTACGTTACTGCCTTCAGCCTTTATAAGTTTCTAATGTTGGCAATATTAATGAAATCGATGTTAAATATGTGAACAGTAAAAGAACCACAGTGCAACTCTAGTATCAATGTATTTTGGCACTAGTTGGCACATCATCTGCTTTATAGTCTTTTCATAACATAATATAAGGTGTGAAAATCCATGCATCTGTTGCATTACATCAACTCTTGAATAAGTTGCGTTGTTGTAAGGTCGTGTCCAAGTGTGTATGACTTTAAAAAATGAAGTGCTACCATGTGATATGTGCAACTTCTTCTTAGTTATGGATTGCAGAAACTTTTTCACATCTTCAAATGTGTGCATGCTGCCTTTTATTAAATTTAAATGTCTCAAAAGTGGGAGGACCAGCAACCATTGTTGCCCCCCCCCCCACTTTGAAAAGTGGGAGGGCCATTGCCCCCTTGGCCCCCCTGTTCCTACGCCTATGGTAGTACCACGGTACACTGGTCATAGGCCCAGTGGACCCCGCCACGGTTCGGTGGTCGCACATTGTAGCTGAACCGGGCTCGAGCTTTACGACAGGGCGGATACAAAATTATACCTGCACGGCCACGAGCGACACCGACTTAAACCGGGCGGCCATGTCATTTGTGGAGCTGAATAAATCGCTCTAAACGAGCAACTTCAATACAGGGAAGCGCACCGTTCACCGGCGCTGGACGGCGGTGGCTGACGGCTGGCCGGAGCGCCTCCCCATCACCACATACCTGACGTAGCCATCACATTGGGGACATAGACGATCACACTGGGGACATCGGTCGCACTGCAGTTATAGACGGTCACACGGGAGACATAAACGGTCACACTGGAGATATAGACGGTCACACTGGAGACATAAACGGCCACACTGGAGATATAGGCGGCCGCTCTGAAACCATGAACGGCCCGGCCCGTGAGGTGGCAATGAACCTGAGGTCGGATGAACGGGTCGGCAGTACAACAGACGGCACCAGACGGGCGGTCTTCCTCGCCGGCACTAACGTGAGACGACCACAAGGTGAGGCACCGGCCGACGCGTCAAGATCATCACGGCACGTCACGTCACGTCACGATGTAGCCTCACCTCAGACCACATCTCTTCACGTGACGACACGGTGCATCACGCCACGTCACGTCACGTCAGTTCACGTCACGTCACGCACAGCAGTGTACGCTGCGTCACGTCACGTCAGATCTCATCACGAGACAGGGGTGGTTGAGTGGTTGAGTGTTGAACTTTGAATACGAGGGTACCGAGTTCAACACTCGCACCATTCGGAACACTTCCCAATCCCGCGGTCCACCGGTGGCACGGTGTGGACGGCGCTGTTATCATTTGCCGTGGCCAGGGGCGTTGTTTTGTATGCTTTTGGAGGGGCATGTGCCCCCATCAATGTCAATTTTGCCCCTCCAATTGTAAACTCCCCCCAATATGAAGTGGAATTGGGCATGCAGCAAAATGCATAAAACTGCGGGCTGCGATCGGCGCGGGAGCACCGATGGCCCCGCCGATAGTCTCACTGATAGCCCCGTCGATGGTACCGCCGATGGCCCCACCGATAGCCCGCCGATTGTCCCACCGATGGCCCCGCCGATGGTCCCGCCGATGGCTCCGCCGATGGCTCCGCCGAGGGCCCTGAAACTAATGACGTCCACCTGTTCACCCTGGTGACTTGTCGCTCGGGACGGTGTCCAGGCGACTGACCGCCACCGTTGACATCGCGACTATGCCCTGTAGTATGGCCAGGGTACTGGTGTCCGGAGACACGCGCCGACTGGCACCGTCTGCGCTGCTGAGATTCCTGCCGCCATTGCTGACACCAGGCCTGAAGGCGATGCTTCTATGAATATGTTAGCTGCGGTAGCCAGTTGGCCCAGAGGAGTTTCCCCTGACGGCAGCGACAATGCTGCCCAAGCTGCCTGCGACAGCCGTTGAAGGCATAGTCTTCAACAGCTGACGGACGTGTATGGCATCTCTTGCTGTACCCAGTTCTGGGTGCATCCGCAGGAGCAGGTGGAACGGCTTCTGGTCTCCGAGCTGCTGGGCACCAAATTACATCGGCACATGCCTTCGGTGCCACCCGCCCCCCCCTGTCCGCTCCTGCCTCCAAGTACTTTTGCAGTGGCGCCCCTCCAAAGAAATGGCACCCCTTCAGACGAGTATCTGATGACAATTCCTGAATCCGCCCCTGACAGGAGTCATCCGGTGCCCAATCTTCATAATGGGGAATAATTATGTTCCGATATATTTTTGGCTACATGTGTGATACAATATCATCTTTTATATTATCCGTGACTCGTATGTACTATAGCGACTACTTTGCCTATTTCACAGGCACGTACCTACTCCGGGAGTGGCGACGCGCACGTATTTTTCCATATACCCAAGACATATAGGACATATAAAAAGGAGACATCAGAAATGTATATTTCTTTGAACAGCTACAGAGACCGAAAATAACACAGAAGCGGCTAATTATTTTACATGCAGTGCATCTAGTAATCGGTAGATTAAAACCATCTTAATTCCGTGACATCAGCGATTAGACAGCCAGACAGAGAGTGGTGACATTTGGTGCATTGTACTGTACTTACCTGCTGTTATTTCGGCCTTCGCGTTCGCAGAAACCACGCTTGCTCGCATGTGGCCTGGTTTTATTCCCAGCATTGCTTTATCCCCTACCAATGTGTATCGGCTTCTTTTCCTAGATAGTTGTGCAGTCTCACACTCTCAGTACGACTTCAAGATTGAGAGTCCACGTAGCAAGTGTGCGTCTGTGATAATGCAGGCAGCAAGTGTTCATGTGCAAGGTTTTCGTTTGACGTTGGTGACGACGGGCCCAATGCAATATCGACAATATTTATTCTGCTACTTAAGTTTAGGGACGCTACAAGACATGGATCGAAATCCCTTTTACATCGCTCACGACGGCTGCTTCATTCCACCCCATGCATGCCCTTACTAGTAGGGCACTGGTACTGGTAACGGATTGAGGTTACAGGGGTGTAATATGATTGGTTACAGGGGTGTGACATGGTCACACACATGCATTTGTAAATCTTGGTGTTGTAGTCTGGCTGTTGGTTAGAGACTGCAGCAGATGGCAAATGACGGTGTCGTTCCTATATACTTCTGAGTTGTGTGTTATGTGCCCTCAGATCATTAAAGGCAGATGCGTTGTATTATTCTCTTCATCAGATAATTTTACAACAGCCATCACAACTTCACATTTCCATGACAAGTCACTATAATGTGAAGGTTCGAAAGGGCCTGATTTTGTTCAGATTGCCAGATATAGCTATACGTAGCACGCATTCGTCAACAGACGTTTCCCAGGCAGCGTTCACCTTATAAGTTTGCACTGGCTGTTCAGACAGAGTGAGCGAGCGTTCCGAGCGAACGCATTGATACAAATGCTAAAACCAACTTGGTCTTGCTTGCTTTGATTTTGAAGATGTCTTGAACACGGCCTCTTTTCAGGTGATATTGGTATGAGATGAACTGGCGTGAGGACGGTGCGTAAGGTAGAATTAACTCACAACTGCTCTTGATAAGGAGTAAATATTGGTATTTGTTCACCATCAAGAAAAAACACATCAACATGACCTCAAATCGATTAAAAAGTTACATAGAAGAACTCAACATTTTATATTGAATGCCAGAACGCAGTCCGCTCCATTGTCTCAGTCTGTGTAATGCATGTTGGTATGATCGGAGCCATGATTCCTTACCTGGGAGTGTTTATGTATGTAATGCCCGCAAATATTTATATTAATAATACATGAATTGTCTGTCCTCACGCATGTGTATGGGTGGGCTCGTAGATTATTTGTTCATTTATGAGCAGCGGAGGAAATGTGGTTGGGGAACTCTTGCAGACTGATAGAACGGACTGTTTCGAAAATTGCATTCGCTGTTCTTTTGTCGGGCTTTCAGTTGAGTCGGACAATTGTATACCCCTCCAGTGATAACCTGTTCTTCTAGACGTGTGGTTGTATTTTTATATTTTATCCTGAGCAGCACATCAATTGCAAATGTATCCTATCAGCACACTAAGTGGCCTGAATCTATCACGCAAACATAATTGAGAACAGGGTCGATTAACACGAGCGCCGGAGGGCCTCTCACATAACACGCACAGGAGAGAGGATGACTCCGTCCCATGCCCCTTAGATTTCGAAACGATAAGCTATAAGCACACAATTTAGAGGGTTCATTATGGATGTAGTGAACTCGCTTCAGTACAAATTTCATGACCCTAGGCCTTTAAGGTCAAATGAGGTCGTGATCGGCTACCTCACCGCACACCTCACAGCTCCACCGTACCGACGAAGCCTTTGTGACCTTGAACTCTTGCTGGCCGCCGCCCGGTCGGTCGATTTGGTACCCCTACAATTACTATACTTACCAACGGATTTCGATTTTGTGTTGCATGTGATGCGCTCATCGATTTTTTAGCAAAGCCAGAACATTGCACTACAATATCGCCGCCAGCTTATGAGATAATGTTAAAAAAGCATGAGAAGTGGGCGGATTCCGCCACCTTCTTCTGTACGCGTGTGAGACAGCCACGTCTTATAACTACATCAATCTTGTAGCACTTTGCCCCCCAATCATTTTCCTAAAACAAAACCTATGGCCGTGATCGTGCATAAAGTGCATTGCGTCGTGAACGACCCAATAAACACATAATCAAACATCTCACAGCACGACACGACACGGTACATCGCGCCGTGTTTCGCCACTTGAGGAACACCATGGTTTGTTACTTCAGTTCACGCATGGCACGACATATCGCATCACGTCACATGACCACATGCCGACATGACTCGTGACGCCAGGCACCAGCAGCGGCACCGCCCATCACACCCAACCGGTGTCATGGTGACACCAGTACAAGACCGGTAACGACAGTCACGTGTGTCGCAGCGGACGGTCACGGCAGTCTCGTGTGTGGCAGCGGAGGGTCACGTGTGGCAGAGGACGGTCACGGCAGTCACATGTGGCAGCCGACGGTCACGGCAGTCACGTGTGTCGCAGCGGAGAGTCACGGCAGTCTCGTGTGTGGCAGCGGAGGGTCACGGCAGTCTCGTGTGTGGCAGCGGACGGTCACGGCTGTCTCGTGTGTGGCAGCGGAGGGTCACGGCAGTCTCGTGTGTGGCAGCGGACGGTCACGGCAGTCTCGTGTGTGGCAGCGGACGGCCACGGCAGTCTCGTGTGTGGCAGCGGAGAGTCACGGCAGTCACGTGTGGCAGCGGAGGGTCACGGCAGTCTCGTGTGTGGCAGCGGACGGTCACGGCAGTCTCGTGTGGCAGCGGAGGGTCACGGCAGTCTCGTGTGTGGCAGCGGACGGCCACGGCAGTCACGTGTGGCAGCGGAGGGTCACGGCAGTCTCGTGTGTGGCAGCGGAGGGTCACGGCAGTCTCGTGTGTGGCAGCGGACGGTCACGGCAGTCTCGTGTGTGGCAGCGGACGGTCACGGCAGTCTCGTGTGTGGCAGCGGAGGGTCACGGCAGTCTCGTGTGTGGCAGCGGACGGTCACGGCAGTCTCGTGTGTGGCAGCGGACGGTCACGGCAGTCTCGTGTGTGGCAGCGGACGGTCACGGCAGTCACGTGTGGCAGCGGAGGGTCACGGCAGTCTCGTGTGTGGCAGTGCATGCAGCAGCTAGAGACTCCGCAGTTGGCACAGCACCAGCACACAGCGGACAGACACAGCATAGCACAACAGCCGACACAATAGCAAACAGCAGCGGAGATAGCGCCAACATCCCGCCGGAGACACGAGATGAGGAAGTTCTCCACAGGGCGTGCCACCGGGCCGAAGGATCTGCATAAAGACAGATCATAAGCGTGAAACCGATGCCACAGGCGCTGATCGGTCAGCGTCAGTCTCGTGACAAGGCGAACACTCCCCAGTTACTGCCATCTCCTGCGTAGAAGCAGGCCGAGGAAAACGCGCATACTTCCGATTCCGCCACCGAGGTGGTACGGCAACGAACATTCCGGCGGACACATCAGCGGACACGGTGACTGCCGCAGCAACGATCGCTGCAACGAACACATTAGAGGACACAGGAGCGGACAAAGTAACGGATGCAGCAAAGGTTGCAGTAGCGGATGCAGTTTCGGACACAGTTGCGGATACGGATGCGGATGCAGTTGCAGACGCAGTAGCAGATGCAGTAGCGGACGCACTGAAGGATACAGTAGTGGACACAGTAGCGGATGCAGTGGCGGGATGCAGTAGCGGACACGGTGACGGTTGCAGTAGCGGATGCAGTAAAGGATATGGTAAACGGATGCAGTAGCGGATATAATAGGGGTACACTGACGGGATACAGTAGCGGATGCAATGGCGGATAAAGTAGCCGACACAATAACCGATACGGTAACAGATGCAGTAGCCGATACAGTAATAGATGTAGCAGCCGATACGATAGCCGATGCAGCAGCCGATGCAATAGCCAATGCAGTAGCAGATACAGTAGCAGATGCAGTAGCAGATACAGCAGCCGATGCAGTACCAAATACAGCAGCCGATGCAGTAGCCGATGCAGTAGCCGATGCAGTAACCGATGCAGTGACCGATACAGTACCGGATGCAGTAGCCAATGTAATGGCCGACACAGTACCGGATGTGGTAGCTGATACAGTACCGGAAGCAGTAGCCGATACAGTAGCGGGCGCGATACTCGTATGGGTGTGCCTTACTGCAAGTGGTCATGCAGCAGTGGGCCACGGCCGTAGCATGCAGACTAGCTGTGCGACAGCAGAAAAACAGCCGATAAATGTCAATAAAACAGCAGGAAAATAGCGGGTAAACATCAATAAAACAGCAGGAGGACAGCGGACAAATATCAGTAAAGCAACAGACAGACAGTGGACAAACAACCGAGAGACTGCAGTCCAGCCACGCACACCCTGGAACAGACGGCACAAACCAAGCAGACAACTGTAAAACAGCAGGCGAACAACAGGTGAACAGCAGGCGAATAGCAGGCAAACAGCAACCTGTCAGCAATCCAGTAATAGTGAAGCGGCGTCGCAAAAAGCTATAGAGTCTGGTAGCTGATCAAAACGGCATGCAATCCGGTATGAGGACCGTACTGCGCGTGCACTTTTAAATCTGCCTTCTGGTATGGACCAGGGACCTAGGAGGTATTGTTGGTTAGGGCGTGATGGTAATTATGTATTTTTTTATTTCTTTCATGGAACGTCAGTACTAGCGCCGACACGTCCTGGAAGCTGGAGGAGGGCGAGGGACGCATCGCCATGTGCCTGCTCCCTCGCGGTTCCCTACACCAGTGGCGCCGCCCCTACCTCCTCCCCCACCTTCCCACGGAGATGAGCGACGCGGAGCGCAACGGCGTTGCGGCACGCGTGGGACCAGACGAAGCCACGCGTAGAGAGAACCATCGAACCAAACTGATGGTCATGCACGCACTGGCTGCTGTCCGAGCAGTAATGGTCTGTGAACGGTATAATCGGCGCTGCGATAGTGCTCTTCCGGCGACGGAGGGCATCAGACTCTCTGTCAAAGCCGATGCTGGCCGGAAAGCTTGCCCAGTTGCGGAAAATAATGACGTGCCTTTCGAATCCGAATGCCATCTGTGAAGGCCTGCAATGGGCCGGTTGTGACTTGTGATGGTGGCGAGTTGAAGGGCCGGCTGTCGGCCGGGCTGTGTCCACTTGGCTGTGAGCGGCCGACAGCTGCCGACAGCTGCCGACAGCGGTCGACAGCGGCCGACAGCTGCCGACAGCTGCCGACAGCTGCCGACAGCGGTCCACAGCGGCTGACCGGGCCACCAAGGCCGGGATTAGCCGACATAGCTGGTCAGCGCCAGTTGCTGCTGACAGGCCATCAGGTGAGTGCGCCCCTGGGTATTTGGAGGCACGTGGTGCAAAGCTGGCGCTCATTTCCTGTGTGGCGTCTTACGCGGCGAGATGCGAGAGAGAGAGAGAGAGAGAGAGAGAGAGAGAGAGAGAGAGAGAGAGAGAGAGAGAGAGAGAGAGAGAGAGAGAGAGAGAGAGAGAGAGAGAGAGAGAGAGGGAGAGATAAAGATGTAGATATGTAGAGATGTAGGGATGCATATATGCAGGGGTGCAGACATGCATAAATGTAGGAATGTTGAGATGTAGAGGTGAATGGATAGATTAATACATGGAGAGGTAAATTCATGGCTATATGAGGGGATGGTGAAATGGAAAGATTGAGAGATGAAGGAGATGACAGAGAGGGAGATTGAGAAAGCAATAAAGGGAGAAATTCATTTACGCGACAAGCACGGTATTCAGTTGAGAGTTTCCCACAAGTCAGCGTTAACCTGTTCTCAAAGAATAGTAGCTACACGTGCGGAACTGGGAATTCCGACCAACTGTCAGTTGGCAGGATCAGACTGTCGGCGATCGACCAATAGGCAGTGGCGACAGTGTCCGGCTGTGAGCAGCCCGGGGCCCGCTAAGCTGGGCTGTGCTGACGTCGGACCGGTCCGCCGCGTGGGTAGAGCAGGGAAGACCGAGGTGTCAGGTGCTCGGGTCCAAGGACGTATCCACTGCGTATTAGGCTGACCCCTTTTGCATTTTTGTTTCGGATCTTCGAGTTCCGATCATCATTAGATTTGTTGTTTCATGCTGAGTTCAAATATGCCATTTCGTCCTAAAAATCGGATATTCTTCCACCGCCCACCAGCCACAAAGTCATCAAGGTACACGAAAATTTGCAATTTTCGCACTGTCACGTCCATCGAGGGTGTCAAATGGATATGAATGTTTCGAGATGAAGGATGAGGAGATTTGCTGTCAGGGGTGATGATTTGTGAGAAGCGTAGGGAAAATTCAGCAGAAAGTAAAATATATCCATCTATCATTCTCCACGTGTTTGTTGTTACTCGATGGGAATTAAACAATCCAGATTCTGACCTTTAATTGACAGCGTATTGCAATCCAACATCTCTTGATATCTCTTATATTCCCCTCAGTTAGCAGTTAATATCTCTTCTATTCCCCGCTCATCATCTCTCCCTTCGGTCTCTCTCCCTCTCTAGTTCACCTTCCCACCTTCTCCATTCTTCCTAGGAGTGTAGCATTGCGTATTTTTGGAAGGGCACTTGCACCCCCTCCCCGAATGTTGGCTATGCCTCCCAATAATTTTCAGACACCTACAATTGTGCTCCCTCCTTCACTTTCTCCCACCCTTCCCATTCTCATCCTCGTATATCGACGTATCGAGCATGGGCGCTACGAGATTACGAAAAGTCACATATGGATTGCACATAGATTACGTGTTACGAAAATTGCGGGGATTACGCATGATCCTTTCCGATTCAAGATCGCGTGGCACATCTTGAACTGCGTCACATTTTACGCTGATGACCCGCTGGCGTCGGTTGTCCAAGGTTACGCTTCCTCGCTGCCAGCTTGTTGATGGCTTGGCTATCTTGCCGCTTGTCGCCACAAACGTATCCGCCGACTCCGTTGTAAGCTTAACTGCTCTCTCTCTCTCTCTCTCTCTCTCTCTCTCTCTCTCTCTCTCTATATATATATATATATATATATATATATATATATATATATATATATATATATATATATATATATATATATATATATATATATATATATATATATATATATATATATATATATATATATATATATATATATATATATATATATATATATATATATATATATATATATATATATTCTCTCTCTCTCTCTCTCTCTCCTTACCTCTCTCCCTCTCGAGTGGCTGTAGAAGAGCACGCTAGTTAGTACGCTAGTACGCGAGGTTAGTTAGTCTGTGACGTCACTGGAGGCTAGTTAGTCTGTCACGTCACCGTAGGATAGTTATTATTTGTTGTTGAAGTTATTTGATGTTTGATATGGTTGCTATTGAGGTTTGTTATTATTGAGGATTGTTATTCTGTCTCTTCGCCAGAGGTGCATTCCACGACAGATCGACCAATGCACTTCACCCCATAAATGTTGATTGAGACCAAAATTTGCTCACAGGGTAGTCTTTGGCACTGAACACGGCTGTGCAAATTTCAGCCCGATTCGGCGAACAGTTTTTGAGCTATAGTCTCCGGCATTATTTTTATGTCAAATAACATGGGTTGATTTGACGATGGATATCTTATCGATAAGAAGCAAAAAGGGTGGCAAATATTATATACCTCAGAAGAAAAAGTATCAACTGAAACATTTCCGAAATATTATGTCAATATTTCTCACATTTGACCTAGTAACCTCTCGTGACCCCTAGCCCATCAAAATTGATAAATTTGACGGCGGATATAAAAGTGAGCATGATTTCGCTGACCAAACAACAAATATAAATGCGTTCTTCTTATAAATATCCGACATGGTCGTCAGATCTTCATGACTTTTTGCGATTGGGCGTTTTCCGGGTAGGACAGATTTCTAGTAAGCTTTTTATTCCATTGGCAAGCTACATGAAGTAGAACAATGACATGCAGATAAATGATTGGGAGATGTTTTGTTACGAAAAAAAACATCCTACCTTTTTCCTTTTCCTTTTCCTACCTTAAATATACCTTTTCAATGTAGATCTTATAGTTTCCCTTAAAAACCATTACTCACTTCAAGGTCACTAATTACCGACAGGTCACCTATGGGTTTATTTACGCGAAGCGACGCCATTGTGCCTCGGAACAACTGACATGTATTGAATGGCATCAAACATAAAAACAACGCCACCCGACCTTATTAACTCAGATTCTATCAGCTACATATTAAATCTGGCGCGGCAGGTAGGTATATGAGGATAACAAACATATAACAAACATGAGGATCACTTATGTCAGCAATCAAGTGGTATGCAGGTTTATCCCTTTGTGCTAGAGAAAAAGCATTGCGTCTCTGTGGACCGCTGATGGCTATGCGATAAAGGCAAATAAAAGCCGAGGTGTTTGTCTCGCGTATGTTTTCCCCATCCCATCCGTCCTCCGTACATATATATGTACTCCCCATCCGTACATAGCTCAATGCTCTCCATCATGGTGATGGTTCCGAGGGAGATAAAGGCTTCGGCTTTGATGGCGGCGTACATGAAAAGAGGGGTTGGCATGGGGGAGGAAGCGATAACAGGCTTGGCAGAGTCGGAGCAGAGGATGACTCAGTTTTGGAAAACGTCTGGTGGAAAGAGGACGTGCTGATCTCTTTTTTTAACGTGCATAAACGCTACAAGCAATGGTGATAGTCATTGTGTCCATCCTTATCGTCGCCATACCAAGCAATAACAAAAAAAAAATACTGAAATACTAGTAAGCCTCATTGAAAACGTGACCGATCCCAGCATTACTAGACGTGTGGCTTTGTGTGTGAAATTTCCCACTTGATATTTTTTGCAATTTTTTTTATTGTCTCCGATTTTTAAACATATATTTTCTTTCAATCAGCGTAACAAATAAAAAGGATACACCGAAGTGAAATTTGATGCGAACAAAATTCAAAACTCTAGAAGGCTTAGAAGAACAAAGCATGCCAAAAGTGGACAACTATATAAAATTCATCTTGCGGAAATGTTTGAACTCAAAATTAACTTTCCATCAAATAAAATATGTTCCGTTGGTTACTGACTATGTATGCCTGGTTAGACGGCTCTGATATACGCCACATTTAAAGCCGTAATATCTTCTCAATACACATGAAATTTAAAAAGTAACTCGTCAAAACAACTTTTACAGATTAATATAATATATCAGACCAAAGCGATGCGCTAGGACGAGTCCTTTCAGATGCCGTCTTAAAATCGTCTATCAATTGATATTAACTATCTCAAAAAGCCATTTCCGGAAATCCAAGCTGTTTGACCCTCTTTTATTACCATATTTATTTATATAAAAAATAGTCCGAATTCTTGCCGGGGTTGCTCTATGGACCAGAGTTCTATTGCTAAGCATAGCTTGTTGCGTGGACGCTGGCCCCACTACCCAATCCATGAATTCCAGCTCAACAGCAGAATTTTGACCGAGAGCTTAACGTGCCGTCAATGCATCGACACGGCCGGCCCGGTAACTAGTCACCGGCCTTATTGGGCCAGTTGCCAATTCACCCCTCCCCCCGGGCCATGGGCGAAATGCGAGCACGCGAAGCGAATCGAACCTGCCTTGCCAGTATAGGGGAGACCAACGCAGGCCAGCGCTCAAAACAGCTGAGCTACCGAGGCTGCTGCTCATTTGATTTGATTTGAATATTTGATGACACTAGGCGTTGCAGTCACCAGAAATCACAGACAACGGCCTGAAAACGTCCTACTTCACCCATGGCGCAAAAATACAAGATTTATAATTTCATTTTTGGGGGAAATTCAGAGAATATCTTGACAATTCTTAAGGTGCCCACGACCCCAGATTCCATGTTCACCCCCAAAATTCGATTTCGGCGAACTTCGAAATCGACGCAGTTTGTACCGATTTGGTTATCAAAGCCAAATCGACGCCGTTTGAACTGTTTTATATGTACCATTATATGTACCATTATGTACCATTATACCATATGTACCATTATATGTACCATTGTGCAGTGCAGTGTCCCATGCGCAATGTCCACATGAGCAGTGTCCCAAGATCGTAAATAATGAAGTCACATGAAGATTGTGAAAATGATGTTTCCGAGCATAGCCTACGTGCACAGTGACAGGAAAGAGTGGCTTGCAATAGGTGTTCGACTGTACGTCTATGCAAATGATGCTCTGCAGGAAGAAAGAAAGTATAATTGTACTTCTTGTTGTGATGTTAGTATGGTCGAATATCGTCAGACTGCATTGTTCTCATGTTTGATAGCATTCAGTTCGTGTTTTAAGTAACCACCAGATGTTCTGAAGTAAAATTACGCCGTTACACGGAAATAAGCTACGACACTATGGTGGTCATAAAATGTTCAGCTCTTGTTAAGAAAACCACAATAACTGCATTGTAGAGTTACAAATGTGTAAATTGAAAAAAAAACAACAAATCCTGATCATCTGACGTTTATTTCGTTGTTCTATCCCATGGTTATTATATTTTGCACTGCTTAGAGCAGTGCAGAAATGTGCAATAATGTAGAATATGCAGGGAGCGCCCAAAACGTGAACAATGAAACCACAGGAAGCTTGTGAAAGTGTTCATGTTTTCGGGGATACGCCATGTATACCCTGAAAAACGCGTGAGTTTGCATTACGATAAGGATTCGACTGTATATACACCTAAGTGATGCCTACAGGTAGAATGAAGGCATAATTGTACTTCTTGTTGTTAGGTCAGCAAGGTTGAACATGGTCAGATGTTTCGATTACCAGACCACCAGATGTTCCAAAGTAAAATTACGTCATCACACGTAGACAAGCCTATGAATGACCTATCGGTAATGGGTGAATTTGAACTTTGTGAAGTTTATTAAGGCAAGCTACAAAGTCAATAAGTTATATATATATTTTGTTGAGCAAGTATTTAATATCACCGTTTTTATTTCACTGTTCGATACCCCGTAGTTTTCCAATGGGAGAAAACTTACTCGAAATCCACTCGTTCCGATAATCGCAAAATCACAGAAAGCCATGGAGAACGGACCCCTATATGGGATATTTAAAAGCAAACGCATATTTTAAATGGCAGCAAAATCATGCCTGTTTGTATTTATACCGTCAATTTATCAATTTCAATGGTCCACGGATCACAGAAGGTCACGAGGTCATGTGTTCATGGGGTCACCAGGTCGAACGTGAGAAATGTTGAATTTTATCACGGATTTATCTTCTTTACTTATTTTCCTTATCAAAGATGCATAATATGTCACACTTCCTCTTCATTATCCATGAGATATATGTCGCCAAAAATACCCTTGTTGTATGACCTCAAAATACTGCCGGAGGTTATAACTCAGAAACCGTTCGTCGGGTCGGGCTAAAACTTATTCAGGCGTTTTCAGAGCATGAGACTACACTGTACACCAATACTGCTCCAAATACAAACTTGGTTGGTGTAAAATTTGAAATTACTTGGTCGATCTGGCGTGGAACGCACCCGGAGGCTCTGTGATGTCGCCGGAGGCTAGTTAGTCTGTGACGTCGCCGGAGGCCAGTTAGTCTGTCACGTCCCCGGAGGCTAGTTAGTCTGTCACGTCCCCGGAAGTGCGGCACGTGCACGCAACAGATTGCCGGCTGAATGCCTGACTCGATGTGGGTCGACTCCCTGAGCTGTCGCTGTCGAGCTGTAGAGCTGTCGCCACCGGCCAGCCCAGCATAGCGAGGCGTGAAATGCCGACACCAAACCCCCCACCCCACCCCCCGCTGGCGCCGTGGATTGCTTTGCTTTTCATTGACGGAAACACTGATTCATTTCACCGCAATGCTAGATCACCACGTGTGAGGACCTTTCCCCATTGGCTCTGCCTGTGCTCGCGTGCCGCCATGTCTGTGCGTGGAGAGAGTAAGCGACTTTATTCGGTACATCGAAGCGCGAGCGGCAGTGGCTTGGATATTCGGCGGAGGCGATCCCAGCGGTGTACACCGGCTGTGTGCACTAGAGGTGACAAATACCAAACAGTTTGGAACCGAAGACTGTGACCGGCCACTCTGATGGGACCAAGCCCGCTTGAGGTCCGGCCAAAGCCCGGTCCAAAGACCAATTCTTCAAATGAATTCATGTTTGCACATAAAATAATACCATTGGTTTTTTGTTTAGCTAAGGTTATATAGGCAGTTCACATCACTTTGGAATGCCTCGTTCACTCCCAGAAAGTGAATTGAAAATAAACTTTTATCAAGATTTCCCTCT
Source organism: Ashinkailepas kermadecensis (assembly GCA_034440615.1). NCBI lineage: Eukaryota > Metazoa > Arthropoda > Thecostraca > Neolepadidae > Ashinkailepas > Ashinkailepas kermadecensis. The sequence goes on from JAOTOM010003825.1 coordinate 34,970, forward strand.
TGAATTGACAGGTGTCGATGGCAACAACATGATGTTTGCAAAACAATTATTAAAACACAGGTTAATTCCCATTACTTACTATCCTTAATCAAGAAAACATCACTATTCAGACTAGGTACGTAGACACCAAGCTTTAAATCATTCAGTATTTGAGCATCTGTAAGATGTTGCATCATGTATTTAATAAACACACCATTCCACTTCCAGATTCTGACCTCCAAACTGAATAAATATACCTCCAAACTGAATATCCAAATAGTCTTCAGCCTTGATACTCCATGGCATTCTACCCTAAAAGCATTACACCTATAATTTAAAGATAACTAATTATTTCCCTACCTACTCTTGGCTTTATGTGTGATAAAACACCTTCTTTTGTGTTATATGTGTCTTATGCAATTATGCCTATTTTGCCTATTTTGCAGGCACGTGCCTAGGAAGGCACTTGGGGAATGGTCACATGCATGTATTTTACCATGGAAGCATAGGCATAGGAATATCTCAAAAAGTGGGTAGGCCAGGGTCAACAGCAGGGGCGCACCCAGGAATTTCGGAAAGTACCATGGTTGAGCACTTTTGGATAGAGAACCCGATAATTTTAATAGTGAACATACAACTTTTACCGCTAAGGGGGATGGGAGCAGGCCCCCTGGACGCGCCTAACAGCAACATGTGGTCCTGAAAAATAACGATCATCGCAGCATAAGTACTTTCAAATTCACTCTTCTCGCTGGACTTGGAACTCTTTACACAAGCGATGGATTATAGGCGAAAAAAGCCAACGATACGCCGACGCACGTCGGTGACAGCTAAAAGGACACGGAAGACTAATGAGACAGCCAAAGGCTGACACGCCTTTTTCTTTCCAAGCTTGAAAAAAACCTTTTTTTCATCGAGTCCTCGGTGGAAATAAAGACAATTATGTGTTCTTTTTTGCCCTTGAGAGGAGCTGGAACGATTGGGAAGTCGACGCCTTTTGCACCGTCAAGGAAGAAGGTGACTTGCGGCTATGAAAGCTGTAATTATGAAGGAGAAATGCGCAACATAAAGAGGAACAACAAGTTGAGGCACGGAGGGCAGCTCTTGCGCCTAAAGAATATGTCCTTCGGTGTTGGAGGAAAGTGGTAACGATGGTGCAGACCGGTGCCCAATGACGATGTCAACGCATCACCAGGAGCAGGTAGTGAATGTTTTTTTTTGTGGTGATACACTGGACAATTCCATGCAAGCAAGGAATTTATTTTATTGTGCTGGCTATGCCTGCTGACCAGGTTTACGTACCTAGGTAGGTAGGTGCTTACCTACCACAGGGTTCTGTCTGTGCTTTGTAATCCTAATTGTGGACAAGAAGTTGTGGAGTAGTGAAATATGGAGATGGTGCCTTTCTTTCAGCCTGCGACATCTGAATCTCTTCTTGTGCTGTCCAGTGAGTCGAGCATTGTATTGCAGAGCTGTTAATTGTCGAACAATACCATTCAACCCCCAGATAAGAAGAATGAGATAATAATTTGCTGGATAGGATGATGTTCTGGGTGCTAAAAACGTAGCAATAATCAATTTTTCATATTGTACCATGTCCACATTCCCAAGATACAACTTAGCTTCAACTTCTGGCAGCAGGCTGACTTTATTTGATGTGGATTTAATACATCTAGTTGTGCCACTGAAATTTTCAATGATGTAATGTCAATAGGTATTACCATTCCAATTATGTCTATCCCTACTAAATCAGAATCTTTGTGTGCTGCTGTAACCACAAAAGGTACTGTGTATTGTTATCACATCCTTCACAACTGCATCATTGTTATTTGTGGCCAATTGGAATTCAGCAAAATTTGGCCATCCATGACACCTAGTCAAATATGTTTACAATTTTAGATCAACTCGTATTCATGCTCTTACACTGAAGCCAGCCAAGACTACATGGTAAATTCGTGCTTGGAAGGTGTTTTAAAAAAAATTATTGGACCTTATTTTTTTCCGTGCAATAGTGAAGGTGACCAAGATGATGGGACCACCCATTTTCTGTGCAAATGCTTATTTTTCAGTTTGGAAGCAAAATAACACTAAAAGGAAGCTTTGAGTCAGCTAACAGTAAAAAAGTGAATGCTTAAAAAATATAAATACAAATTAAACATAACCTGACCTCCCTTGAATAAAAAAAAATCCCAAAAAGGAAACTGGGAAAATTCAAACAATTTGTTTTCTTCAAATTACCAAACTTACAAAAACCTAACACAACCTAATGAAACCTAGCATAATATGCTTTGAAAGAAAAACAATTTCCAATGTTGTTTTGAGGATTTTGTTGATTTTTTTTTACACTTCCAGCTTATGAAACGAAAATTAACCTAACCAAACTAGTATTATTGCAGCTTAAGGTAACCACAAGACAAGTTTTGCACACATTTTACTTCATAAAACATACAAAGGGGTTAGTTTTCGTTAAGCCAGGTTAGGTTAGGCTTTTGTTGTAAGTTATGCTTTTTTGGAAAAAATGGGCAATTTTCAAAAATGTTGAAGTATTCTTTGTTCAAAACCAGTTTAGGCTGGGTTAGGTTAGATTTGGTTAGGTTTTTTGCTTTTCAATTTTTTAAGAAAATAATTGTTCGCAAATTATCCATTTCTTAACAGATAATTTGTATTGCATGGAAGGTTAGGCTAGGTTAGGTTATGTTACATATTTTTTCTTTGATTTGAATGTTACTTTGTATGCTATGTTACAACTTTGTATGCTACTTACTTACTTACAACTTTGTATGCTATACTTTGTATGCTATATGCTGCCTCCACCGGCGGCCCCCAAAAATATTTTGTGGATTTGATGGTGACCAAACTCACGATTTGAAACATAAAAAGTGCTACTCTCCAATTTCTAGCTGAAATATGTATCAACTGCAATCAGGATCAAACATGCTTTTTCAACGCGGCAAAGCAAGCGTGTGAGGCACTTGTTTTATTAACCATATATGCAAAGAATTTGAGACAGCTCACAGGTTCGTCGTTGACAGCTTCGGCATTTTTTCACCCCTGGAAAGGCTTTCTAACCATGAATTACGGATTGTAGATATCGTAGGGGATGCAATTGCGAAGTATATTTTCTGTCGTCAATTTTGCTCTCCTTGGATTATAATGTCTATTATTAAGCTGTGTATTTTAAGAGATGCATAGTTCTGAACTTTTGTTGTAATTATGGAAGCCTGCCAAGAAAAAAAACAGTTATTCTTGTAGATAACTGTTTCTTTTCCCTTGCAATGTCATTAAACATATTTTAAATAAAGTGATGTGCATTGTTTATACAACCAAGCACAAGAAGCAACGACATTGGTACATCATCGTAATACTACAATGCTGCAATGCTGATCTGATGTCATGTATATTTTATTTGTAATTTAGCCTGGTCTCAGCCATATTATACTGTTTAATATCTGGTGAAACCAAAAGGAGTTGTTGGCTGTATCGCAGTTGCAAATTTTACTTTTGAGACCTGTATGTTACGAGCATGTTTGAGCCATCATGTGCATCACAAGATGCATGGTGATTTTAAGTATAATTTTATTTTAAAATAAAGTTTCCATTTATACAAAAAATCAACTGAAAGATCAGTTGAAAGACCGGCACATACATGCCCGTATTCCAAGATCGGTCAAAAAGCCAGCTGGTCCTGACCGGGCATTCTGACCGGGATTTCGGTCCTTTTTGCCACCTCCAGTGCACACACGCTTATGAGCGCTACGTCGTTCTCTCGCACCCGTCACTGGCATGCTACGGCGCTGTGTCTGATTGAGAGCATTTGTCGTCAACGTAGGGCGGGGATATTGGCCTGGGTGGTGAATGCAGCTGAGGCTAAGCCTTGCCGTGGCCTCGGATTCGCATGGATTATTTTGCACTTGGAAAGAGCCAATCTCCGAGGGATGGCTGCTGCAATTGGCAGGCTTTGTTATGGATAGAGGCAGGTCTGGCAAGATTTTAATCCACGTTGACCATTACTCCATCAAAAGGTAAAATATTAGACGCGTTTATCAAAGGGTCGCAACATATAACGTAGAATGGAGAGGAACGGAAGATGGTGGGTTCTGCATCCATCGAGGTGTCGGAAGCTTAGAGAACTGTCGAGAGGAAACTTTGTTGTTAATATCGCCGCTCAAAACTAGACCATGTATATGCCATTTCGATGTTCCGCTTTAGTCACCAGTTCCGAATTGGCAGACGTCTCGAAAAATCACACATGGTGAAGAAAGATGACTGATAACATTCCACGCAGAATCCAATTTTGCATGGATTTTCCGGAAAAGGCAAGAGGCATTCGGCCCCTATGCTGCCTGTGTTAGCGGCAGAGAACGAAATGTTCGACGCACAATGATGGTCTCCAGGCTCCCCCTCCCTTGGCCAGGAACTTCCTTGAATGACAGGCACAATCAGCCTCAAGGCCAAATGTGTGCACAATGTTAGTCAAACATGGTGAGGCTCCTTCGGTCTTCTAAAATTCAGGAATTCAGTGAGAAGACTCAGGTGGAAGTTTTCTGACGCGATTACCTAGTGATAAGCCTTCACCAACACTTCAGGTGGGGCAGGTGCTCATCTTGATCCTGAAGATATTTGGTCGGTAAGTTCGGAACAGCATGACCTACCGACATGGGTGATGCTTTGGTTGCGTTTGGTGTTGCCAATCCAGCGAGAACAAGTTCCGAATTTAACACTGGTCCTGTTGTGATGCTTGGAACGAAGTCATCGGAATTTCGGTGTGGCAACACTAATCATTTTGACAAGTCCGCATCTGTGATCGCGGAAGTGCTGCCGAGTCTTCCTGGCGCCATATGTGAGAGGTTTGACGTAGACAGCAGCCTGCAGTTGTCAACTTCTCCCGACCATTGTGCCGAAGTATTTTGCTAACTTGTCCCAACCATTTTGTTGAGGTATTTTACCAACCTGTCCCGACCATTGTGGCGAGGTATTTTACCAACTTGTAGCTTTCTTTGTTGGTTTGCGTGTATGGCCAACGCAGGTTACCCACCTCGGACGAGTTGTTTGCGAAACCAATAATCAGTGGCGTTTCCAGGTGCTGTGTTAACTTCGACGTCCGCTCGACAGTGGGCTCCAGCTTAGCTCTGGTCGGAATGCAACAAGCAGGGCAGTAGCTGAATCATTAGTTTGAATAGTCTGTCAGCACATCTGTCGGATGTCACTGGTCGAATAACACGCGCCCCAACGTGCTGGGGTCCGCCATGTCTGGGGACTGAAGCGTCAGTTCTGCCATGCCTGGGGTCTGACGCGACAATTCCGCCATGTCTAGGGACTGAAGTGTCAGTTCCATCATGTCTAGGGACTGAAGCGACAATTCCGCCATGTCTAGGGACTGAAGTGTCAGTTCCATTATGTCTAGGGACTGAAGCGACAGTTCCGCCATGGCTGGGGACTGAAGCGTCAGTTCTGCCATGCCTGGGGACTGAAGCGACATGTCCGCGATATCTATGGACCGAAGCGACAGTTCCGACATGTCTAGGGACTGAAGCGACAATTCCGCCATGTCTAGGGACTGAAGCGAAAGTTCCGCCCTATCTAGGGACTGAAGCGACAGCTTCGCCAGCCCTGCTTATGTCACCGCCACATCCACAGCTAATATTCTCCACTCTATTCTCGTGTCCCTGATAGAGTAACGAACACATCTTTCCGAGAATGTTCCTACCAAGCATGTAGCATGTGGCGGCTTTCATTTGGTGAACCATGTGGCTAGAAAATCAATACATCCGGGCATTTGGCCAGCTCCTTGGTTAGCTGATTTATAGCTGAGATAATTTGTCACTGCTGCATTTAATAGAGGGTAAAGTGAAGTCTCCATGCAGCGGCAGCATAATTAATCTGAAGTTAAGTTGAAAATATCGCCCGCTAATCATTTACAAAAATGAAAGCAGTGTCATATTTGTTGAAAACGAGCGATTAGATGCGACAATAAATCTGCCGTCTGCACGCATCTATACATGCAGAACAGGAACGGAAAGGAACTGAGACGCGCTTTGCTGAGTATTGCGCTAGGGGTAGGCACCAGCTCCAGATTCAATTCAGGTATGTTCGATCACACAGGCAATTCATAAAGTCTTTTAGTTAAATTGAGTGTCAACCTCCCGCGATATGGTAGACTACTATAGGTGAATACATCATGAAACAGCTGGACGACGGCCAGCTACCTTCGCATGCATTTCAAACCGGGTTCGCATGCATTTCAAACCGTTCGTCTCTCTGGATTACTTGGGAATAACTGTGCATTTCAACACCGCCAGATCCTTCGTCCTTGCTGCTTTGCTGTCGGCAAATAATGAATGTACTTGCCTTTCACTCGCCATGCTCAGCTACATCCGGTCTTGTATTGAGGATTCCCTCCGGTCCTTAATTGAGGCTTCCCGCCGGCCCTGTGTTGAGACTCCCGCCGGTCCTGTATTGAGGATTCCCACCAAGTCCTGTATTGATGAATCCCGCCGGTCTTGTATTTAAGATTCCCGCCGGTCCTGTATTAAGACTTCCCGCTCGTGTCATTGATATTGCCGGCGGGCATTCAGCCGCCCGAAAAGCTTGGGCGAGGCTTCACTCTCACCTAACTGTTAGCCTCAGGGACGAAAGCGGTCACGTCGCGCTTTCTTAACATTACGAGTCAACGACAAGTGTCTTGATTTTTCGCGTAACGTTGATGAGCCGTTATGATAGAAGTTCCGGCTAGGTCTGTTTTTTTAAATAAAAAGACAGCACTGAATGACGCGAAATGCACAGTAGGTCCGGTCAGGTTCTGTTGCGAAGAGGTCGATTCACTCGCGGCCATGGACGAGGCTAGTGCGGCTTCAAGGGTGGGCGTCATCGTCACAGCTCCGGCCATGGAGCAGGCCGAGTCAGCTACTGTCATGACGTCATGCTCTATCGGTGATCGTTGGGGTCTGGTGGCAGTCCTGTAGCAGTGCCACGGGCGCGCCCAGAATCGTGGGCGGATCCAAGGAGCACATGGATCATGTGATCCCTCGCAATGGAGATGCGGCGCTCCTCTGACTGAAAGTGGCACCCATCCTGGACGCTCTCGTGCACCCCCGTCAAATTTGTCAAGCGACGGCACCACCCTGAGCATCAAAGACGCCCTCCAGAAACACTCGACCGCACTCCCCCTGATATTCCCTCAATTCGTGACTCTTCTCCGGGGAATGGCGTCTCTACAGACGAGGCGATCCAACTCTCTGGATCCGTCCCTGGCCAGAGGCGTGCTGTCGTGGAGTGGGCTGTGGCGCAGCGACGAAGCGGCACTGCTGGCTACAGCGCCTCTGCGTTTCCATGGGAGAACGTGCCGCGTTCGAATCCCGGTGAGGCCTTTTAATGCCCAGTTTCGATTGAACGCAGCCATCCTCTTAGTACAGAGCAGGTTCAATTCCTCCTGCGGTGTCTGTTTTCGCACGAGTGCTCTTGGCTCAGGCTGCGGACGAATTCAGTTCGCTTTGGGCTATGTGCGAGATCATGTGAGCTGTTGTTGGTTGAAGGCCTACTTTGCTTCTGTTGTTGGCTGAAGGCCTACTTTGCTTCCACACGCGTACGATTGTATTACGTGCTAAGCCCGCCTGCTCGCCAAGGCTTTAAGAAGATGTCGTCGCCCGTGCATTTCGAACATAATCCCAGAATGAGCAATGAATATGGAAGCAGTGTCAATTGTTTTTCTATCGGATGAACTTGCACACCATTTCCTAAAGGGAGGATGCCGAGGGTAAGGCTGAATCTCAAGGACGACACGTCTAGGGCAAATAAACGCATGCTGAAGTATACCATATGATACGATATAAGGGCCTGCTTCGATATGCAATTTATAGACCGAGGAAATCATTCTCCCATCTCCGGGCGTGGATAGGGTTAAGTAGTTCAGATCGTGGATCAGGTCAGTTCATTTGCACTGGTGATCAGGCCAGTTTATTTCCACTAAAGATCAGGTCAGTTAATTTCCATGGAGGATCATGCCAGCCCATTTCCACTGAAGATCAGGTCAGTTCATTTCTACTGAGGATCAGGTCAGTTCATTTCCACTGAGGACCAGGTCAGTTCATTTCCACTGAGTAATGTCAGTTCATTTCCACTAAGACAGGTCAATCCTTTGCACTGAGGAACATGTCAGTTCATTTCCACTGAGGAAGGGCAGTTCATTTCCACTGAGTAATATCAGTTCATTTCCACTGAGTAATATCAGTTCATTTCGACCGAGCCAGGTCAGTTCATTTCGACTTAGCCAGGTCGGATCACGGTCGGACTTCGTCATACACTGCTTATTTCCGGTATTTAGTTGACAACATGGTATCCATACATATATGATACATACATCAAGATATATTTAGGTATAAGCTGTCTATTTTACTGTCAAATCAGGGTGTCGGCCTTTGTGGCGCCATGGCTTAGTTGGCTGAAGCGCCTGTCTAGTAAGCAGGAGATCCCTGCTTGTAGTCTCGGCGGTGCCTTTTCTGCTCAAAGGGACAGTGCCAGATTTCTGGTGGAGGTGAGCTGACTACACCGGCTCTGGGCTGTTCCGGTCAGTCTCGATCGGATCGGATCGGAACCACTATATTCTCTTCTGTAGTGGAATTGGCTCATGAGGCTGGACCTGGCTCATGAGGCTGGCTCATGAGGATGGAGGGATGAGGTTGAGAATGAGGCTGGACCACATGTCGGGTTATCTCAGCTGCGACTGAATGAGAACCTATCGAATTGTTATATACAGGGTGGTTCGATGTTAGTGCTTAGAGCGACCCTTTTCAACGCATTTTGTTTCGAAGGTGTCGCTAAAGCTAATACTATTGACGAACTGTATCCAAATTCTTCTTCGTTTGGGTGTCCGATATAAATAAGGACATTAGGTGTCCCAATGACAAGCATACGCAAGGCATACCATTCAATACAAGCATATCTGTATCGCATGACAGCTGCATCTTATATATGAGGAATCTCTACGATACAATTGACTTGGGTCCGTTAATGATCTAAATATAAACCTATGGAGTACAAATTGTTACACCGCTCTATACCGTTTTCAACCGTATTCCGAGTTTTGGAACATTGTCCTCTCAGAGGAACTTCCACCGTTAACGAATTCTCCACCAGCATAAGCTGCCTCACTCTCACTTGGATTCTCACCAGTGTAGTAAACATGAAGTGCCGTGACTAAGTACACCGGTGAAGATCCGCCGAGGCGTCGCAACATTGCCGGCTGTGTGTTCGGCTCGCCACCACGAGCTCGGCCCGCGAGCGCGTTCAAACTGCGCCCAGACGGCGACTGCGGTCGTGGGAACGACTCTGACACGAAAGCGAATCGGGTCGGGACCGGAGAAACCCAACGGCAGCGCCGCGCCGCGCCGGAACGGGCACACCGTCCGCTGACGCCTGTGTGCCGCGCCAACAGCCTGTAGGGCCGCCAAGGAAGCGCGCTGCCTGGCGGCCGCCGCTGCTGTGTCGTGCTGCCGTCAGCCAACGTCACGGCTGCTGTCAGCCAACGCCACGACTGCCGTCAACCGACGCCACGACTGCCGTCAGCAGACGTCAAGGCTGCCGTCAGCCGACGTCACGGCTACCGTCAGCCAACATCACAGCTGCCGTCAGTCGACGTCACGGCTGTTGTCAGCCAACGTCACGGCTGCCGTCAGCCGACGTCACGGCTATTGTCAGCCAATGTCACGGCTGCCGTCAGCCAACGTCACGGCTGCCGTCAGTCGACGTCACGGCTGCCGTCAGCCAACGCCACGACTGCTATCAGCCGACGCCACGGCTACCGTCAGCCAACGTCACGGCTACCGTCAGCCAACGTCACGGCTACCGTCAGTCAACGCCACGACTGCTATCAGCCGACGTCACGGCTGCCGTCAGCCAACGTCACGGCTGCCGTCAGCCAACGTCACGGCTACCGTCAGTCAACGCCACGACTGCTATCTGCCGACACCACGGCTACCGTCAGCCAACGTCACGGCTGCCCCAACGCCACGGCTGCCGTCAGCCGACTTTTGTTCAGCTATTTTGTCGGTTGAAAGCATTATGGCGGATCTTCAGAATACGCTCCCCGGAAGAAGGACAAGTTAAGCTGGTGCGGCTGACCGGAAGAAGTAGTCGCCTCTCAGCGTGTCCGGATTGGGCAACCTGAGTGTAGCGCGACACATCGCAGAACAAACACTTGCATAAAATGTGGATGTATTACTTTCTACTGCGTCTTCAACCGGCCTACGTCAAATGCACCTTGGACATCCATCATGAGAGAAGCACATGCAGCATTAATTCCCTTAATTTTCAGGTTTCGCAAATACTGCTGGACCACAGACCGCAAGATGCTTGCTTAATTGCATCCCAATGGAGCATGTGCGGTTCGGTGTGTTTAGTTGCATTCTTGATGGCGAAATCAGCGATTCTTGTTCACATCTGCCGCCCGAATGAACCTGGCTTCGGCTACACTGATTGCACTGCCCTCTGGTGTGATAAAACATGGCGCGATTCCGCCCACTCCCGCCACACGAGTTATGTGGCACCGCGCATTCACTGCGGCGTTCGCTCACCACACAGACAGCCCGTCGGCTTTCGGGATGTTTGCGAGCTCTGCACGCTCCACTGGTCAGACAGCGAGCGCGTAATGTGGAGCGCCAGGGAGACGCGGCGTGAGAACGGGTGCGGCCGGCCGGCGGCCGCAGAAGGGGAGAGTGGGCCGGCAGTCTGGCCACTGCCACGGCCAGCCACAACGCGCCGTCACTGCGGCATCCTGTGGTCGGCGAACGGAAACTGGTGCAACGTCGGCGTCACCGCCGTCCGTGGTGGCGAGCAGTAGTTCAGGCGGTACAACGTCGATGTCACCGCCGTCCGTGATGGCGAGCAGTAGTTCAGGCGGTACAACGTCGGCGTCACCGCCGTCCGTGATGGCGAGCAGTAGTTCAGGCGGTACAACGTCGATGTCACCGCCGTCCGTGATGGCGAGCAGTAGTTCAGGCGGTACAACGTCGGCGTCACCGCCGTCTGTGATGGCGAGCAGTAGTTCAGGCGGTACAACGTCGATGTCACCGCCGTCCGTGATGGCGAACAGTAGTTCAGGCGGTACAACGTCGGCGTCACCGCCGTTCGTGATGACGAGCAGTAGTTCAGGCGGTACAATGTCGATGTCACCGCCGTCCGTGATGGCGAGCAGTAGTTCAGGCGGTACAACGTCGGCGTCACCGCCGTCCGTGATGGCGAGCAGTAGTTCAGGCGGTACAACGTCGATGTCACCGCCGTCCGTGATGGCGAGCAGTAGTTCAGGCGGTACAACGTCGGCGTCACCGCCGTCCGTGATGGCGAGCAGTAGTTCAGGCGGTACAACGTCGGCGTCACCGCCGTCCGTGGTGGCGAGCAGTAGTTCAGGCGGTACAACGTCGGCGTCACCGCCGTCCGTGATGGCGAGCAGTAGTTCAGGCGGTACAACGTCGGCGTCACCCCCGTCCGTGATGACGAGCGATATTTCAGGGCGAACCGGGCGGAGAAGCTCGCCTTGGTCACCGCGCCCGCCGGTGGACTGGCAAATCCCGACGCCCACGTCACGCCGCCCCCGGGGTTCGTGGAGGTGGCCGAGGCGAAACGCCGCCACCATTGGGGCGAGCAGTGGCCGTCGCATTGGCACGGGGCGAGAAGGGCCGCCGTGGCGATTGCCACCGAAGGCAGCAGCAATTGCGCACACAGATTAAGCAGCATGTCAATTCACCGGGTGATGTAGCCCGGTGAATGATGTGATCCTGCACTAACATTGCTTCTCGATGTCAGTGCAGGACGCAATATTCATTCATGCTGCATGTATATCGTGCAAGCTTAGATTGATTAGATACACACCGACAGCAGCTGCCCTGAAACACGGCGAGCGCGGCACACACTGACAGCAGCTGCCCTGAAACACGGCGAGCACGATACACACCGACAGCAGCTGCCCTGAAACACGGCGAGCGCGACACACACTGACAGCAGCTGCCCTGAAATACGGCGAGCGCGGCACACACTGACAGCAGCTGCCCTGAAACACGGCGAGCGCGGCACACACTGACAGCAGCTGCCCTGAAACACGGCGAGCGCGGCACACACTGACAGCAGCTGCCCTGAAACACGGCGAGCGCGGCACACACTGACAGCAGCTGCCCGGAAACACGGCGAGCACGATACACACCGACAGCAGCTGCCCTGAAACACGGCGAGCACGATACACACCGACAGCAGCTGCCCTGAAACACGGCGAGCGCGGCACACACTGACAGCAGCTGCCCTGAAACACGGCGAGCACGATACACACCGACAGCAGCTGCCCTGAAACACGGCGAGCGCGACACACACTGACAGCAGCTGCCCTGAAATACGGCGAGCGCGGCACACACTGACAGCAGCTGCCCTGAAACACGGCGAGCGCGACACACACTGACAGCAGCTGCCCTGAAATACGGCGAGCGCGGCACACACTGACAGCAGCTGCCCTGAAACACGGCGAGCGCGGCACACACTGACAGCAGCTGCCCTGAAACACGGCGAGCGCGGCACACACTGACAGCAGCTGCCCTGAAACACGGCGAGCGCGGCACACACTGACAGCAGCTGCCCGGAAACACGGCGAGCACGATACACACCGACAGCAGCTGCCCTGAAACACGGCGAGCACGATACACACCGACAGCAGCTGTCCTGGAACACGGCGAGCACGATACACACCGACAGCAGCTGCCCTGAAACACGGCGAGCGCGACACACACTGACAGCAGCTGCCCTGAAATACGGCGAGCGCGGCACACACTGACAGCAGCTGCCCTGAAACACGGCGAGCGCGACACACACTGACAGCAGCTGCCCTGAAATACGGCGAGCGCGGCACACACTGACAGCAGCTGCCCTGAAACACGGCGAGCGCGGCACACACTGACAGCAGCTGCCCTGAAACACGGCGAGCGCGGCACACACTGACAGCAGCTGCCCTGAAACACGGCGAGCGCGGCACACACTGACAGCAGCTGCCCGGAAACACGGCGAGCACGATACACACCGACAGCAGCTGCCCTGAAACACGGCGAGCACGATACACACCGACAGCAGCTGTCCTGAAACACGGCGAGCGCGACACACACTGACAGCAGCTGCCCTGAAATACGGCGAGCGCGGCACACACTGACAGCAGCTGCCCTGAAACACGGCGAGCGCGACACACACTGACAGCAGCTGCCCTGAAATACGGCGAGCGCGGCACACACTGACAGCAGCTGCCCTGAAACACGGCGAGCGCGGCACACACTGACAGCAGCTGCCCTGAAACACGGCGAGCGCGGCACACACTGACAGCAGCTGCCCTGAAACACGGCGAGCGCGGCACACACTGACAGCAGCTGCCCGGAAACACGGCGAGCACGATACACACCGACAGCAGCTGCCCTGAAACACGGCGAGCACGATACACACCGACAGCAGCTGTCCTGGAACACGGCGAGCACGATACACACCGACAGCAGCTGCCCTGAAACACGGCGAGCGCGACACACACTGACAGCAGCTGCCCTGAAACACGGCGAGCGCGGCACACACTGACAGCAGCTGCCCTGAAACACGGCGAGCGCGACACACACTGACAGCAGCTGCCCTGAAATACGGCGAGCGCGGCACACACTGACAGCAGCTGCCCTGAAACACGGCGAGCGCGGCACACACTGACAGCAGCTGCCCTGAAACACGGCGAGCGCGGCACACACTGACAGCAGCTGCCCTGAAACACGGCGAGCGCGGCACACACTGACAGCAGCTGCCCGGAAACACGGCGAGCACGATACACACCGACAGCAGCTGCCCTGAAACACGGCGAGCGCGACACACACCGACAGCAGCTGCCCTGAAACACGGCGAGCGCGACACACACTGACAGCAGCTGCCCTGAAACACGGCGAGCACGATACACACCGACAGCAGCTGCCCTGAAACACGGCGAGCGCGACACACACCGACAGCAGCTGCCCTGAAACACGGCGAGCGCGACACACACTGACAGCAGCTGCCCTGAAACACGGCGAGCACGATACACACCGACAGCAGCTGCCCTGAAACACGGCGAGCGCGGCACACACTGACAGCAGCTGCCCTGAAACACGGCGAGCACGATACACACCGACAGCAGCTGCCCTGAAACACGGCGAGCGCGACACACACCGACAGCAGCTGCCCTGAAACACGGCGAGCGCGACACACACCGACAGCAGCTGCCCTGAAACACGGCGAGCGCGACACACACTGACAGCAGCTGCCCTGAAACACGGCGAGCACGGCACACACCGACAGCAGCTGCCCTGAAACACGGCGAGCGCGGCACACACCGACAGCAGCTGCCCTGAAACACGGCGAGCACGATACACACCGACAGCAGCTGCCCTGAAACACGGCGAGCACGATACACACCGACAGCAGCTGCCCTGAAACACGGCGAGCACGATACACACCGACAGCAGCTGCCCTGAAACACGGCGAGCGCGGCACACACTGACAGCAGCTGCCCTGAAACACGGCGAGCGCGACACACACCGACAGCAGCTGCCCTGAAACACGGCGAGCACGATACACACCGACAGCAGCTGCCCTGAAACACGGCGAGCACGATACACACCGACAGCAGCTGCCCTGAAACACGGCGAGCGCGACACACACTGACAGCAGCTGCCCTGAAACACGGCGAGCACGATACACACCGACAGCAGCTGCCCTGAAACACGGCGAGCGCGACACACCGACAGCAGCTGCCCTGAAACACGGCGAGCGCGACACACACCGACAGCAGCTGCCCTGAAACACGGCGAGCACGATACACACCGACAGCAGCTGCCCTGAAACACGGCGAGCGCGACACACACCGACAGCAGCTGCCCTGAAACACGGCGAGCGCGACACACACTGACAGCAGCTGCCCTGAAACACGGCGAGCACGATACACACCGACAGCAGCTGCCCTGAAACACGGCGAGCGCGGCACACACTGACAGCAGCTGCCCTGAAACACGGCGAGCACGATACACACCGACAGCAGCTGCCCTGAAACACGGCGAGCGCGACACACACTGACAGCAGCTGCCCTGAAACACGGCGAGCGCGACACACACCGACAGCAGCTGCCCTGAAACACGGCGAGCGCGACACACACTGACAGCAGCTGCCCTGAAACACGGCGAGCACGGCACACACCGACAGCAGCTGCCCTGAAACACGGCGAGCGCGGCACACACCGACAGCAGCTGCCCTGAAACACGGCGAGCACGATACACACCGACAGCAGCTGCCCTGAAACACGGCGAGCGCGACACACACTGACAGCAGCTGCCCTGAAACACGGCGAGCACGGCACACACCGACAGCAGCTGCCCTGAAACACGGCGAGCGCGGCACACACTGACAGCAGCTGCCCTGAAACACCTACGACCGGTCAGCACGGAGTAGCTCGGAATGGTAATGTGCGGCCTGTGACGCGACCGGTGGCCGGTGGCCGGTGGCCGGTGGCCGGTGGCCGGTGGCCGGTGGCCGGTGGCCGGTGGCCGGTGGCCGGTGGCCGGTGGCCGGTGGCCGGTGGCCGGTGGCCGGTGGCCGGTGGCCGGTGGCCGGTGGCCGGTGGCCGGTGGCCGGTGGCCGTGGCCGGTGGCCGTGGCCGTGGCCGTGGCCGGTGGCCGGTGGCCGGTGGCCGGTGGCCGGTGGCCGGTGGCCGGTGGCCGGTGGCCGGTGGCCGGTGGCCGGTGGCCGGTGGCCGGTGGCCGTGGCCGTGGCCGGTGGCCGGTGGCCGGTGGCCGGTGGCCGGTGGCCGGTGGCCGTGGCCGGTGGCCGGTGGCCGGTGGCCGGTGGCCGGTGGCCGGTGGCCGGTGGCCGGTGGCCGGTGGCCGGTGGCCGGTGGCCGGTGGCCGGTGGCCGGTGGCCGGTGGCCGGTGGCCGGTGGCCGGTGGCCGGTGGCCGGTGGCCGGTGGCCGGTGGCCGGTGGCCGGTGGCCGGTGGCCGGTGGCCGGTGGCCGGTGGCCGGTGGCCGGTGGCCGTGGCCGGTGGCCGGTGGCCGGTGGCCGGTGGCCGGTGGCCGGTGGCCGGTGGCCGGTGGCCGGTGGCCGGTGGCCGGTGGCCGGTGGCCGGTGGCCGGTGGCCGGTGGCCGGTGGCCGGTGGCCGGTGGCCGGTGGCCGGTGGCCGGTGGCCGGTGGCCGGTGGCCGGTGGCCGGTGGCCGGTGGCCGGTGGCCGGTGGCCGGTGGCCGGTGGCCGGTGGACGGTGGACGGTGGATGGTGGATGGTGGACGGTGGACGGTGGACGGTGGACAGTGGACGGTGGACGCGGCCGGTGGACGGCCGATACGGCATGTCGTGTGCGATTTAATCGTGTGCTGTTCGCCGGTAGGCTCGGCGGCGCTCTGCAGGGCAGCCGGCGGCTGTCGAAATGCCGAAGATGGGCGCTGACTGCTCCGAAGCAGGCGGCAGCGCAGTATCCGATCAGTGGCGCAACTGGAGCCGGTTCCGGGGCCGGCTCACTCCTTCATGCATTGCAGATATGTGGTAACCCGCTCTCGGCGGGTTCCCATTGCAGATGGACCCGCTATAGGCTGATTCCCAGCAGTTGCGTTTGATGTCACAAGTGCATGTGACGTCCAGCGGCGTTCGTCGTCACAGCTCCCTGAAATGTGGTATAGAATGATGCATATTTAGTTTCCGGAGCGAAGAGCTATTGCGTGACAAGCGACAAGCTTCAAGCATCTTTTCTCCCTTTTCTTCTCATTCTTACGTGAGGAGATTTTAAGGCGACATCCTTGATTTATATATCGGCATGCATGCAGCCGTTTGACCAATCAGACCAACCAGTCAGAACGCTTGATGATGTACGCTCAGGGATTTCACAGGTTACCTTCGTTTAGAAGTGATGAACAAGCCAGAACTAGTGTTGTGTTGTTTATGTTGTGTTGTTTCACATGACTGGGCAAACTGCGTGGCTGTCACGCCTGTGAACATTTTGCGTGTCTCCACCACCGGACGGCTGCAGTGGCACGGTTTTTCAGTACGTGACGGGGGCACGCTCATTTAGTGATATGCAATATGTTCTTATTTATATTTATAGTCAATAACTGCATCCAAATCAGTATTGAATCTGAACTCATGATGCTCGCTGCATAGTGCCTGTTTAGTGGTCATTGGCGGTGTATCATAACCTCCACAGGTCATAACCTCCACAAATGTAACATACCTGAAGCGGTCGTAAACTCCACGGGTCATAACCTCCACAGTTCATAACCTCCACAGTTCATAACCTCCACAGTTCATAACTTCCACAACTCCGAAGCTGTCATAACCTCCACAGGCCATTACCTCCACAACTCCGAGGCAATCATAACCTCCACAGCTCACTACCTACACCGATTCAAGAACTCCATAATTTCCTAGAAGCATAACTTCAGCTAGCTATCGCTAGGTAGCAGCATGGTCTAAGTATAAGGTTATGTTATGTTGTGTTATGTTATGTTATGTTATGCTATGTTATGTTATGTTATGTTATGTTATGTTATGTTATGTTATGTGATGTGATGTGATGTTATGTTATGTTATGTTATGTTATGTTATGTTATGTTATGTTATGTTAGGCTAAGTTACGTTAGGTTAGGTTAGGTTAGGTTACTATGCTTCAACGTTCAATCTCATGACATTCAATCCATGTTCGTTGCGATAATACCTAGACCGTCTTGCTACCTTGCGATAGCTAGCTGAAGTGATGCTTCTAGGAAAGTATGACATTTTTGAATTTGTGGAGGCTGTGAGCTGTGGAGGTTACAATCGCTTCGGAGTTGTGAAGGTCATGACCTGTGGAGGCTATGACCGCTTCGGAGTTGTGGAAGTTGTGAACTGTAGAGGTTATGACCGCTTCGGAGTTGTGGAGGTTGTGAACTGTGGAGTTTATGACCTGTGGAGGTTACGACCACTTTGGGTATGTTAAATGTGTGGAGGTTATGAACTGTAGAGGCTATGACTAGTGGAGGTTATGATACGCTGTCGTCATTGGCTGCATCACCCCAATGCGTGTGTACGTCATTCCAGAGACCAGATGCTGAAGAAGAGGTGTCCGACACTCCAGTGAACACACTGATCCTCTCAGATCCGTGCATTGAAAACCAAGCCGAACCACTGGTGGTGACAACCTTGAAAAGCATCCAGTATTGCAAGAGCATTTTGCATGGATCCACAAGGGTCAAAAAGGGTTAGAGCATAGCGGCTGGCTTCTTTGACAAGAATGAGACACCGTGCATTCGTATTGATCAATGCACGGGGGAGTAATGCACAGCTTGACAAAATAATCAAGAAATTAGATGTGACTTGAATGTCTTAACAAAGTAAGTCTGTCTGTCAAGGGGTCCATCTGCTGGTGAGAAAAGGGCGTATGTGTCTGTCTGTCAAGAGACCCACCTATTGGAGAGAAAAGGGAGTCTGTGTCTGTCTGCCACAAGCGCCTTCGTAGTTCGGCAGGAAGTAACCACCAAGAACTCGGCTCTGCCTGAGCCAAAAGGGTTTTCATCAAGATACAGAACAAGATCAAGATAGAACAAGATACAGAAGGGTGGCCGCCTGGATGCTGAGGTTTGTACGAAACGTGTCAAGTAGTAGAGCGTCAGGTACCACGTCACGAAGCAGTAGACCACTGTCAGTCGACGAAGTCAGGGAAGCAGAAACCAGAATCTCGCTCTACCGCCAGGCGCGACACTTCTCCGGTGAATTCCGTTGCCTGACGACTGGAACGCGACCGTTCTCCGAACCTCATCTGCATCAGATGACACATTCCTCGACACTGACGGCGAGATGACGGTTGGCGGAAGGCTAAGCCACGTACCAGCACCCTACTAGATGTGCCACCCAATCCCACTGCCGCCCAACCCCGCTGCCGCCTAAGGATGACGTGATTCGTCTGATCGTGGCTCACACTTACCAGCGGGTCCACCACGCGGGGATGGCACGCGTGCAGTGCCCCGACTGAAATCAGAGTCTTCATATATTTTCAGAACCAATGAAATTTTCAGACCAATAATTTTCAGAAATAAACGCCAAACAATAATTTTCAGAAATAAACGCCCCTGCTCTTGGCTGCGCCTTTGGTCGCTTTGCATGCTTGTATGCTTGTATGGACATCTATTGGTGCTTTGGATCATTAAAAATGGCCTATGACCATTGTATGTCAGTTTTACCGATGAAAATACAAGCACAGAAACAAATGGCTGTGATGATTTCCCCCCCCCCCCCATGTATGTCTCCTCACCTCGCCATTGGATTTTTGCGCCAATTTGACATTTTGAAAATGTAGATTAGACCAGCGTAAAATGCTTCAGCAATCGAGTTTTGAAATCGGCCAATAGATTGCGAGATCTAGGGGGGGGGTCCACCTCTTACAGATTCAGGCCAAAACAAGCCCATCATAACAGCGTGGAGCTCAGAAAGCTGCAGGATTCTGCAGCTTCCTACAGGAAGCTGCCATTACTTGGTGTAACACTCCACGAAGCACTCTTCCTCACGCAGTTCCGAGTGTGCTAAGTCCAGCCGTTTGGTGTGCTAAATCGCCAATTTGTAAGTGTGTTAAGTCAAGCAAACGGGTGTGCTAAGTCAAGTTTGCTCTGAAAGTGTCGGGGAGAATCTTGACTTGCTAACGTCCGGGTGATTCATGGAGGCTCTGTTTGGCATGCAAGCTGCAGTCAAATGGACATGAATATGAATAAATTCAACATCTAACGATTTGCTGAGAAGCAAATGGCTCCGAGTGCAGATTCCGCGTTATTCAAGAAGACGCACCCGATCGCGAAGTGTCACACAGCCTGATGCATCTCAACATCTGAACACTTACTATAATGCGCAGTCTTTCCGCTTTATGGATCTTCATACAGTTTCCTGGTGGTGACGGAGAACATATAACTCTCCACTGGATAATTCGGTGGAATTTCTGCAGCGAAGCATGCGCTGTAGCTGTGATAAGAACGCCGCGTCTCAAAGATAAAACCCAACACGCAACATATATCCAACTACAAGATGCGTTTGTAACACAAATGTGTGTCGGATAGTGTCTGAATAGTGAACCGAATAATTGGCTATGCATGGCGAATTGGTCGTAGAACATGCCTGGACAATAAGGAACATATACACGAGAGCGAGAAAAGTGCCAATGACGCTGTCCGATGACATTTTAGTTTACGTCCGCCAACAACTTTAGCTTGCTTGACAAATGTTTCCGCACATTGCCTAGGTAACCTACGTTTTGCCTTGCCAGATTGCAGGAGGCACGTTCTTGGAACGCATTTTTCCCGCATACCATGCCTGCCCCATGCATTTGCTAGTTCATAGCGGTCAAAGTAACGAAACCCTCCGCCAATGTTCAGCTTTAAAAGACGGTCCGATATGTTGGACAATAGGGTAGATGAAGTGAACTGCTGTACGTATTAGAAATATGAAAAGAAAAGTCGCAAGAGTAGGCATATGGTTTTCCCCTCCTATCCTTCTTCATGAGGGTATGTCAAATATAGATGCTCGAAGACCCAATTCATGGTACCTGTAGGTTGTGCTATGAATTGAGTCAAATACAGAATTGTACATACACCAGTACAGTTTGGGTGCGAAATTCACTCGAAATCAACTTTAAAGTGCATTATATAAAACAAAAAGTTTTGTCACATGATGCAATACGGACAATCAGGCGTGCTGACACAAGCTCCTCTTCTCATTCAGATGTGAAAACAGTGTGAGTGTGGCCTGTAAGAAAACTGTTGTTAGACTTCACAAACAACTTACCCATCTCTAAAATGTCTTCCGACTCGGCCGTCGCCCAGATGTCAGCTTGTCAGCGCGTCAGTCTGGGCCACGGCACCAGATGTCAGCTTGTCAGCGCGTCGTGCTCGGCCACGGCACCAGATGTCAGCTTGTTAGCGCGTCGGACTCGGCCGCGGCGCCAGATGTCAGCTTGTCAGCGCGTCGGGCTCGGCCTCGACACCAGATGTCAGCTTGTCAGCGCGTCGGACTCGGCCACGGCACCAGATGTCAGCTTGTCAGCGCGTCGGGCTCGTTCGCGGCACCAGATGTCAGCTTGTCAGCACGTCAGTCTGGGCCACGGCACCAGATGTCAGCTTGTCAGCGCGTCGGGCTCGTTCGCGGCACCAGATGTCAGCTTGTCAGCACGTCAGTCTGGGCCACGGCACCAGATGTCAGCTTGTCAGCGCGTCGGACTCGTGTCAGCTCACCGACGGCGGACGCTCGAATGTTGTGACATTCTGTTTTGCTTACATCAACTCTAGGCGCCGTCGGGCTCCGCCGGCTCCCGCCATGGAAGCTTGCGCGCCCATGCCAACCATGCTACACATGTGTGACCGGTATCCATGTGGGAACCTGGTCTGCCCAGGTTCGTCGACGGCACTCATTCCTCAAGGTGGGTATCAGTAATACGACTTCACGGCCTGCAGGTCTCAGGATTGCGTCTTCACAGCTGATACTGTCGGCAGCGTGATGACGTCATCCATTGTCAACGGCGCTAGCGGAGGGCCTCCGTCCCATGGCTCACCGCCGGCAGCGGGGGGGGGGGCCTCGTTTTTTTATAAGTATTTTTCTTTGCTTTAATTTAATTTAATTTTCATGAGGGCAAGTGTTTATGTGGTGCGTCTCATTACATCGGAGGCCCAGGTGACACCGGTCAGGTCTCAGCTCAGGCCAGGGGAGGGGATGGCCGAGTGGTTAAGGTGTTGAGCTCCGGGTGCCAAATGTCCTGGGTTCAACACTCGCACCGCCCAGGACATTTCCCAATCCCGCGGCCCACCGGTGAAACAGTGTGGGCGGTGCCATTAGCCGTGAATGTGTATAAAGTTCGTCGTGAATCTGTCCCCGTCCAAAAAAAAGCAACAGCTCAGACCAGGTTCAGTTTTCGATGCGTCCAGCGTTTGATCTTTGCATTGCGGATGATATTGCTGCCTTGTACAGCAGCTGACATTTCCCATGATCTATCCATGCCTGATGCCGCCGTGTGTGATTAGTGTGTCTCATCTGCGAATAAAAACCCAACTTAATCGAGATTCCTTGTTTGCCGTGCCAAGTTGCCAAACTTGATGAAAACTCCGACATGGAATTGGATCTGGAACAAAAGACTTTGAAGCGCTGTCATCTTTACATTGTGAATTCCCTGTAGAACTCGACAGCAGTTTGGCCCTGCGTTCGTTCTCTCATTCCAAGCTGATTTCAATTCGGTTGATTTATAAACTTGCATGTTTTCTGCTAGCTCTGCACAACTTGTGCGAAAACTTGTGTATTTCAGGAGAGAAACCGTGAGTGAAAGCTACTTAATGACGATGACGAAGGACATAAAAGTCGAACTGAGAAGAGTACTAGGGAAGGGCTGCGTGGTGTTGACTGATTATGCTGCCACTCCGCCAACCACGAGCCGCGACAGGAAGTGCCACGCGCGTCTTCATTGCGAACAGCACGACTCAAAGATCCAATATACTTAGAAATGGATTAATAATGGCGCATTCGTGAAGTGCAGACATACACGACAATGTTAGCATCAGTTGCTAGGCATTTTGTCTGCTACAAGCGAGGTCGAAGATAGAGACAGTTTATCTTCTATCAGAAACTATCGGCAAAAAATAACTTTCAGTGGTGCGGCCGAGCTCGCTCTCAATGTTTTAAGTGGCTCATAATCTTGAAACGACCTACTCTGGAGTCAGCGATCAGCTGGAGCAACTGCAGGACGAAAACACACACCAAGAAGACCAAGCTGACACAAACAACCATGCAGATGAAATATAACAATACACCAGTAAGGACTGTTTAATCCTGTCTTGATTCCGCGTGGAAGGAGACTCATATCTGCACGACCTGGCGCATATGACCAACCGAAGAAAGCTTGGCACATCATAGACAGTAATAGAGGAGAAACTGGAAGCAAAGCTGAAGGGGTGGATCTCAGCAAGACATCGCCAAAGCAGAATGAGAGGATAATTATGAAATTGCACGATTTTTATAGCAGAAATGATGTTTACGACTCAAAGCTTACTCAGGGTGGTCACCAAAAGACAAATATCATACGTAAAACAGATCAGATTATTACACAGACCGCTGTACAACGCCCCCTCGTAAAAAGGAAGAACTTGTTTTCTTTCGGCTTTGTCTTTCAATAATTAATATAGATCAGTGCCTTTATTGTTCATCATATAAAAATGATTGAAACACAGTAGATCAGGTCGGGTCATCAGGCTTGAAAAAATGCTACCGAACTACGCATGTTAGAGACGCACGGAAAATGTAATTGCAAACCAATGTAGCTCATGTCTCACATCATAGCATATTTCTTCATTTTCGGCCATGCTGATGTCCTTAAAGGTAATAATAGGTGAACCCAGTGACATGACATTCATCTTTGGTAACGGCTTGACAAATTTGAATTTATGTGTTTCGGGTCCTTTCAACAGAACCATTCAAGCAAAATGCGCGCATCTGTTTGATATCCGAAGATTCCAAGATCAGGTCCGGTAACGCCGTCTGGTCAGATTACGTAAGTTCAAACGTAAGTATCCCGGAACATCACCTTAGAAGCATGATTGCTTCGAGATGAACTGATGTAACATATATATAAATATATATATATATATATATATATATATATATATATATATATATATATATATATATATATATATATATATTGTCAAACAAGTTTGCTTGACAATGGCCTATGGCCGAAACGTCACAATATATATTTTAAAAAAAATTCTTCTAACATTGAGTCGTTCCTGGATCTTGAAAATCAACTTAGCTTTTAATATATCCACAATGATTAACTAGGAAATACGGGCATTTCTGAACTATGTATATATATATATATATATATATATATATATATATATAAATATATATTGAGCTCCTTATCGGCTTTATCTACCGACATGAAACAAACACTTTTATTGTGCATAGCATTCAGAATCTTCTTTGCATATATGTTATATTCGAACCTCCTGTTAGCATTTATTGCCTCTGTTGTCCAGAGTCCGCGGTGGAGAACGCAAAATTATTCGCTGCGCGACGTGCTCCTTATCACTGCCAATGCACATCTAGCTTGATGTCGAATGTGCTGGGCCTGATTTCACAATCACCATAAAGCAATGCTGTAAGTACGTTAAACGTTGCCCTCTTGTAGCCGAAAATGCAGAAAATATTGGACGATGGCTTTATCGTAGTAAATATTGACATACAATAACTTTTCCCATGCTTTCCTGTTCTACGGGGAAACATTTCAATGCAATGACAACCAGGGCGGATAAAGGGTGTGGCACTGAGGGCATTTTCCCCCCACATGGAAGGTGGCGTATCTCCGGCCGGAAAAAGGCGCCCTTCTGAAAAGGTTCCAGTATATCCGCTCGAATTGTTCAACCTGAGGCACCCCTATGAAATAAAAAGGAACACCTGGAAGAAAAGAAGAAAAAGAAAAAGAAACTTTCGGGAAGGACCGAATGCGACCTGCCCCCTCGAATTTTTCAGCCAGAGACCCTCCAGGTGCTTTCGCAGTGGCGCCGCTCCAAATAAATAGAGCCCCTCCAGACAGCTGCCCTTCATGATAATTCCTGAACCCACCCCTGATTACAACATTGCTCTCTTGCGGTTATGAACTCCGTCTGGTCATAAACTCGTGGGCATTCACGTATGGCTTTTCTGGCAAATTTCACAACTTCCTTTGAACCATTAAGAGGAAAGCAGACAATTTGAAAATGTTCTGTATTATATTTGTCCGGAACAGCAATATGGCAGTGTAAATTGAAAACTAGCCATGAGAGCGCCTTCCGAGCAGGTTATAACGGATTGACGGATTTGACGTAATTGACGTAATGACGGATTTGAAATTGACTTGGAAGCTTAAAACTAGCCTTTGACCTTGAGGCTTGACCTGACATGTCCCGGGTTGGAATGCTACTCGAGGGTTGCCCATGGGCTATCTCTTGATACCAAACATGGGTAGCTTTGGAAGAAAACGAAGAAACACGGGGCGACCGAATATATGAGCTCGACCTTTGACTTTTGTGTGATTTCTGAACGGTTTGCAAGAGTACCTCACGGAACGTCGAATGACACCCACTTGATGGAAATTGAAGACAGCGACGACGCGCGGGGATTTCGAGCAATTCAAGCTAACCTTCGATCTTGTGGTTGGACATTGACATGTCCCGGTTTGAAATGCTACTCGTGGTTCACCACGGGCTATTGCTTGATACCAGATGCGGGTAGGTTAGGGCGACGACAAAAATGCGAGGTGATCGAAGAAATCGGTTTGACCTTAGTCCTTTGAAATTTGTTCGATTTCGTAACATTACAAAACGACACAAGCCACGTCGAATGCCACCCACTTGGTGCAAATTGAACCCATACCGACGAATCGCGAAAATTTCGAAACATTCAAACTAGCCTTTGCACTTGAGATTTGACCTTGACATATGTCGGTTTCAAAATGTTGCACGATGGTTCACCACAGGCTATCGTTTGATACCAGATTTGGGCAGGTTTGAGTGAAAACGTAAATAATGGGAGGCGACCGAAGAAACCGGTTTGCGTTGGACCTTGACCGTTAAAGTCGCCATGTGAGACTTATGTAGTTGCTTCCAGCGTGTTCAGTACAAACAGAAGCATTTGTGGTAATTGATTCGAACGATCGCAAACCCCTCGCTGAATGCCAATGCCAATGCAAATAGGTCTCTGGTGAACTCGTCGCTAAATACGAATGCGAATACGACGTTAACTTGAGGTACATGCTTAAAGCCGCCCATGACTTCCATCAATGGTCTTGAAGATATCCAAGGGCACCCATAGTCACATTTGCTCAAAATATATCAATACATGCGCAGTGATATGCAACCTATGACGTATACAGCTTGCAATAATACAAATGTGTTGCCTGGCAGAGCATAATTTTCCACCCAAGCGAAAACACAAGATGGTCAAGGTTCATCTTATACAAGAATCGCCTGTAAGCAGAAACTTCTAACATTTGCTGATTTACCATTTGGGGATTTCGTGACGACAGATAGCCTGTGAAGCCCGTCGATTGGATAGATCGGCTTTTAGTATTTTTGGTGATTCTCTTGCATTTTCACTTTAAAAATGATGAAGTATAATTTTGCGGCGATGATACTCAGGTAGCTAATGGTTGGGGGAGGCACGGAATACAAATGAGGGGACAGATCGCCACTTTTCAGAAATTGGGGGACATGTCCCCCAGCCCCTCCCCCCCCCCAGTTGTTACACCAATACATGTGTGTGTGTGTATGCGTGTGTGTCACCAGTTCTAGTAATGATTTTCGTCGTCAGTTCTACTGACCGCTCTGCTTTTGCGTCCCATGGTGTATTCGCTTCACCAATGTTGTGTCGCTATTCGCTACAGTTGTGGGCTTCCACCACTGGTAGACACTGATCTAGAGCTGCGCTCCAAATTGTACCGTTGTATGCATCACCAGTGGTACCTACTGCTGTGTGTTTGTGTCACCAACTGTACCTATTGCTGGGTGTTTGTGCCACAAGTTGCACTGGGTGTTTGTGCCACAAGTTGCACCGTGTATTTGCATCACCAATTGTACCCACCGCTATGTGTTTGCATTATGTATGCTGAGCAGATGCATATCACGGCTCACATCACCTCCGTGGATGGTTCGCGCCATGGCGGACAGGTTGGCAATCAGCGAGCTCGTCCAAGTAGAGCATGCGGGATGGAGTGGTATATACGGTGGAGCATGCGGGTAGAGTGGTGTATGCGGTGGAGTATGCGGGTAGAATGGTATATACGGTGGAGTATGCGGTCAGAGTGGTATATATGGTGGAGTATGCTGACAGAGTGGTGTATGCGGTGGAGTATGCGGGTAGATTTGTAAATACGGTGGAGTATGCTGGTAAAGTGGTGTATGCGGTATGCGGTATGCGGAGTATGCGGGATAAAGTGGTCGTCCAGGCGGAGTATGCGGGATATAGTGGTGCATGCGGTGGAGTATGCGGGTTCGAGTGGCGCACACGGTGGAGTATACGGGATAGAGTGGTCGTCCAGGTGGAGCATACGGGATAGAGTAGTGCATGCAATGGAGTATGCGGGATATAGTGGTGAATGAGGTGGAGTATGCGGGATGGAGTGCTGCATACGGTGGAGTATACAGGATAGAGTGGTCGTCCAGGTGTAGTCTACGGGATAGAGTGGTGCATGTGGTGGAGTACGCAGGATAGAGTGGTGCATACGGTGGATAAATTGATGCATACGGTAGATAGTTTGGTGCGTACGGTGAAGTATGCGAAATAGAGTGGTGTATATGGTGGAGTATGCGGAATAGTGTGGTGTATGCGGTGGAGTATGTGGGATATATTGGTGCATACGGTGGAGTATAAGGGATAGATTGGTGCATACGGTAGAGTATGCGAGATAGAGTGGTGAATACGGTGGAGTATGCGGAATAAAGATCTGCATACCGTAGTGTATGCGGGATAGAGTGGTGCATACGGTGGAGAATGCGGGATGAAGTGGTGTATGCGGTGGAGTATACGGATCTACGAAGTATGCCCACCCATCCGAGTCAACGACGGCCAGATACGTAACGACTACGCTTGGACACAGAAAACACGCCAGGCACGCATCACCCTCCAATGGTACAGGTCTCGAAATAGTGAAAGCCTCATCAGTTTGCGGTATTTGGCATCACCAGAAATCATACAGCAGTCGTGACAAAAACATAACTCTTTGTGAACGTCATGAACAATGTGTAGTGTGCATGGTCTGCTTCGTCGATGCCCGTACAAAATACTGGCATCATGCTAAGGCTGCTCAAAATGCATGGAGCTCCTCTCGCTGATCTTTGTGTAGTGGCAATGTCGATAATCAACTCGCAGTTTTAGAGGTGTGGAAATCATTTGATGACCAAATTTATTGATGACATGGTGTAGGGCCATGTTTCGCTCATACCCGATTCGTGCCGATAGGCACGAATCAGGCATGGGCAGGCATCAGACATTCAGGCATTCATGCCGATTGGCACGAATCAGGCATGGACAGGCATCAGACATTCAGGCTTTTATGCCGATAGGCACGAATCAGGCATGGACAGGCATCAGACATTCAGGCATTCATGCCGATAGGCACGAATTAATACCTGATACCTCCCATGTTTGGCTCCCATGGCAATAACATTTTCGCGATGGAGTGGCAATAAGATTCCTAGCATGTACATGTATGTGTGGGTGTATTTGCAGGTGTGTGTGTGTGTGTGTAAGTATGCATTGACATGTTTGTACATATACCTGTGTACGTATGTGTTGCATTGCATGAATCTATTTTCTCCATTTTCCCCCTCACAACACATTTAACTATGTGGCCCCAGGAGTTCCTTGGTATTACTACCTTGGTAGTAATACCAAGGAGCCTTGGTACCAAGTTACTACCAAGGAACTTGGTAGTCATACCTAATCCTACCTTGGTATTAGGAGTTTCCTTGGTAGCTTACTACCTAGCTGAGATGCTCCTGGCACTACGTCTACTAATACCTGGTGGTGGGCTATCTGCGAAAATAAAAACTGTCAAAAAGAATGCAAACATTCGTAACGAACTATGTATAGCTATGGCGAATGATGACGTATGTATCGGTATCCTGAAACAATCCTAAGCTGAATGTCCTGGGTTTTGGACAGCTGGCCATAAATCGTGACTGTAATAGTATGTGTAGCCAAGTAGGTTAGGTTACTACATGCGAAACAGAGGTTGACATTGCAAAAACGGTGTACATATGCATGCTTTTGATCTATAATAGAAGCATATAGTTCCACCTCCACCCCGAATAAAATAATGAGGCACAGTTCTCTAAGTAATTTAAGGGAAAAGCTGTGAATTTAAATATAATAAGGATCGAATACTAGAGAAGGATGCGGTATCATATATATATATATATCTTAAATATACATATGTAAATGACACTTTGACCCAACCATTCCAACCTTCCTTCTCAGTGTTCGTGGTCTTGATTGGCAATGGCAACGAAGCCGGGTGGCAGATGTCAACACCGCCCTTTCCACCCCGTCCATTTTCCGCATATCCTGAGTCACCCGTCTGTTTGCCGCATATCCTGAGTCACCCGTCTGTTTGCCGCATATCCTGCGCCACCCGTCTGTTTGCCGTATATCCTGAGTCACCCGTCTGTTTGCCGTATATCCTGAGTCACCCGTCTGTTTGCCGTATATCCTGCGTCACCCGTCTCTTTGCCGTATATCCTGAGACACCCGTCTGTTTGCCGTATATCCTGAGTCACCCGTCTGTTTGCCGTATATCCTGCGTCGCCCGCCTGTTTGCAGTACATCCGGATATTCACCACTGTTGAGAAAGCATTGGATCACGTGCCATTTGAAATGACGCAAATCCGCGATGTGGCCTAGCGCAGTAGGGCGCACCAACTCGCTGAGCCGAAAGCCAGGCCACAGAGGCGTGCTACTTTGCGTCATTTGCCTCACATGCGGCTGAAAGCCAGGCCACAGAGGCGTGCTACTTTGCGTCATTTTCCTCACATGCGGCTGAAAGCCAGGCCACAGAGGCGTGCTACTTGGCGTCATTTGCCTCACATGCGGCTGAAAGCCAGCCACAGAGGCGTGCTACTTGGCGTCATTTGCCTCACATGCGGCTGAAAGCCAGCCACAGAGGCGTGCTACTTTGCGTCATTTGCCTCACATGCGGCTGAAAGCCAGGCCACAGAGGCGTGCTACTTTGCGTCATTTTCCTCACATGCGGCTGAAAGCCAGGCCACAGAGGAGTGCTACTTTGCGTCATTTTCCTCACATGCGGCTGAAAGCCAGGCCACAGAGGCGTGCTACTTGGCGTCATTTGCCTCACATGCGGCTGAAAGCCAGCCACAGAGGCGTGCTACTTGGCGTCATTTTCCTCACATGCGGCTGAAAGCCAGGCCACAGAGGAGTGCTACTTTGCGTCATTTTCCTCACATGCGGCTGATTGCATCATTTGCCTCACATGCGGCTGATAGACCGGGCGGCTGATGGGACAGCGTGATGGGATTTGCTGCAATCATCCCTCGGGTCGCATCGCCAGACGATTTGTTGACTGTACTCTAGCTTAATAATACGGTTGGGGCCTGACTTGATTCGTTCTTGGAATATTAATAATCGCAGTGATGGATAATGTGATCCACTTCGCAGTAGGGGGAGATCATTTGACCCCCAACATTTGTTCTCAGCAACATAGGGATATCCTGTGGATGGCATATTGTACGTCCATCCATGAACGGTCAGACTATTCTGAGCACTTTTTATCTATTTCTTTTCAGTGACACTACAGACTAGTTCAAGCAGGTCAATGTCGAAGTGCAACCGATCACCTAACTTTGCCGTGCTTCTGGGGCCATGGCCGTGAAATTAATTCGATTTCGTGCCGCAAAATTCATGATATACAAATTAAGAGCTTAGTCTAACAAAGGCGACACGTGCAAAAGTCAAGGTTATCGATCCCGTCAAGTTCCAACTCATGGAAATATGTGATGAACTGTTCTATCGTTAGCAATTCAGAAGGTAATTGAGAAAAATCATGGTTGGGTTGGGGGAATCCAAATGATCCCCCCCCCCCAGTGCGAGTGTTAATTGACCAGTCTGTGACATTGACCGCTACCCACACTGCAGGTACATACCATAGCCAAGCTGTTTGGCATACCAATAGCGACAACCCACACTGCAGCTACATACCATAGCCAAGCTGTTCGGCATACCAATAGCGACAACCTACACTGCAGTTACATACCATAGCCAAGCTGTTCGGCATACCAATAGCGACAACCCACACTGCAGCTACATACCATAGCCAAGCTGTTCGGCATACCAATAGCGACAACCCACACTGCAGTTACATACCATAGCCAAGCTGTTCGTCATACCAATAGCGACAACCCACACTGCAGTTACATACCATAGCCAAGCTGTTCGGCATACCAATAGCGACAACCCACGCTGCAGTTACATACCATAGCCAAGCTGTTCGGCATACCAATAGCGACAACCCACACTGCAGTTACATACTATAGCCAAGCTGTTCGGCATACGAATAGCGACAACCCACACTGCAGTTACATACCATAGCCAAGCTGTTCGGCATACCAATAGCGACAACCCACACTGCAGGCACATACCATAGCCAAGCTGTTCGGCATACCAATAGCGCCAGTAAGCCTCACATCCCTAGTCTGCAAGGTACTCGAATCAATTATCAAGGATAGAATAGTTAGTTTTCTGGAAGGAAACAAATTGATTCAAGATACTCAACATGTGTTTAGAAAAGGGCGATCGTGTCTCACAAATCTCTTGGACTTTTTGAATTTTGCTACAGAACAATTTGATCAGAGAAATCAGGCTGATGTAGCATATCTTGACTTTAGTAAGGCCTTTGACAAGGTACCCCATACACGGTTACTGATGCAGCTTCAGGTCCATGGTATTGCAGGTAGCATCCTAAAATGGATAGAGTTGTTGCTTTCAGATAGACAGCAGAGAGTGATACTAAATGGTACAAAGTCATCATGGCAAAATGTTCTTAGTGGAGTTCCCCAGGGCTCAGTACTGGGGCCCTATTGTTCATTATATTTGTAAGTAACATTAAATGTGGCCTAAGCAGTAAGGTTTTGAAATTTGCGGATGATTTGAAGGTCTTCAGGGCAATAGCAGGGCACAATGAGCAGGTCTTGCTGCATAAAGACTTAGACGAGCTTGTGAAGTGGCCAAGCTGTTCGGCATACCAATAGCGACAACCCACACTGCGGGTACATACCATAGCCAAGCTGTTCAGCATACCAATAGCGACAACGGCCTGGTTAAGTGTCGTATTGCATGGCTGGTAAAAACATGCGTGGCTATTATCTTATCTGGCATGATGGACCAAGACTGGTGTTCTCTGACGATAAATGCAGTTCTCACCAGCATGACATGACCGGTAAGGGACAGCGTGACAGCTACCTGACATGACAGGCAGTGGCGCACCGGAGGGGGGCAGGGGGCCCGGGCCCCCCCCATGAGACCAAAGTGCCCTTTTGGCCAAAAGTGCCCTTTTGACCAAAAAGTGCCCTCTTGGCCGGAATGTCCCAAATTTAGCCCAAAAATCACCTGCCTTATCATAAAGCAGGTGATTTTTGGGCTAAATCCGAGACATTCCGGAAAAAAAATCATTTTTCCTAGTAATTTTAAAACAAATTGGCCCCCCCCGGTCAACAAACCTTCCAGTGTGCCCCGGGCCGCAAAGTGCCCTTTTGGAGCCGGTCAAGTGCCCTTTTGGAGCCGGCCAAGTGCCCTTTTCGGTCCGGGCCCCCCATGGAAAAATCCTGGGTGCGCGCCTGATGACAGGTGACGGACAGCGTGACTGCTACCTAACATGACTAGTTAAGGAATATGTGACTGCTACCTAACATGACTAGCTTAGGAATATGTGACTGCTACCTGACATGACCGGTGACGGACAGCGTGACTGCTGCCTGAGGTGACTGGTGACGGACAGTGTGACTGCTACCTGACATGACCGGGAAGGGACAATGTAACTGCTGCCTGACATAGCAGGTGACAGACAGCGTGACTGCTGCCTGACATGACTAGTGAGGGAACATGTGACTGACTGCTGACTCAAGTAAAATGTGACTTGCTGACCTTGGCCATACACCTGAGCAGACCCGGTCGCCACGTACCGCTGCGCCACATTGCACCTCCGTACCCCTCACGGCAACTATTGTTCGTGTTGGCGCCGTCGCTCCAGACGATACAGAACGTATGCATTGTGGCTGGCGGCTCAGCTATTGAGTGAGGCGGCAGAATACTTCAAGCGTAGACAATGTGCTTCCTGTCGACCATCACAGGTGCCTGTTTGTCCAGTCAAACCACTTCCCTTGCAGGCTACATGGCTGGAAATAACCAGCGAAGTGCTCAAGGATTCATGGTACAGTAAATTGCAGTGCAGGTT
This sequence comes from Ashinkailepas kermadecensis, assembly GCA_034440615.1. NCBI lineage: Eukaryota > Metazoa > Arthropoda > Thecostraca > Neolepadidae > Ashinkailepas > Ashinkailepas kermadecensis. The sequence continues at coordinate 67,961 of JAOTOM010003825.1, forward strand.
GCTTTGCAATCAGGAGTGATGGACATAATAACATGTTCCGGATGAGATGGGTGGGGTGGGGGGGGGGGTTCGGAGGCTAGTAGCTCGGTAAAGTATAGAAGAGTAGAGAGCAGGAAGAGAAGAGAAGAGAAGAGAAGAGAAGAGAAGAGAAGAGAAGAGAAGAGAAGAGAAGAGAAGAGAAGAGAAGAGAAGAGAAGAGAAGAGAAGAGAAGAGAAGAGAAGAGAAGAGAAGAGAAGAGAAGAGAAGAGAAGAGAAGAGAAGAGAAGAGAAGAGAAGAGAAGAGAAGAGAAGAGAAGAGAAGAGAAGAGAAGAGAAGAGAAGAGAAGAGAAGAGAAGAGAAGAGAAGAGAAGAGAAGAGAAGAGAAGAGAAGAGAAGAGAAGAGAAGAGAAGAGAAGAGAAGAGAAGAGAAGAGAAGAGAAGAGAAGAGAAGAGAAGAGAAGAGAAGAGAAGAGAAGAGAAGAGAAGAGAAGAGAAGAGAAGAGAAGAGAAGAGAAGAGAAGAGAAGAGAAGAGAAGAGAAGAGAAGAGAAGAGAAGAGAAGAGAAGAGAAGAGAAGAGAAGAGAAGAGAAGAGAAGAGAAGAGAAGAGAAGAGAAGAGAAGAGAAGAGAAGAGAAGAGAAGAGAAGAGAAGAGAAGAGAAGAGAAGAGAAGAGAAGAGAAGAGAAGAGAAGAGAAGAGAAGAGAAGAGAAGAGAAGAGAAGAGAAGAGAAGAGAAGAGAAGAGAAGAGAAGAGAAGAGAAGAGAAGAGAAGAGAAGAGAAGAGAAGAGAAGAGAAGAGAAGAGAAGAGAAGAGAAGAGAAGAGAAGAGAAGAGAAGAGAAGAGAAGAGAAGAGAAGAGAAGAGAAGAGAAGAGAAGAGAAGAGAAGAGAAGAGAAGAGAAGAGAAGAGAAGAGAAGAGAAGAGAAGAGAAGAGAAGAGAAGAGAAGAGAAGAGAAGAGAAGAGAAGAGAAGAGAAGAGAAGAGAAGAGAAGAGAAGAGAAGAGAAGAGAAGAGAAGAGAAGAGAATGTCATTACCAGGCTAACATATGTCTTACCAAACTAACCTTTGCCATTAGTAGTCTAACATGTGCCATTAGCAGTCTGACCTGTGTCATTACCAGTTCAACCTGTGCCATTACCAGTCTAACCTGTGCCATTACCAATCTAACCCGTGCCATTAGCAGCGCAGTCGTGTTAATACACACTCGTCGGGCCATCAGCTCCGGCCTTCACCGGGGCGTGAAGAGCTTCTCACCTAGCAGGCCAGCCGAGCGTGAACCAATCTCAAACTCCGCGGCAACGCTGATCGAGCCACTCCATGTCGAAATATACACGCGCTGGGCGATCATTAAGCAGACAAGCCGTTAGGAAAGCCTCCCAGAAATTGACGCTTGCATCTCTGTCGGTCGCGCCGAGTTGCTGTAGTTTGCACTGCGACGACAGGCAGGGGCGGATCCGGGAATTGGCATGGTGCACACGTCCGGAGAGGCGCCACTTCTAGAGTACCTGGAGGGCTGCCTTTGCTCTGAGGGGCGCCTCTGGTTGACAAACAAAATGGAGGCGGGAGGGGGGGGTGTACTCGAACCTTCTGGAGGGGCGCCCTTTTGTCTAGGAGGGTCGCTCTGGCTGAAAAATTAGAGGGGTTGCACTGGGGCCTTTCCGCAAGGGCGCCTTTCGAAGGAAAGGCGCCTTTCCCCACAGAGGGGCGCCTCTGGCCAGAGAGAGAGAGAGAGAGGGAGAGAGAGAGAAATAGAGAGAGCACACGAGCCTTCTTAGAGGAGCACCTTTCCCCGGCTGGAGGGATGCCACCTTCCCCATTGGGGGGGGGGGGGCACATGTCCCAATGCCCGCCTTGCATCCGCCCCTCAGGCAAGGCTGATTGCCGGATGTTCGCGAAGTTTCTGCGGTGGGTGTTGTGCACCGTGTAGGCCTCCCGCTGGGTGTTGTGTACTGCGTCGGTCTCCCGGTGGGTGTTGTGTACCGTGTTGGTCTCCTTCACTGTATCAGCAGTGTCAAGAACCGGGGGATGTTTCTATGACTCAGCTATGTTTCTAGGCAACGTCTAGAAACATAGCTGAGAGACGCACCGATATGGTTTCAGTCGTCAAGTACGGCACCTGCACCGACGCTGTCCGCCCGCGTCGGCCACACGGTCTCACTCACATCCAGCTACCTCGTGTTTCTTCTGGAAACGCCAGCGAGAGATCATGTGAAGCCATCAGGAACTGCGCCACCGCTAGGATAGGGAAACTCAAGCTATTTACCCTGGAAAAGTCACAAGGCATTACACGAATCTATCATTTTAATGACAGCTTCGCGATAAGTGAAGGAGGAAACAAGTGAGCTAGGTGACTGATCCAGCTGAAGTCTGCTTTGTTTTTCATGTTTCAAGCTGAATATTTTGCGTATCTGAGTGCCTGTGCTGGTTGTCAAGGACTATCTGTCCAGACTATGTACGAGTGAACGGGATCCGTTGGGGTCTGGGTCACGGCATGCACAATGTGACAATTTATCAGTCAGATCTGCCACGTATTGACGACGGCAGGCGACGTGACGTCAGATCAGCCACATATTGACGACGGCAGGCGACGTGATGTCAGATCAGCCACGTATTGACGACGGCAGGCGACGTGACGTCAGATCAGCCACATATTGACGACGGCAGGCGACGTGACATCATATCATCCACGTATTAACAACGGCAGGCAACGTGACGACGGGCTTGTATGACCATCGATTTTGAGGCGCATGCTCCTGGTACGTGTGAGTGCTGGGTGAAAATCATGCACGATGTGGGTCCGGACACCTACAAATGAATGAGGACATTTGATTGTTGATGTCTGCGAGATAGACTCGAAAGCGAAGTCGAATGAAGGCACGTGTACGTCAGTCAGCTTTGACACTTGTCCGTGCACAACATTGTCTTACCTCCTCCATTGCAGGGGGGGGGGGAGGTGCAGCGCCCAGCGTTCCCAAATGGAGAGTGCTTGCGACACCAGTGAAAAGCAGCGTGTTGCTGATGACACGCGCTCACTCCTTTTCGTTGAGACGTTGGTCATGACACTCAGCTAGCATGTCACCATGCTGTAGACATGTTGCTGAGGTGTTCGCCACCTGTAGTATCTAACGTTGGCTACTGGAGGGGCAATAGGTTAGATTAATTGCGGATAATTAGATTTTGCCATATATTGACGGGTCATATATTGATAAATCGAATTTGATTCATTGGTAGCTGTCCTGTTCTGTGCATGCTTTGTTCATGCACCATGAGTTAGCACAGGTTAGAGGTGCGTTAGGTTAGTCTGTACATGTGATCTGAAGTGAAATTTTGATGTTTGGTAAGATATGCAGCTGTTAAAGTATACTAATGGCGGATTGATAATTGTAATCCAAATTTCATACTACATGTTAAATTAAGGTGTATTATTGGTCTTGCGAGCTATAATATCGCATAATGTCTATGGTCTACATGCTATTGATTACTGCAACCAATTAGGTTTGAACTATTTTGCATTTTTGAACATGAATTGGGTGAAGGGTGGATATCGGCATCTATTACATATATGGACAGGGATTGGATTGGTTCATGGGGATACGGATTTGACCGTATTCGAGCATGTCAATTGGCATTATACCCTAGTCGCATGCTTATGACCGCAGCATTCACATATCTGCGCGTGCCAAGTGCCGATGATCGGAAGGCGAAGCCCGCCGTTGTCTGACCCTGCCGGCTGTTGATAATTGATCACACCGTGATACTATGATGGCGCCGTTTTTCTGTGGTCAGGAACAAAAAGCGGGGAGGGTTGGGGTGGGGGAGGGGGTGCATCAAAGCACTTCACCGGCGAGTGGAAATTCTGAGCCGGAAATCCTAGTGATGTAGCGGTGAGTGATGTCGATCACAGTGCTAAGAAGCTGTAATTTGAAGCCGGAAGGCGGCTTTATTCGAGCTATGGTGTAAAGTGCCTGCTGGCTATTACCCCACGCAACCGCGCAGTCACAGACCATCAACGAACAAACGATCCAATCGCCTACCGCACCTTTGACTTGCCATCTCGGAAAGTGCATTGCGCCCAATGAAGCTGCTGACGTTCCTTCCTTTCCGTACAATACCAGGATATCATGCCCGAGCGAGTAGTGTGACGTCACTCTGCACCTCAGCTGCCGTATGTTCTAGTACGCCTCTAAGCATATTCGAAATATAGGATGATGGGAATAACGTGTGTCTTGTTCCACCAGGCAAGTCGGGTCAAAGGTCAAGGTCAAAGTCGGGAGGCTTGTCGTCCAGCTAACATATCTTCAACGACCGGCGGCCGGCTGTCAGTTGGGTCAGGGGTGGGGGGCACTGGGGACATGTTCCCCCATGATGGCGCCCCTTCGGCCGTTAAAAGGCACCACTTTAGGAAGGCTCGAGTGTTCCCCCCCCGAGATTTGTCAACCAGAGACGACCCTCGGAGAGGAATAGGCACCATCTTTGGAGAAATAGGCGCCTTCTTACGAGGAAGCAGTGCCTTTCGGTGTGCTCAAGTTCATCCCCCCCCCCCACCACCTTCCACTGAACGGATTTTTTCTCAGCCGGAGGCGCTCCTTCAGGTACTTTCGCAGCGGCGCCCCTCCGAAGAAGTGGCACCCTCCAGACAGGTGCCCCCTCATGACAATCCCTGGATCCGCCAGTGTGTTGGGTGGTTGAGCAGGCACTCTTCCGAGTCCTTGGCGGCCACTCTCAGAAGAACTCACATTGCAGCATGTACCCGTGAGCAATGGCGGATTCAGGAGGAGGGCACGGGAACATGCCACCCTGCTCCACCCCAGGTGTTCTGACTTGCAGCAAAATCGGTATTTATTCCCGATTCGCGGGAAAAACGAAAGCATTTAATGTAGAAAATTTGTTATAATCTGAAGCTCCGGAAATACGCAATCGAAACCAGATTATATTTTTGTGTGTGTAATATGCGGTGCTTCTCCATTTTCCCCGCTCAAGCCGGCTGGCTGGATCCGCCTCTGTTCACGAACATCTGGCACATCAGATCTACTCATGAGACATACACAACCCGTGGGCTACAACGCGGGGACGCCGGCTGGTTTGCCGGCGCTACAACTGCCTGGGTGCCACCGGCTCGACGACAACGCTGATTGCCATGCAGAGTAACGGCCGGGCGAGAGGTCATTTATCGCTTTTGCCAAGCTCACGCCGGATGTTGTCCCCGCAACCTCACCACGGGTACTTAGTCGACTGTCACACCACGCCTGTTTGAACGAATGCGGTCATGAGCGGCAACGCAACCAGCGAAAATGCTGTGAAATTGTCCCGCTGCGTCGTCATTCACGACGTGTGGGTCACGTGTGCCCGACGTACGAATACAACTCGGCAGGCAGCCAACTCCGCGCACAAGCCAACTCCGCGCACAAGCCAACTCAGCGCACAAGCCAACTCCGCGCACAAGCCAACTCAGCGCACAAGCCAACTCAGCGCACAAGCCAACTCAGCGCACAAGCCAACTCAGCGCACAAGCCAACTCAGCGCACAAGCCAACTCAGCGCACAAGCCAACTCCGCGCACAAGCCAACTCAGCGCACAACGTCGCCTTACGGTTAGCCAGCCATGGCTACCTTTCATTGATATGTCCATGTAGGTCATTTCATTTGTGTCGAATGGATCGAGTGGTGCGAGGGGTGAAGCCAGGAACTTTGATTGCGCTGGTGCCTGATCAGAGGAAGTACCTCGGGAGAGGATAATTGTCGCTTCATGAGAGGGTGCTTCCAAGCCATCGCTGTGGCCATCACTGTTCCAAGGTGGCGTTAGCCCCACCTCTTCCACGGTCCACCCACGAGTGATGCTGCTTTCTCGCAATAGCACCTTCACAAGCAGTACGGTACATAACCCTCACAAGCAATAAGGCATAGCACCCTCACGGTTATCTAACCTGAGCTATGCAGAATGGTATGCAAGTTGACAGGTAACATGAGATAAACCATGCTCACATTGGTCAACCAGATTTCTAATTGGAATGTGGGATTCGTGGAATCTGTAACAAGGGAGCATAATTATCATGAATATCATCGAGCTTTGGCAGCCATTACAGTGAGCGTATTGTGAATATCATAAAATCATCATGTCGGAGCTATTTCCACGAGTATTCCACTATACAAGCTGAACTTCTCTATTTCACTGCCCACATGCCTAATCAATCCACTTTGGTCATATCACACAGGCATGGCCAAGAGGGCTGGGGACGCATCCCAAAGCTTTCCATAAATTTAGCATTATGCATTATGTGTCGGAAGTTGAACTTACTAATCAACCTAAAATCTCGGCCGTCCACCGTCCCAAATCTGCGCCGACGCTAGTGGCCCGTCACCTGTGCGTTGATCTGTGCTGATCGATGCCCTACCTGTTCAGAAGCTGTATGGCAGTCACCCAGCCCAGGCGGTGGCGCTCCCGCACAGTCGGCTGTCAAGGGGTGGACGTGCTCACGGTGGCGCACGTGCCGCCCACCTGGCTCGACACGGGATATCCTGCCCGACGGCGTCGTCCCCGCCGGATCCGCCGCCCAGCCGTGGATAATGGCGCGCCTAATGCTCGGATGTCGTGTTCGCGCCATGCGACCAGCCCCGGCAACAGCCCAACTCGACCGACCTGCACACGGTCTCTCAGGGAGCTCGGAACGGATTATTATCGGTGATGCTGCCCCGCACCGTCATTCACAGCGATTGTATTTTCCGTGTGTGATGTGCTGTTTTTTTTTCGCTGTCGGCGCGTGATACAAATGCAATTTGTAATTTGTCCGCCAACTCGGGCAAAGTATCGTCTCGTCAGTGCGATCAGCCTCAACAAAACGTCAAACGAGTACAACAACATTCACAGCGATGTGCGGTCACTGGCAGTCCGGCGTGACAAACAACGCACAAACATGCAGCCACTCGGCCTCGGCAGGTGGCCCGACTGTGACGTCACACGGTCAGGGCAGGTCGGCGCCGGCCCGCGGGCGGCGCCGACTCGGCCTCGGCAGGTGGCCCGACTGTGACGTCACACGGTCAGGGCAGGTCGGCGCCGGCCCGCGGGCGGCGCCGTGCCGAATCAAGCCACCCGGCCTCGGCAGGTGGCCCGACTGTGACGTCACACGGTCAGGGCAGGTCGGCGCCGGCCCGCGGGCGGCGCCGACTCGGCCTCGGCAGGTGGCCCGACTGTGACGTCACACGGTCAGGGCAGGTCGGCGCCGGCCCCGCGGGCGGCGCCGTTCCGAGTGAGCCGTGTGCTGTGCTACCGCCGCCGGTCGCGTCTGCCGAACCCGCAGCCGGCGAGCAGCCGTCCCAGCCGCTGACAGCGCGTCACCACCTCCGCCTGCACCAGGCTGAACGACATGGCGATCACGGCCAGCCCCAGCACCAGGTAGAGGCAGCAGAAGAGCAGCCGCAGCCGCTCGCCGCCCGTCTCGGCGCGCATCGCGCCCGCGCCCGGCGCCGGCTCGCCGAACCCGATCGTCGACAGCGTCACGAAGCAGAAGTAGACGCCGTCCAGGAAGTGCCAGCGCTCCCACCAGGCGAACGCCGCCGCGCCCGAGCACACGTACGCGGCGAGCACAGCCAGCACCAGCCAGAGGGGCACACGGCCGCGAGCGCGCGCCGTCCGCACGTGGTCGTCGCCGCGCGGGGCGTGGCCGCCGCGCACGGAAGGCGTCTCGACGCGCCGCAGGTGGTGGGTGGACGCCGAGCAGACGCCCGAGTCGGCGCTGGACGAGGCCGACAGGAGGGAGGCGGCGGCCAGCGGCGCCGCTCGCGCTGGCCCGCCATGGTGGCCCCTGTCGGCGGCGGCTGGCCCGCAATGGTGGCCCCTGTCGGCAGCCGCCGGCCCGCCATGGTGGCCCCTGTCGGCGGCCGCCGGCGCGCGCGTGCTGCTGCCAACGCTCTGCAGGAGCGGCGCCTCGCAGTGGCGAGTCGCCGCGGTCGGCTCGCCTCCTGCCGGCTCGCCTCCTGCCGGCTCGCGCTTGCCTCTGGTGCGCTCTGGAGCACGTGCGGCGACGTCGGGACTCGGGCCGACCGGGTCCGCGGCGGGGTGCGGCGGGTGTTCCGAGATGCCGGCCAGACGGCCGTCCCTGGCGTCGCTGAGGCGGCTGTTCTGGCGGCGCGGAGGCTCCGGCGGCGCCGGCCGCTGTCGCAGTGTCGCCGGACGCGCGATCAGGTCGGCGGTGAACGCGACACTCTTGAACTGCTGGCTGGCGGCGACGGCCACGTTCGTGCCGTCCACCCCTGCCGCCAGCACGACATCGATTCCGCCAGCTGCTGCTTGGCGCGCGGCAGGCAAGCAAGCCAAGCTTTGGGCGGCGTCGCCGACGCCCGCGCCCTCAGCGGCAGCCACACTCGGCCGAGGGTCCACCAGTTCGGCGACAGCCACGTCGGCAGCGACTGTACCAGCATCGACTGCAGCGGCAGCTGCTGCAGCTCGCCCGTCGTCCGGCACGCTGCTCGCGGCTCGCCGGCCCTCCGGGCTCGCGTGGAGTTCATCGACGGCGCCGACGACGGCCACGACGTCCGGCGAGTCGCCCGCCCCGTCTCGACGGTCGGCGAGCGGCGGCGCAGCGTCGCGCCAGTCTCGGAACGCGCCGCCGTCTCTCGCCGGCCGCTCGTCTCGGAGCGGCCCGCCCGGGTTGGCGCACTCGCCGCCGCACCTCACGCCGCAGACGACGCCGGCCAGCGTCAGCACCGAGCTTCGGTCCGAGCTGGAGCCGCCTGAGCTCCTCCACACACCGGCGGCGTGCGCCGAGCACCGCCGGCCGGCCACCGGGGCGTGTCCTGTCCTCGTCTCCACACCGCCCACGCCGCCGTGGCCGGACCCGGCGGCCGGTCGCCCGCTGGCCGCCGGACGGCACCCCGCCACGCCACCGTCGGCGCCCACACGGTCGCCGCCGGCGGAGGAACACCGCTGATAGGCGAGGCTGAACGTGTCGGCCATCAGCTGGCCGACGTTGGTGAGGCAGAGCAGCATGAGCGGCACGCCGACCAGCGCGTAGAACACGGTGACGATCTTGCCGGCGTCCGTGCGCGGTGTGATGTGGCCGTACCCTGCCGGACAACCACAGTCACCGTCACCGTCACCGTCACCGTCACCGTCACCGTCGCCGTCGCCGCCGCACCGTCACCGTCACCGTCACCTCATGTCACCTAGTCACCGTCACCTCTGCCGGTCACAGTCACAGTCACCGTCACCGTCACCGTCACCGTCACCGTCACCGTCACCGTCACCGTCACCGTCACCGTCACCGTCACCGTCACCGTCGCCGTCACCGTCACCGTCACCGTCACCGTCACCGTCACCGTCACCGTCACCGTCGCCGTCGCCGTCGCCGTCGCCGTCGCCGTCACCGTCACCGTTACCGTCACCGTCACCGTCACCGTCACCGTCACCGTCACCGTCACCGTCGTTGACACAGGCACAGACACAGACACAGTCAGAATCACAGACACATGTACATACACATACAGATGCACAATCACAGTCACAATCACAGTCGCAGTCACAGTTACAGCCACGGCCACAGTCACAGTCACAGTCACAGTTGCAGTCACAGTCACCGTCACAGTCACAGATACAGTTACAGTCACGGTCACGGTCACAGACACAATCACAGTCACAGTCACAGTCACAGTCACAATCACAGTCACAGTCACAGTCACAGTCGCAGTCACAGTCGCAGTCGCAGACATAGACACAGACACAGGTCACGGTCACTGTCACTGTCACTGTCACAGCCAGTCACTCACTGTCACAGTCTCAGTCACAGTCACAGTCACAGTCACAGTCACAGTAACAGTCACAGTCACAGTCACAGTCAAGTCACAATCACGGCCACGGTCACGGTCACCGTCACGGTCACGGTCACGGTCACGGTCACGGTCACAGTCACAGTCACAGACACAGACACAGACACAGACACAATCAGAGTTACGAGTACGGGAATGAACGATTTGATGGGCAAACACGTCGGCGACAAATACATATGTGCAAAACCAGCCACGGGCACCAAGAACAGGCACTGACACAAGAGTAGGCACTAACATGAGCACATGAACCGAAAGCGGAACAAGCACAGACACGGACAAAGGCACATGCTCATGCACACGTTCCTCCACTGCCACTATCACCACTTCCCCCACCGACGCCGTTACTATCGCCATCGCTGGCATATTCACCGCCATTATCACCGTCACTGTTGCAAGCACACACTCTAGATCAGACACCACTCGCGCCTGCAAGGTGTGATACTTCCCGCCAGTGGAGCGTGACACTTCCCGCCAGCAGAGCGTGACACTTCCCGCCAGGAGAGCACGACACTTCCCACCAGGAGAGCGTGACAGTTCACGCCAGTGGAGCGCGACACTTCCACCAAGGGGGAAGAACCCAGGGGGGGGGACCAGTGGCGTGACACTTCCCGCCGGAGAGCACGACACTTCCTACCGGAGAGCGTGACAGTTCGCCAGTGGAGCGCGACACTTCCAGCCAGGAGACCGTGACACTTCCCACCAGGAGAGCGGACACTTCCCACCAGTGGAGCGTGACACTTCCCGCCAGGAGAGCACGACACTTCCCACCAGGAGAGCGTGACAGTTCACGCCAGTGGAGCGCGACACTTCCAGCCAGGAGACCGTGACACTTCCCACCAGGAGAGCGGGACACTTCCCACCAGTGGAGCGTAGCAGTTCCCGCCAGTGGAGCGTGACCAGTGACGTCGCCACGAAATACTTCCAGGGGGGGGGGCAATGTTGAAAGGGGGCCTCCTGCTCCCCAAAAGGAGGCCTCCACTGTGTTAGGGCCTCCTATTGTCTTTTTTAGGCTCTTAGTATGGTTCCAGAATGGGAAACATGATTTCATATTGATGTCTTGTTTGCTCTTGGCATGGTGTATCATTTGCGCAAAACAAAATAGCAACAATCTTCGTCTTTATTTTGGCTGAGAACTGAGCCATACCAGGGTATAAATAAGTAATATGTGGATAAATACCTAAGTGCCAAAACAAATCAATGTCTTAATGCTTTCTCGACCAGAAGAATCTTCCCGCTGGCCTCTAGAGCGCAGCGAGCTGGCGGGGCTGGTGCTGAGCATATATTACAGATATCTCCCATTGATCAACCCACTGATATGTCCACCAAGTCTAACTGAATTTAGTTAGATTCGTCACTTCTGTTCATCAGTCATTCCCATCAGCTTGATGTCATAAGCAAGCTTAAACAATCATTTCTCAGTCCTAGGACGACAATTTCGCGAAGGTGACAACGAAAAGTTGATTGAGTAGGTTTTCTGATCGCCATCTTAGGGATTTTTTTAAATAACATTTTTTGCTGGCTGCAAGGCACCTGGCACACAAGTTAAAATGATAAATCCTCAGCGAATAAATTCACGGCAAGAACAAGCATTGAACAACAATGCATAAATGACAATACAACAATGTAACAATGGTAATGCGTAAATAACGCAAAACCTTCAAATTCCACGCCGACACGCCCATGGTTTTCGCTGTGCTGTACAGTTTTGTAAATGACGTTGTTGAGAAGGTATTGAAGCTGGGAAGCTCTAATCACGCATGATGTAATCACAGAAGACAAGTTTGTAGGAAGAAAATGCATTTAAAAACATAATTCCTCCCATTTTATATGGGGTATCGGTGTTGTTCTGTGTGCTTGTGAGGGGGAATTTTCCCCCTCAATGTCGGATTTGCCCCATGGGCGTATGCTTCTGAAAATTATTGGGGGACCAGTGGCGTACCTATATTTGCGTCAAGGGGAGGGGGCAAACGTATTTGGAGGGGGTCCACATACCGCATTAAAAAGTCCTCGGATTTCGACCACTATTTTGTCAAAGGGGACCTTCTGAAATTAAATAATTAGTGACCAACTGAATTGCGCTGTGGAGGGGCCTAATCTACCACTATTGTTTCTGATTCGTCGGATTTCAACCCTAACTCCCCCACCCTGTCCTAAGGTTTTCTTTTGGTATTCCTTGATATGCCACCTCACACTGCTGAAATTACACCTACGCAAATCACTTTAAAATGTAAAATTTCCCAATTTCAGACATTTCAGTTCATAGTGCCCGGTTACCACGACGCCAACGTTCGTGCACGTGCACACCCATCTTGCGCATTCGGCACATTCGCCACACTTCGTGCGATGCTACGGTTTCTGCTAGGCCTCCTACGTTTTGCTAATTGCAGCCACATGATCCCGATGATCCCGATGTGTTTATTTAGTGCCCGGTCTTTTTGTTCGTTTTGGGACCATGTTGCTTTTTGCATCCCCAGCCTCTTTTTGCAGGCCCTTGTGCGGTCGCATGGCACCTATATGCCTTGGGAACTTCCGGTGTATTTCCTTTAGAGCTCCCGGCATGTTTATTTAGGGCTGCAACGCATGTTTAAGGCCCTGTCGCTTTTTGCGGGACTCTGGAGGGTCAGTTGCATTTTCGGCCCCGTTGTGCTCTTTGGGTTCCGCTGTGTCTATTTGGGGCTTCTGACGCACATTTGTGGGTCCCCAGTACGATTTTGGTGCTTCGGTGCGATTTTTCTAGGTCGCGAGACTTATTGCGCTCAGGCGCGTGGTTCCGGGGACCCAACGCCAGTTTTCTGGGCTCAACGCAAATATTGTGGATCTCTTCTTAATTGTCTTTGAAGTCCGAATCCCGGCCTGATTTTTCGAGCTCCTGGCGCCATGTTTTTGTATCTCACCTCGATTTGTTCGAGCTCCGATATATTTTAATATGTTCGGGGACGTACGCGATTTGTGAAGGCATCTGATGATATGTTCCGTGCTCCAGAGCCATTTTCCTGACCCGGACATTTATTTTTGTTGGATCCCTCCATACTTTGGAGAGCTCCGGCTTGATTTTTTTCGGATAACGATTCGATTTTTGTGGTCACACTGTGCTAATGTGGGGCCTTAGACGCCAATTTTGGGGAGCCCCGACGTTAATTTTGTTATGCCCAGACCAAATTTTTGAGACTACCGATGGGAATTGTGGGTCCCGAGCGCGATATTTAGGGGGACCGGTTCGAGTTTGCATGGCGCGTTGTGCTTAGCTGTGGCCCCAACGCGATCGTGGCGGTTCCTGTTGCAGATTTTCGGGCATCGGAGCGAGTTTTCTGGGGCCCGTCGTATTTATTTGGAGCCCCCTGCACGAATTCTGGTGGACCGACGCGAATTTTTGTGGCCCCAGTGCGATTTTTGGGGGCCAAGGCACGATTTTTTTCGGTGCCCTGACACGTTTTTTTCGGTGCCCAACGGGTTTTGGGGAGACTTTGACCCGATTTTGAGGCCGCAGAGTGACATTTCGGTTGATAAATGATTTGTTTTGGGCAGCTGCAACTTTTGGGGGCCCGGCGCGATCTTTTGGGCCACCAGTGTGATTTTGAGGGGCTGCGACGCGACTTTTTTTTAGTCCAATGTAATCTTTTGTATCCCAACGTTATTTGCTTGGATCCCTAGCGCGATTTTTAGCGACCTCGACACTTTTTGGGGGTCCAATACGTTTTGGAGTCTTTTGGCACCATTGCTGGGGTCCTAGAGTGATTATCCATATCTGGATTGTTTTTCGTTTCCCCGGCTTCATTTGTGTCCCAATGAGACTTTTGGGGAACGGTACGACCTTTCGTGCCCCTAGCGTGATTTTCATGGTCCGGGCGTGAATTTTTGGTACCCCATGCTCAGTGTGATTTTCAGGGGTTCAGGCCGAACCTTTTTGGGCCCATACTGTGATTTTCAAGTACCCGGCACGACTCCTACCATTTCTTAAGGGCTTCTTCTTGCAAATTATAGGCCTCCTCTCGCGTCTTAGGGGTCTCGTCTCATTTCCTGGAGCCTCTTTACCGGTTTTGGATGGCTCCTCTTGTGTCCTACCCTCCTTCATATTCAATGGCCCTCCTCTCCCGTCTTGGAGGGCATCCTCCTACATCCTGGGGCCCCTTTAACATGGCATGGGGCTTCCTCTCATGCTCCAGGGGCATTATCTGCCAAATTAGGGGTCTCCTACCACGCCTCGTGGGCCTCCTTTGTCCTGTCAAAGCCTTGCCCGTCTTGAGGGGATCTTCAGTTTTGGAAACCTCACCTTCTTCCATACCTGCTACCAACTCCCATCTTAAGGACCTCCTCTCATTTCCTGGGAACTCCATCCGGTCTTCAGGGCCTCATTCGGCCCTGGAGACTGCCTACTCCGTCTTGAGGGACTCCTCTCGAGTCCGGCAGTAGCCTCCTTTTCTTTTCTAGAGGCCTTCTTTGTCAAATTAGGAGCCTCCTCTCGCGTCTTGGGGGCCTCCTGCTCTGTGTTTTGATTCGATCTTTGCCAATTTTAGGGGTGGCCTCTTATCTCCTGGTGGACTCCTCTTCTCTCCCAGGTGCCTCATCTTCCAAATTACAAGCACACTTTACTATCTCAGTTGCCTTGTCATCTCCTGGGGACCTTCCTACCCGTCTTGGAGCCTTCTTTCTCGCCTGGGAGCCATCCCTCTTATCTAATGGTCTTTATCTCCTGTTTTAGGGGCCTCCTCGTTCATCATGGGGTCTCATTTCCAATTCTTCGAATTAGGTGCCTCCTGCCACGTTTGCGGTCATCCTTTTCTATCTTGGTGGAAGCTTACCCATTTTGGGGCTTGCTTTTGCGTCTCCGAAGCCATATCTCATATTCACTGTCTTTCCCTTCCGTCTTAGGGCCTCCTCTCACTTTCTTGGGCCTCCCTTCCCGTATTGGGGCCTCCCTTGCAATCATGGGGGCCTCCTTTGCAATTATGGGGGCCTCCTTTGCAATTATGGGGGCCTCCTTGGCAATCCTGAGGGCCTCCTTTGCAATCCTGGGGGCCTCCTTTGCAATCCTGGGGCCTCCGTGCCAATTGTTGACACTCTTCTTTTTTCTTTTCTTTTTTCAAATTAGGGGCCTCCTCTTACGTCTTGGAGGCCTCCTCGCCTGTGTTTTGAACCTCATTATCCACTTAGCATAGCGCTTTTGTGTCATAGTCCCAAATTTTCTCTCCTAGGGTCCTCCTCTTCCAAAATATGTGCCTCATCTGGCTGGTCTAAGTGGCCTTCTCTCATTCCTGCGGAGACCTTCTTACCGATCTTGGGGCTCCCTCTTGCGTCCGGAGAAATATCTCATATCATTCCTTATTTTCTATTGTGGGGGCCTCCTCTTCCATCTTGGGGGCCTCGTTTTCCAAATTAAGAATATCCTACCACCCATCGGAAGCCATCTTGTCTAACCTGGGTGGCTTCTTGCCCGTCTCGGTGGCGTCCTTTTCGTCCTGGGGGCCTCCTCCCAATCTCTGTCCTACGTATCTTTAGCGACCTGATTATATTTCCCGAGGGCCTCGTTGCCAGTCTTGGGGCCTTCTTGACAGCATGATCTACTGTCTCGTCGGCCTCCCTGCTCGCCTTTTTTCCTATGCATTTCCGGATAGGGGCGTCCTCAAATTTCAGTGTGTGGGGGGGCAGTCTCACGGCAGGGGGAGGCGACTGCCCCCTCTGCCCCCGGTGGCGACGCCCCTAAGCGTGACTCTTCCCACTAGTGGAGCGTGACACTTCCCGCCAGTGGAGCGTGGCACTAAAGCGCGATCGAATCTAGGACGGAAGCGCCGATATGCTACGCTTAGTACTCGGCATTGTGCAACATGGGACTCGTGGGAATCGAAGCCAAATCGAAAAGCAGGGAAGTTAAGTTCAGATAGCAAAGTGAACTCGATAGAAATCACGCATGACTTGATTCATTTATGGATGCCCTTAGTGTACCTCACAATACCCCCGCAGAACTGCACGGTGATTGTTGTAATGCAACAGACATTCATTCGCGAGGATTGAAAGTGAAACTACGAATGAATTAGTCAAACAGATGGATAAAATACGGCTGACAAGTACGGTTGTCCTGCAAAAAAAACTTTCTGAAAGAATTCTGGGTGTGCACTTTCCATCGTATCCAGGTGGTATTCAGAGCGAGCTTTCGCTCAGTCAGAAACAATCTTCCACCGACCGACGGAATTTTGCGTTCCGAGCACGATATTTGTGGGGACTTCGGCGCGAGTTCGCGGGGCGCGTTGCACTTAGCCCCAGCGTGACTTTGTCGGATCTCGGTGCAAATTTTCGGGCCCCGGCTCGAGCTTTCTGGGGCTCGCCGTTTATATTTTCAACCCCCTATGATAATTATTTGGGGCCCGACGCGGATTTCTGAGACCAGAGCGCGATTTTTTTGGGACGCTGGCGCGATTCTTGGGAGCCCACCCCTTCAGGAGGGAGGGAGGAGGACAGTTGCCCTTTTGGTACGCCACAACGGCTGTTCAACGATTTTTTTAACTTAATGGCACCCATTCAAAGTAGAAAGGTCCTTCGGAGGATATTCTTCCAGGACCTGTTCTGAATGTTCCGGTGCTCGGGTCGATTGGACCGAGTCCCTATGATTTTTGGGGGCACAGTAATATTTTTAAAGACCCCTGAGCAAAAGCCTTTTGGGTCCACGACTATTGGGTCCCCGGCGCAATCTTTCCTGTCCGCAGTTTCTTTTTTCCTTTTATGCTTTTTCCTTTTTATACTTTCAAGGGCTGCGACGCGACTTTTTTTGTGTCCCAGTGCGTTTTTTGGGCTCCAGCGTAATTTGTTGGTATTCCTGGCGCGAGTTTTAGCGGCCTGGATCGTTTTTGGGGGCCAAACATTTTTCGGGGCTTCTGGTGCCATTGTTGGGGCTCCAGTGTCATTTTCCACTTCCGGATTATTTTTTTGTTGCCCTGGCTTCATTTTTTTGGGGGTCCCGATGAGGTGTTTTGGCCCCGGTGCGACTTGTCCTAGCGTGATTTTGAAGGACCCTGGCACGACTTCTTTGTACTCAGCGTGATTTTGAGGTCCCCATCGTGATTTTTGAATATCCAGGCGTGGCCCTTTTGGGCCCTCAATGTGATTTTCAGTGGCCTGGGCGTGACAGAATGGTATTTTCAGGTGCCCCGGTCCCACTTTTTGTAATCCCCAACGTCATTGCTAGGGGACCGGGAATGTATTTTTAGGGCCTCCAAAGTATATTTCAGAGGCCTCACCACGATTCTCGGGATCCCCGGTGACATCTTCATGGGCCCTCCGCAACTATATCTTTATCTATATCTTTATAATATCGTTTTGGGGTTCTCAATGGGATTTGCAGGGTCCCAGTGCCATTTTTTGGGTCCCAGCGGGATTTTTTTCCGGACTCCGGTGCGATTCTTGGAGACCCCACAACCTCGCATGGTGGGGTGGGGGTGGAGGTAACTGCTCCCTTTGCCCCACCCCCGTTCTGTACGGCACTGGATGGAATGAGACAGCTGATTATAAATTATTTTTCAAAACAATAATATGTCTTGTATTTCTGAAAGATAGGGTTCGCACTCCGAGGAAAATTACACCCTGGAGAATACGCATTACTCTTTTTTGAAGTAAGGATTCTTTGTGTGTTCGATTGGCATAATTTTAATCCTAGAGAAAACAGCAATGGGTTATAAATGAGATAATTAATGCACTATACAATTTTAGGCGATGCTTTTTGCCTATGAGATATTTAAATTTGATGCCATTCCTATGTTACATTGTTGTGATGTTTGTAAAATTGCGGATATGGCATGTAAATTTCAAATTTTCATCCATGTATAAGCCAAGATACTGGACTAGAATTTGATGCAAAATAGTAACCCAGTAAATTCAACCTTGATATCGTCATCTGTTTTGTGATTGTTATGTAACTGGCACTTACATTTATTTTATTCATATTCATTTCATATTTATTTATGTTATGTTATATTATATTTATTTATTTATGATGCAATTATATTCATTTAGTGAAAGAAAGGTGCGAATGTTGCCATTGTGAGGTTTTTGGCAAGGAATTTGTTATCTTGTTCAGAAGTTCTTGACACAATCAATGTTTTTGCGAAAAATGGCTCAGTCATCAGCACATGGAAATGTCTCACATTCTACTTACAATCTAACGACATCATTTGCATATATTATAAAGAGTAAGGGACCGATAATTGAGCCTTGTGGTACACCCCATCGTAATTCTCTGAAAGCAGAGGCGCTGTTATTTATTGTCGTAGCTTGTGTTCTTTCTGATATATATGATTGTATCATTTGATGACATTTCCCTTCCTACCATATTTTTTCCCCATTTTTGCTCATGATATTTTTATCAACAGTAGCAAATGCCTTCGTCAAATCAAGGTAAAATCCAGTAACATTTTACTATCTTGAAATCCCTTGGTCATCAGGTTCTGTATGAAGAGAAGAGGGCAATATGTTGACCTCTCTTTTTGAAAACCAAATTGTTTATCAGAAAGTAGATGGTATACTGTAAAATGCTCCATGAGCTGTTTGTAGATTATTCTTTCTAATACTTTTTTTAAAAACCGATATGGAAGAATACTAGTTGATCGAGAGCTACAAAATGTTGCCAGGTCACCTTTTTGTACATGGACTTCACAACAGCAATTTTAAATTGCTTGGGGAAGATCCCATAGCTGAGGCATAAGTTTATGGCATGCGTTAAGCTTGCAAATATCGACCTATGTGATTGTCTAAATATCTTGGAATTGATTCTACCAACGCCTCACCCAACAATTTTATAATCAATGATCACCGTATCTAAATTGTTTTCTATTATTGCTAATTGCACCATTGATATGTCTGTGAAGGCATGTATGAATGCTAATGCATTGGTGTTGTTTTGAGGAATCTGTTCCCTCATTTTTGGTGCAATTTCTGTGAAGCATTTATTAAGTCACTTATTCAGTCATTTATTAAGTAGCTGCATCATTTTCTAGAGCAACGTCTGTATCTGTGTTAACTTTGTCAGGAATATTATGTTTAGAAGGAGTTTGTCTCAGTATCTGATTAAGGGCTTTCCACATCTCTTTTGGACTATTCTGATATTTGTCGAATTCAGCTTCATAATGAAGTATTTTTGCTGTTCTGATTATTGTGACCAGCGTGCTTTATATTCTTGTATCTTTGCTTGTTTTCATCTAATCCATTGATATATAAGTTTTTGATGAAATCAAATTTTACGTAGGGTTTTTCTTAATAAAACTTGGGCATATGTAAATGCATCGATCCCACTTTCATGTGCTTTAATTAAGCCGTGACATGCTTCTTCAGGATTAGTTTAATCAAACAAAATTCTAGTTTATTGGCCATATTCTTCTCTAGGATAGTACACTACAACACTCAATATCAGCATCTTTCAAGCAGAAGCAATCCATTCAATTGCTATGCCTCATGGCAGGATTATTATTCAGTGTCAAAGCTATTCATGTGCAGATTAGGAGGTGTATTCGATGATGGCAGGGGCTGTTAGAGGTTACATTCGTGTTTCCCTCATGCGAATTGTCTGGTCCTGGCCAAGAGTAGCAATTCACCCGTAATAGTACTTTCCCTCCCTTGCAATAACCTTTGGTATCCAATGTTTACTGTTTCCATATTACTTGACTGGTTTTCATCAATACAAGCTCAACAATGGTACACAAGATCGTCAAAACGTCTCCCGATGCATTGCTGGCTACGATGCTGCATTTTGTAATGCACTACAACTGGGCGAAATGATGAACTTCAATACATCTTAAATATTGAGGTATTATGTTGTGTGATTAGCTACACTGATGGGGCAGAAATGCGACTAGAATACTGTATTCATGCGGCATCTGGTAGCACATGTTGGCGTATTATGTTCAATTCACTCTGAACATCACCTTCATTGTGTATTCTCCCTATATGCTGTTTTACGAGTATGATCCTCCCGAAGTTTATGCACATTGTTCAGCAGAACAGTGGACGAAGTGCACCGTTGCCCCATATTACTGTCATTTTGTGTATGTTTCGTCATTGACATGTTGCAATATTCTGTCATTGCAGCTCTCATTCGCGTGGCGGGCTTCCAACTCGGGTTTAAATGCAGCATTTAACATCCTGTGAATAGGTCACGTACGAGCAATTGCTCGCATGCTCCACTTCAGGAACTCGGTTCCTGACAGGGCTGAGGCCGAAGAATACCTTTCGCGCTTGGAGTATAATTTCCCCGTTCACATCAAAGTATTCTGCCTGCTTATCGGGAAAAATTAAATGTAGTGAATACAAATATGTTGCATTATTATCTAGAGAGATCATTTACATCCAGAGGACTGAAAATATGCGAATATTACCATCTACAAGTGTCTTGTGGAAATTGCTCACGATGGTAGCTGACGATGGCGTCAGTACCCGCTACTCTGTAGCCTAGCAACCAGTATTGGCTCGTTGTCTGCCACTCGGTAGCCTAGCAACCAGTTCAGCTCGTGGTCTAGAACTAGTGTAACCCAGCTCATTGTCCGTCGCTCTGTTGCCTGGCAACCAGCATGACCTTCTGTAAGCAGCTACCAGCCGACCTTTTCGGCCAAATAATGAGCGCTCCAACGACCAAATCCGTCTTGTAGCACGATAACCGTCCACTCCAACTGCCCCGGCGGTCAGCATGGCAAATGCATGCAGGTAGGTTTAACCCTTGGGTTTAACCATTGATGACCAGTGACTCACAGCCCATCTCTTAAGCTGACCCGTGTCGCCGTAGAAGGTCAACTGCTCGACTGGAAGGACTGGTATTGGCATCTATTTTACGAATTTACACGCAAACTTTAATGAAATAGCCCAGCACAACTTCTCGCATCAAAATTACCAAGAAGGCTGATGAAAATGGATTGAAAATGAAGAGATTAATCTATCTTAATTTTATAGTTTCGTTGCGATGGCCTGCATGCCCGTGCACCTACGCAGCGCGAAAATTATAAGTATAGCACCGACTCGTGACCGTTTGATGTGGCATACACGAGCCGACTCGTGACCGTCTGATGTGGCATACACGAGCCGACTCGTGACAGTCTCATGTGACATACACGAGCCGACTCGTGACCGTCTCATGTGACATACACGAGCCGACTCGTGACCGTCTGATATGACATACACGAGCCGACTCGTGACCGTCTGATGCGGCGTACACGAGCCGACGAGCAGCGAGAAGAGTGGTCCAACTTTAATTGGCTGTTGATCATGAGAACCAAGCACTGGTTCCCCATAGTGTCGCCAATCTTCTAGCCACTGACCAGACAGAAATCGATGGACTAGGGCCCATCCCGGACGGGCGTCAAACTGCACATTGACGATCAATGTCTCTCGCCAATATTGCTTCTGCACGTCCTTCCTGCAGTGCAGACGGCACCAGCATCCGCATGATACGGCTATCTTTTGACGCGGTCGGTACGGCGCTTCTGCCTTTGGTGAACTTCAGCATTACCCATTCCGATGTTCATGCATCCTAGAAACACTCCCTCGTCTACTCTGCCTTTAAGTCCTGTGCCCTTGTTTCCATATCTGACCAAATCCTTTCCGCCAGCGACCCAGCGGAGATGTTCCTTCTCTGCCTGTTGGATTTGACCGAATGTTTTGATGTGATAGGTCATTCGAAGTCCGCTCAAAATTAAGGCTCTACGGTATCGACATCCCTTGGTTTTCAGCTTACCTTCATAATCACGGCGAGAGTGTCAGCCTCACTGACACTCTGCTGTGTCAGTGACCAATTTGTCGGGACCAATACAAAGTCCGTATCATTGCCCAACAGCATCGGAGTCAATCAAGCATCAACTCTCTGTCCTTGCTCTGCTGCATCTTCTCTAACGTCGTCAGTCTGCTCGCAGAAGGCGCAGTAGTAGTCCAGTGCTGGGAAGTCAGCAACATCCTCGTCATGCTCAAAGCTTCTCGGTACAATTTTGCGATCATGATCTCCTCCCAATCTCAGAAGCCAAAGCTCACTCACTTTCGCCACCTGCGAACATAATGTGAATGTTCGCAGCCGGACACCGTCAATTATCGCAACTTGTCGAGCACGCGAGCGCCCACCGTTCGCTTGTGTTGCAGGTGAGGGGCCACCTACCGCCCGCTTGCGTCGCAGCTGAGGAGCCACATACGGCCGGCTTGTGTCGCAGTTGAAGAGCCACATACCCCCGCTTGTGTCGCAGCTGAGGGTCCACCTACCGCCCGTTTGTGTGGCATCTGAGGGGCCCACCTACGGCCCGTTTGTGTTGCAGCTGAGGAGCCACCTACCGCCCACTTGTGTCGCAGCTGATGATCCACCTACAGCCCGCTTGTGTCGCAGCTAATGGGCCACCTACCGCCCGCTTGTGTCGCATCTGAGGGGCTACCTACCGCCCGTTTGCGTCGCAGCTGAGGAACCACATACGGCCCACTTGTGTCGCAGTTGAAGAGCCATCTACCCCAGCTTGTGTCGTAACTGAGGGGCCACCTGCCGTCCGCTTGTGTCGCAGCTGAGAAGCCACCTACCGCCCACTTGTGTCGCAGCTGAGGGGCTACCTACCTCCCGCTTGTGTCGCAGTTGAAGAGCAACCTACCGCCCGCTTGTGTCGCAACTTAGTGGCCACATACCACCCGCTTGTGTCGCAGCTAAGGGGCTACCTGCAGCCCACTTGTGTCGCAGCTAAGAGACCGCCTTCCGCCCGCTTGTGTCGCAGCTAATAGGCCGCCTTCCGCCCGCTTGTGTCGCAGCTGAGGGGCTACCTACCGCCCGCTTGTGTTCCAGCTAAGGGGTCACCTACCGCCCGCTATCATCTTCGTCCTGCTCAATGGCCCGGTTCTCTCGCAGATCCGGTACTGCATTTCAGTGTACGGAAACTGAACGAATGCAAATCCTTCTAGAGGGCAAAATAAATCACCAACTGATTATACAAATTATATCCCGCTGCAAAAAAAAATTGAGCATGTATCGGCTCTGCTAGAGAGGCTCTGGGCAGGAGAGAGGCTGGGCAGGAGAGAGGCTGGGCAGGAGAGAGGCTGGGCAGGATGGGTGCGATGATCTGATATCCTACCACACGCTGTGCTTGGTGCACAGGGTAAGGCGCCTCGATGAGACTGTGCCCTGGCCTTTTGACTCGCACTGGTGGCTGAGAATCGTGATCGGCCCACTAGGCGATATTTTATTTATATCGTATGCAATTACATACTTAGATATAAATAGATTGGCTGCACCCACTACTTACGCGAACAAAAACAAAACAAAACAAAAACATTGGGATACAGTGACCATGGACAAGAAAGGGGTAGAATATCCAAGTTTCGTGAAAATGTAAGTACTATTGATCATTGTGTGGCTTGAGTCGATGGCCAAATGGCTAATTGTCAAATTGAACTTAATTTATCAATAAACTATGTTACGCAGCTTGTGCATCAATCGAACAAATTATTTGAGATTGAAACCAGACTTCCTTACAATCTTCACGACAGTTGACTTGAGCTGCCTGAAGATGTTTCCTGCTTAGCTTATGTACGACAAGAATATGATCCTCTTGCTTGTTTTCTGCGTCACCGCCGTTCTTTCTACAATTTGTTTTGCAGTGTGTTTTCCTCTTGGAACAAGTCCCTTCGCGTCTTTAAGTTTATTAACACCCGTAAAGGCAAACAATAATATTTACATACATACATCATTTTGATCTACCTCTTTCAATACCCTGGTCCGTTTCCATATTCACACATATACCTATTTACATAGATATAACATTCCTTTCAGGTTTCCTGGTGCCGACAATTCAGACGACCTCTGGCGAAGTCTGAAGCATTTGCCGCATCAAAGTGAACAAGCAAGCCAAGCTAGTGAAAATGCGAAGCGGCGTATGAGGGAAAGAAGCGGTGTGCGAGTGCGAGCGCAGCTCTGTTGTAGGTGCTGAATGTGCACACTGCACAACGTACAAATATAGGAGCAGGTGTGGAATACATTGCTTTTCTGGGCATTGACGGATTTAAGTGAATGGGACTATTGTTGTATACGTTGCCTAGTCATGTCTAGACGGTACTCAATCAATATGACAGTGAAAACAAACGTACAAAAATAACTGAAGTTATAAAATTAAAGTGCAGAACCACTCACTTGCCAGCAGAATGGATTCACATTGTGCCAGCTGTAACCCACCAGCACGAAATGTGCTTTCCGTGACTCATTTCTGCAAACGTGCTTGTGAGAGTGTGCTGTGTGATTTCCGCAAAGCTCTGTTGACCTAAATTCTTTCCACGTGCAGGATGCGTTTCGACTGCAACACTTTCTTGTGGGATCCTACAGGACCTCTATGTGGGATCCAACAGGATGTCCTGTGCGATCCTGAAGAATGTCCTCGTGTGGTCCTATAGGATGTCCTGTCGGATCATGCATGTTTTTTTTATCGGATACTACAGGATGTCTCTGTACGATCCTGCATTACTTCTCTGTAGAATCCTGCAGGACTTCTCTGGGATTTTGCAGGATTTCACTGTCGGATCCTACATGATGTCTCTGCACGATCCTGCATAATTTCTCTGTGGGATCCTGCAGGACTTCTTTGCGGGATCATGCAGGATTTGTCTGTGGGATCATGCAGACGTTCTCTGTGAGATCCTGCTGGATTTCACTGTCGGAGTATGCATTATTTCTCTGTGGGGTCCTGCAGGATTTGTCGGTACGATCCTGCAGGATTTCTGTGTGGAATCCTGCATGGTTACTTCGTGAGACCCCGCATAATTCATTGCAGATAACTACCACATGATTTCTGTAGGACTCTCCTGAACGATTTGTGTCGGACAGTGATACAGGTATCCTGCAGGGCCTTTTCACCAGGATTTTGGGCCCACGATATCTTACAACTGTGTGAGGCGTGCACAACTTGCACAACAAAAAGCAAATTTCGAGCGATGGCAAAAGCATGAGGCAGTCTACCCCCTGTGCATATACGACAGACGTCTATCTGAGCGACACGGCCCGAAAGGTGGTGCTTTCGGAACGGTGTATAAATACATGCATTTGTGTACTTGGATTCATGCCGTATCTGACACGTGTAGTCTTTTTCCCAGTGTAGGGCGCCATGCCTGCTTCTGCGCGGTGACCAGTTAGCGTGCCATGTTTTCCACATCTGCCCCTCGCTGGAGCAGAACAGGACAGTGGATGTGTCGGTCGAGCGCAGTGGTTCGTGCAGCTGGTGCTCAGGCCTGCCTCCTGTCTGATGGCGGTAATCATCCCGCCGATTGTGCTGCCTCCCAGCGGTTCAATCTTGCACCGCACGGCGGCATCACGGCCCACTTTTTGTCGCGGCTGCAAATGACCGCGCTGTGTTTCAGCTCTGATTACAGTCAATCAGCTTGGGCTCGGCTGAGTCGTCCGACTTCAGTTCCCCGTGAAAAATGTGCGGACTCGTTGCCAGCTGATTTGCTGTAATGGAATGTAAGCTGGGTCAATGTTCCTGCCGCCGAGCTAGTTCGAGAAGTTGATCATATCCTACTCAGTCGAATTATTTGCTGTACTCCGCCCGGCATGCTTCTTCAATGCTCTGGCGTTTTTCGTCATGTAGCTGTTGGTTGCACCTCTTGTCCGGAATCACCTTTTTCCATTTTGATTAAATTGTGCACATTCGTATATACCAACAATACCGATGCGAACGAAGGTGTACAACAAAAACATCCCCTCAGATGTTCTCTCCAGGTTGTGTTCCACGGAATGCAACATACAATATTCAGCAATAAGCGTTTTTGTTAGCGGATGTGCTAAGATCAATGCTAGTCGTTGATTCCAATAACTCTGACTTACATGTAGATTAATTGATTTGTTCTCTCAATGGCTCTGTTTGTCAGGATATGACAATAAGCGCCTGACAATGGTTTCTTGTTTTATATCTTGTTTTCTTTCTAAAAATGTAGCGTTTATCAAAACAGCTTGTAAGAGCCTGGTTAAAGATCCAAGGCGTTTAGAAGCATGATTTTAACATAATTAGATTGAGCTCCAGACGTAGTGAAGCAAAATTACCGACACCCTTTTAAAGTTCGCTGGCATTGGTTGGAATATCATGAAAGAAATGAACTCTAGCTTAACAGCATGCAAGATATGCATATGTTGCATGAGGTTTTTAAGCACACTGAAGTACTGCTTCACACTCACACTTTGTGACAGGATAAATTTTGCCCTCCTTAATATGTTTAATTAACACGCAGTGATACTCAGTATTCAATTTATGTGTATGAAGGAAAAAGTGACATCACATTATATTTGCTTGGTGTACTTTTTCGAAGAGCATGGTCGATATTGGAAAACAAAATCGCACAATTTGTGTTGTTCCAAGCTTTTGGCGAAATAGTATCAATTGACACATAAAAACTATATATCAGACGATAAAGCAGACGTTGAGGGAAAAGTGCGTCAGGTTTTGTTTCATCACTCTAGCTCCACTACAAACAGAAAAACGACTCGCTGACAACACGTACTACTCCCGGAGCAACGACAAACCAGCGTACTACAAGGGAATTGGAGGCAATGACTTCATCTGCCGCTCGAAGATTAAAATTAACGACCAAAAGTCACAAAAATGTAATACGTTGTGTACATTTTATCAAAGAGCGGGAATTTCCTCGGGCGAACGTGCTCCGAAAACTTTTGTGAAAGGTAGGGCACGATAGTGTGCATAATGTACCTCACTTTACTTGAGAGAGGCTTATCAGGCTCTCACGATTCGAGATATCATCATTTTTCAGAACACCAACCTGTTCACTTCTTGAAGTTCTATTGACGTTGGAAGTTCTAGGTACACCATAAGATCAGCATGGAAAAAGCATCCACTGTGCTTGATTGTGTGAATATTGCACCTCACTTTGCATGAGATAGGTCTACACAGGCTCTCGTAATTCGATATATCTTCCTTTTTTCAGAACACCAACCTGCTCACCTCTTTAAAATCACTTATTGGCTTGACTGATCTCTGCGCATATATTTATTCTGAGTGTTCTGCTTTCAGCATGCCAAATGTTTTATGCTGCCAAATGCTACCAAATGCTACCGAAACGACAGAAACCATTCAATTGTTCTCCAGTTCAGAATGTATTGTGCTGCTGTGAATATTTTCAGTCTGCTGAAGTTTTAATGTGTTTTATTTTTTAAAGTTTTAATTGTCGTAATAATTGGGCCACCTGGGATTCAAACCTGAGGATATGATATTTCCTCAATGACTAGTCATAAAACGGCAATTATATGAATTTATTCGTATATTAGTGTCGATCTCAAATACGACCGCAGCTTCGATTGCGCAGAACTTTTCGCACAATGAGAAAGGCACAAGGTGTAGCAAATATACCAATGTGACACGCGGCGTGAGTAATAGCGCACACGCTACATTTCGGTGTCGTCACATATCGTAGCATTCCGGCCGCAGCAGTTCAATAGTGCCACATAATTGCTCTGAGTTAGCAGTGCAACTGAAACAAATTTGAACTAGGCCGCTTCGTAGCATACGGGCTCGTTAACCCTATTCCGCTATGATCCCTATGACCGCTACGATCCCTAACGGGCAAATATGCGGAACTAATACGTCATCAAAAACGAAAACTCAGAAATTGCTATGGTGCGTTTCGTTGTATCCCAAAAGATAAACAAACGCTGAAAGTTTCATTCAAATATCTGTATTTAAAGCGTGACGACTGGTTGAGCATTGTTGGAGGTGACCTCACTTGACCTTCAATAACTCGTTGACCGTAGATGACCTGACCTAAATATTGTTTACACAACATGCCAAATGGACGTGGAAAACGGTGTGCAAAATTTCTGCGCGCTGCCGTGCGCCGTTTTTCTCTGTCCGCGGAAAATCTCAGGTGTGTGTGTGTGTTAAAAGGATTAAGGGTAACTTCCAATGCATGCAAACAATCCGTGGCATGCGCAACGCCACAATCAATATACTTATTCGGGGTTTTTCGTCTGGCTTTGCATGTTTAGGCGTATGTAGAGCATGTTTAGGCGTATGAACGACGTTATCGTTTGAAAACTCCACCACTTCACAAGCATATTCTTGGGCTGGTTGCTTTCAAAGGTCCCTCAACAAACATGTCCTGAGCGTCGTAATATGTCTGCCGGGTGTTTGCGTGCGCGCGCCTTCACGTAAACCCGCCATTGCAAGTGCCCGAACACAGCATGGATGACTGCGTAACCCGTGCCGCCGCAATTAGTTCCTATTACACAACGCAATCTAGCATTTCCTGACGGAACCGTTATCTGTGATTGGGTTCAGCCGGCGTAAAAACAACAAGCGGGACTGGGAAACAAGAGCCGCACCCCGCCATGATCACGCACGCGACCCGCCTCATTTCGCTTTGTCACGCGCACCGAACCACTCCGGGTCAAGGCCTTCCACGAGACAGGCGAGGCGTGGGGCGTACAGAATTCTGGGGAACTACCGCGTCAAGGTGAGGTTAAGGTAACGTTTGAGGACCCAGGAGCAGTCGGACAGAAGTCTTCCTCGTACCGACCGAGAAGGAGAACCACAATTCGATAGTTCGGAACAAACGCCGAACTGTCTCCGAGCATCTATGCAGGTTATTTCACATCACGCGCGGGGACTTCAAGGCCTCACTGGTTACCGCATGGTATATCAAAGCGAGTCCCGCATGAGCTATTTCGTAGCAGAAATTCATCGTCAGCTAGTATATATTCTGTCATCAATTTTTTTTTATTACAAGCTATCACCAAACCCAAAGAATCGTTCAAGATACCGATATAATTCAAAAAGATATCGCAAGACCTCTGACAACAGCCGTTTCCAAGGTACACATCACATATCCTGAACTTCGAAGATAGCTTTCTGTAATTGTCCTTCCTCTACTCTATGCAGTGTTACTGATGCCCACATGACATCCACGGCCTGCGGCAATGCAGCATATTGTAGCTAACGGTAACTGGTTGTTCAGCACTACTGGCGTCCATGTGACACCCACAGCTTGCGACAATGTAGCACGTTGTAGCTAACTGTAGCTTGCTTTTCAGCACTACCAACGTCAACATGACACCTACACCCTGCGACAATGTAGCATATTGTAGCTGACTGCAGCTGTTTTTAAGCATATATATCGACTGATATTGAAAACACCGTAATGGAAAGAAGAAAAATATGCTTGCTGAGGTGCAAAATCATGCCATGTACATAATTAATTTCAGAAAACAAACATATGCTTCTGAGTTTCTACATGGATTCAAGAAGTGATAACCGATACAAACGGATCGGATTCGGCGTTTGAGTGGTGCAGACTGAAGAGTCCTTTGCGCGAGGAAGTTGCAATTGTGTCTGACACCAATACATGGGATCCACGTAGGTAGGTGCTAGGCATCATGCCTAAGGCAGCCAAATCTCAATCGAGGTTCGCTGTGGCTTCTGCAACAAAGGACTGGCCTGATATACGCCACATGCAGTGCTTTGAAGTAATGCTGAAATAATGAAATGTGTTGTAGCTATATACATATTTCGCGTCCATGCATGTGATGGTGCATGCGTGATCTCACACCGCTGGGCATGTGTCATCTCACGCCGCTGTGCATGTGTCATCTCACGCCGCTGGACATGTGTCATCTCACGCCGCTGGACATGTGTCATCTCACGCCGCTGGACATGTGTCATCTCACGCCGCTGGACATGTGTCATCTCACGCCGCTGGACATGTGTCACCTCACGCCGCTGGACATGTGTCATCTCACGCCGCTGTGCATGTGTCATCTCACGCCGCTGTACATGTGTCATCTCACGCCGCTGTGCATGTGTCATCTCACGCCGCTGTGCATGTGTCATCTCACGCCGCTGTGCATGTGTCATCTCACGCCGCTGTGCATGTGTCATCTCACGCCGCTGTGCATGTGTCATCTCACGCCGCTGTACATGTGTCATCTCACGCCGCTGTGCATGTGTCATCTCACGCCGCTGTACATGTGTCATCTCACCCCGCTGGACATGTGTCATCTCACGCCGCTGGCATGTGTTTATGTCTGTTTATTTCTCCTTCTTTTTGTGTCTTCTTGTCCAATGTCTTGCTGGTCAGTTGTTTAATAAGCTAGATCACCATTTGACTGGAACAGATATTGTAGTTGTATTTCTTTTCCGGTTCGGAGGTGATGCTTTTCCTTCCCTCATTACAAAGCATGTTCTACTGGTGTTGTTCACTATGATGGTAGAATAACATAGCGCAGCTAATAGCGGCTTGTGGCACTGTTGACTAAAGCATACTGCAAATGTGAACCGCGGTATATGTGCGTTGCACATTCTACAATCTGGCTGGCTTGTGAAATTATAGCACCGTCGGGATTTGACAAGAATGGAGTGTAGTTGATGAGACGCTTGCTTTGCCCTGAGTGTTGTCGCTGACCCGACCGCAGCTGCTGCCGATATTCCAGGGTTCTTAACTCTTGCCGGGCCGGCAGGAAAATCCACCTTCGCCGGGCCGGGGGAGGAGGCTCAGCTCTTCAAAGCTCTCCACCCACTAACTTCCGATATACGTAAGCTAGCAGAAAATGCAAGGCACGATTAGAAAGCTTTCTTATGTAGAGCCTGGTGCCGGCCTTATATTTGCATTTTGACCGATGATGTCAACTGAGGTCATATGACACAGGAGACACACCTGAGACACAGGAATAAGGCAATGCATCTTAGCGCTCATATTGCAGCTTATTTCTTCATTTTCGGCAACACTCAGTTCCTTAACCCGCGCCGTCTCAGGGGGGGGGGTGATATGCGCCCCCTAAGGTTTTCCACGGATAGTGAAAGAACGGCGCACGGCAGCGCACCGAAATTTGGCATACATTTTTACACATCAATTTGACATGTTGTGTCAGAATTTTGAGGTCAGGTCATCTAGGGTCAACGAGTTAGTCAAGGTCAGGTGAGGTCACCTCCGGAAACGTTCAACCAGTCGTCACGCTTTCACGGATAAAGATATTTTAGTGAAACTTCCAGTGTTTGCTTATCGTTAGGGACGAAACAAAACGCAACAGAGGATTTTTCCCGATTTTGATTGCATATTAGTTTTGCATATTTGCCCATTAGAGCTAAAATCGAAGATCCTGGCTAAAGTAAGCATTTTTATGAGAGCTAGTTGACTTCGAACAACGTTTTTTCGGTCCGTTTTGCCGATTATAAAAATAAAAATTAAAGAAAATTGAAAACCACAAATTTTGAAATTTCAAGAAATTATAATTTTGTTTTTTGGTAGGCAAACAATTTAGGGTCATGGCCAATTTCGCCTTCCTTTTCTGATTCGAAATGTTTTTTTTCTTCAAATATCCCTCAAAATGAACTCCCCAGAGCCCACAAACATGATGTAAGTCGTGAAAACCTAGCCCTGCTAGTGACATCACCTTTTGGGGATACAATTTTTTTTTGGGGGGTGTGTCTGGCCCCACTCGTCGAGCGCTTTCCGAAGACACCTCTTTCGTTTTCGTGCGACGCTTATTTGGAGATTAGAGGGGGGTTTGTATTAACCCCCAGAGACAGGGTGTGAGAATATGACCGGAAAGACGGGGTGGGAGGTTATGTATAATAGATCAACGCAGTGACATTACATTTTCTTCGGGGACTTGTCTAGAAAATATTAAAATATAGGTATCAGGTCCTTTCAGCAGAAACATTCAAGTAACATGTGTGTCTGTTTGATATTCGAAGATCCTAAGGTCAGGTCAGGTCAGGTCACGCCGTGACCAGGTCAAGTAAGTTCAAGCTTGTATACCCCGGTGCCTTTGAAGTATACAATGTTGGTTCGAAGAAAAAAAACTGATCTGATACTGAAACATCTGTGAAAACTGTCTAGCTTCTGACCTCGTGACTCAACCAGAGGTCACGCTGTGACCATTTTTTTTAAACAATGCATACATTGATAAAGCGATCACTTCAGCCTTCGCCGAAGTGTAAACTATTTGGAAAGTAATTCCATAGCAAGGTTAATTCAGTCCAAATGAAGTCAGGTCACACGAGGTCCGGTCATCTCAGGTCATTGCTTAGCCATCCAATGTCGCGGCGCACGACTTAGGTGGCGCTGACACATAAAATTTAGACATGACTTCACGATGGTCAGCAACATTCTGTTGAAAATCGCAATGTATAGAACATGCATACTTTAACTGACCTTGTGTCACTGACTTTTGACACAAATTTCAAATGAGAATGCTTATTACATAATCTTTATAATCTTCGGTGTGCACAATTACCAAAACATCATTTTTTCCTCTCCATACGGTATACAATGCGACGAAATTTACCCAACATCAGGTCAGCAAACTTCACCATAAATAGCAAAAGCTGTTTCTTCGCCTTCCTGAAAAAAAATAAGCAAGATATAAGTATGGTGCTGATACGCTGCAACTGCTCCGAATGGCGACACTTTGAACACTTTGGAACTCTCTTTGAGTCCCAGGTCAATGACCTTTGATGATCTTGATCTAATTTGAACGAATATTTCCCAAGCAGATGTATGAGAAGGTACGGAACATTTCGTATATCTGCGTCTACTCGTTCGCCCGCTATCTCAGAGAAAAAAACTGGAACAGGGATGCTCTCTCGAGCGGAGGCACATTTGGCTCCCCCTGCTTAACTTGGAACGTCGCGAGTCCATTTCATTGCTTTTGGCTGTAAACGACAGAGCTAAAAGAGATGAGCTCAAAGGAATGAAGCATATTGACCTAAGTGTTACGTGTGCCGATAGAGGTCAGTCAAACTCTACGGCTTGACCTACTTAGGGACGATTCGATTATTCGAGCATCATAAAATTATGCAGCGCAAAGGCCGAAGATGGGTGAGGACATGCGCCTTACACCCCAAGATAGTCAAAAAAGGCATCCATGATTAAGCATAGGTCGAAGATGATGGGTCACATGGTATTCTGAGGCAAAATGTTGAATCTGATCTTATATCCATGACGTGCATGTTTCCATACCCATGTTTTGTCAGGAACCGCACAGAAGCAAGAACAAGCTCTTCACTGAGCTCGAAACTTCACTGAGCTCGAAAGACAGGTACAATTGGCGACACTGAACTTTACCGGCACTTTCTACCTCGCAGGTGATCTAAACTGTAACCTTCTCGACACGGCAAATAGCCCCAGCAAAACACACCTGCTTGAATTCATCAGCAACTATTCACTTACCATGACAGTGCAGCGCCCTACATTCGCCACAGGCTCTCTATTGGATGTCATCCTAACAAACTCGCCCATTTCCGTCGGCAGAACCAGAGTGAGTTTCTGCCACTACAGCCCACATAAATTTATCATATGTTCCATTAAAGTAAACAGGCCTGCCTCAGTTAACACCGTAATAAAGTCACGTTCTTACGGACGAGTAGATACCTCGGAACTGACTCT
Source organism: Ashinkailepas kermadecensis (assembly GCA_034440615.1). NCBI lineage: Eukaryota > Metazoa > Arthropoda > Thecostraca > Neolepadidae > Ashinkailepas > Ashinkailepas kermadecensis. The sequence continues at coordinate 101,127 of JAOTOM010003825.1, forward strand.
TGACCTTGGTGAGATCGACTGGGTACAGGTCACCGGGCGCATCTCAGTAACGGACAAATGGGACACCCTGTGAAATTGCTACCCCCTCTCCCCGAGCACCCCCCCCCCCAAAAAACAAAAAAAAAAAAAAACCAAAAACCACCAAAGCCAAGAAAAACCAAACAACCCCCCCAACGAAAGAAAAAAATTCCCCAATTAGAAAAAAAAAAAAAAAAAAAAAAAAAAAAAAAACAAAAAACCTCAAAAATTAAAGAGGGGGGGAAAGGGAAGAAAAAAAAAAAAAAAAGGCCCATCAGCTGCGTGGCGTGCTATTAAGCCCATTATCGACACCAAAAAAGGCTCTCATAGAGTTCAACCCCAGGTCCTACCTGAGCATCTAAATCAATACATTGTTAGTGTCGGACCTAAGGTATCAGCAGAGGTCAAACGCCAGGCAAACATGTCTGAACACACACCTCCCAGTTGCCGGCTATCGCGCGTCTCTACCAGCTCCTATAAAGTATCACCCATATCCCTCGAACAGCTAAACAAAATTGTCATGGATATGAGGAGCACAAGTGCTTGCGGACCCGACGGGATCTGTATTAAGGTCATCAAATTTCTGTTCTTTTTTATCGGAGAAGTGCTGCTCGACATTATAAACACATGCCTGACTACAGCTGATATCCCCTCCACTTGGAAACAGTCAATAGTAACTCCCATTCACAAATCAGGAGATCCTTCGGATCCATTTAATTTTAGGCCCATCTCATTGGTTCCGGTTATCACCAAAATCACAGAGAGGGTAGTGCAGAAGCAACTCTATCACTACCTGAACGCAAACCACCTACTGGCCCAAACTCAGCACGGCTTCAGACCACGTCACTCTACGGAAACCGCTCTGATTTCAGTCTCGGACAAAATACTAGCAGCAATGGACCGTTCGGAAATAGCTCTCCTTTGCATTCTGGACCTCAGTAAATGCTTCGACGTAATAGATCACACCAAACTGCTCACTAAACTAGAACTCCATGGAATTGATACTGACTGGTTTAAGGCTTATCTGGGAGGTCACACGTAGGCTGTTAGCATCTCAGATCAACGCGGAAACAGGCATCTCTCCTCCTTTCTTCCTAACAGCATAGGTGTTTTTCAAGGCTCATCACTAGGTCCACTCCTCTATTGCATCTTTTCGAACGACCTCAGTTTGCACGTTCCGGTAGCACACGTCACTCAGTTCGCAGACGACACCCAGGTCCTCATCTCCGGTCGCAAATCTGATCTCCCAAATCTGATAAATCAGATGGAGACATGTCTGAACCAACTATACGACTACTTCCTGGATAACGGTTTGAAGGTAAACCCGACCAAAACTCAGCTTCTCACGTTCGGATCGCGTCAGAATCTTCGCAATATTATCCCGATACGAGTGTGCTTTAGGGACGCTGTGATATATGAAAGTCATTCGTGTAGGAACCTTGGGGTGACATTTGATCGCCACATGTCGTGGGATTCCCATGTAGCTGTCGTGGTCCGCAAGTGCACTGGATTCCTTATGGCCCTGAACCATCTGCGTCACCATCTGCCAACCAGTACCCTCTTTACTATAGTCAATAGCCTAGTTATATCCAATATCCGCTACTGCATATCTGTTTATGGGAACGGCTCGGCAGCAAACATCCACAGACTAGACAAAATCATTAACTTCGCCACTAGAGTCGTGTCAGGTCCTCGGAAATTTGATCATATTTCTGATTCCCGTAACGAGTTGGGTCTTCTCACCGCAGCTGATCTGCATCTATTTCACAGCCTTACTTTGCTCCACAAGATCATTCTGACGGGTGAGCCAACGCACATTGCCGGTCAAATCTCTGCAAACTCTACCCTGCGAAACCGCCATACGCGTGCAGACGACCACCTGCATCTACCAGCCATACACAGAGAGGCGGGCCGCAGGAGATTTCTCTACTCGTCTGTCTTCCACTACAACAAACTCCCTACTGAAACAAAAACATTGAAGCTGTCTAACTTCAAGAAGCGTGTACGAGCTCATCTCCACGAGCAACACTAGTCACAAAAACCACTTACAAAATATATTTGTGTACACCATGCACTCACATTTAGGCCATCGCTTTCATATCACTTCCATAAACTACTCGTTTACAGCTCGTGTTGCAAGCACGGTGTGTGTAGTGCAGAGTGATATGGGTATTGTATTATGTTGGTGTATGAATGTTTGTTGCGCATGTGTTCCCACTATTGACCACAAATCTATCCTTTCTTTGTAAATATCTGAGTTATACCCAGACTGTCCATAATAGCCACTATACGTGGAGGGCATGTATTGTGAAATAAATAAATAAATAAATAAACAAACTTTTCTGCATATGCCCCATTCGTATTATAACAACCAAGTTGCCTAAAAAACACAATGTAATAGGCTACATGGTTTCAAACAACTTGAAAGGTTGTTGCTGCTGTCGCCACGATGCTTGTTCCATACTGAGCGCAAACCCTGGGGCGACGACATGTGACATCAATTTGGTACAATACTGAGACCATCACTGGACATGTGAAACACCATATCTCAGTCATTTTGAAATTCATGAAATTAAAATTGTCTATGAATGTTCGCAATCTGAGTCTGAATGACATATATTCCGGTTTTTTTTCGTAACACAGTCAAAAACTTTGAAAACAAACGTGTAAAATATGTTATTTTAGTATTACAAATATGATAATCACGTTGTACAAACAAACCGAATTATGAGATGGCTCGTCTAATTTGCTGTCAATTAAATGGTGACAACCAGTTTTTAATATCCTTCTACCTCGCCGTATTTCGACATTTTTTGCTACCTGCTTCATTTCTTTCACAAATCATGGCACGTGACGTCACTGTGAATTCCCTCACGCCCGACCTATTTTGAGCTACTATATTGTTTGTACACAAGCTATGAAATTGATGTGCGAACAGGTATTGTACATTTAAATTGGCATCGCTGTGGGTATTCATATTCCTAAAAAAAACATCATGGCGGAAATTCTGCCCCCTCCCCTAAATCGGGCGAGGGTTAAACCAAATTGCGGACAACGTCCTGGCGGTAACTGTGGACTGCATCGCAGACTGTGAACTCCACCACAGCCTGTGGACTCCACTGCAGACTGTATGCTCCACCGCAGACTCGCCGTTCGCTGCTCTTCACGCCCGACAACGCGCCGGCTGTATCCGTGCAGCGCAAATCACCGGTGAGTGGATCAGGAGTGGCGAGGTGTGAGATCGCTGTGACGAGGGTCAGCCGCCGGCCCGCTGCCGTGGCAACAGCAGGCCAGACGGACTGCAGCACTGATGTATGGCGAGGCCACGAGGCTGTTCCCGGGACGCGACATTGTCCATGCAGAACAGGGGTGCAGGATGCAGGCGCCTTGCAGAGCGGGCGCCGGCGCGTTGCCAGCCGACCCGCCAGCAGATCGTCCGGCATCAGGTGGCGCTCACATGATGGCTCCGGCGCACGGCCGATGGAAATTCTCGGCTGGAATGGAGATGAGCAGCTCTGACGGGTCTGCGCCGAGCTGCGACTCTGCCTCGCCGATGCAGCTAACGGGACAGTTTGGCGCCGACTCTGCTTCGCCGATGCAGCTAACGGGACAGTTTGGCGCCGACTCTGCTTCGCCGCTGCAGCTAACGGGACAGTTTGGCGCCGACTCTGCCTCGCCGCTGCAGCTAACGGGACAGTTTGGCGCCGACTCTGCTTCGCCGCTGCAGCTGACGGGACAGTTTGGCGCCGACTCTGCCTCGCCGCTGCAGCTAACGGGACAGTTTGGCGCCGACTCTGCTTCGCCGCTGCAGCTGACGGGACAGTTTGGCGCCGACTCTGCTTCGCCGCTGCAGCTGACGAAACAGTTTGGCGCCGACTCTGCTTCGCCGCTGCAGCTGACGGGACAGTTTGGCGCCGACTCTGCCTCGCCGATGCAGCTAACGGGACAGTTTGGCGCCGACTCTGCTTCGCCGCTGCAGCTAACGGGACAGTTTGGCGCCGACTCTGCTTCGCCGCTGCAGCTAACGGGACAGTTTGGCGCCGACTCTGCTTCGCCGCTGCAGCTAACGGGACAGTTTGGCGCCGACTCTGCTTCGCCGCTGCAGCTAACGGGACAGTTTGGCGCCGACTCTGCTTCGCCGCTGCAGCTGACGGGACAGTTTGGCGCCACTCTGCTTCGCCGCTGCAGCTGACGGGACAGTTTGGCGCCACTCTGCTTCGCCGCTGCAGCTGACGGGACAGTTTGGCGCCACTCTGCTTCGCCGCTGCAGCTAACGGGACAGTTTGGCGCCGACTCTGCTTCGCCGCTGCAGCTAACGGGACAGTTTGGCGCTGCCACTCTGCTTCGCCGCTGCAGCTAACGAAACAGTTTGGCGCCGACTCTGCTTCGCCGCTGCAGCTAACTCTGCCTCGCCGACAGTTTGGCGCCGACTCTGCTTCGCCGCTGCAGCTGACGGGACAGTTTGGCGCCGACTCTGCTTCGCCGCTGCAGCTGACTCTGCCTCGCCGACAGTTTGGCGCCGACTCTGCTTCGCCGCTGCAGCTAACGGGACAGTTTGGCGCCGACTCTGCTTCGCCGCTGCAGCTAACGGGACAGTTTGGCGCTGCCACTCTGCTTCGCCGCTGCAGCTAACGAAACAGTTTGGCGCCGACTCTGCTTCGCCGCTGCAGCTGACTCGCCTCGCCGACAGTTTGGCGCCGACTCTGCTTCGCCGCTGCAGCTAACGGGACAGTTTGGCGCCGACTCTGCTTCGCCGCTGCAGCTAACTCTGCCTCGCCGACAGTTTGGCGCCGACTCTGCCTCGCCGCTGCAGCTGACGGGACAGTTTGGCGCCGACTCTGCTTCGCCGCTGCAGCTAACGGGACAGTTTGGCGCTGCCACTCTGCTTCGCCGCTGCAGCTAACGAAACGTTTGGCGCCGACTCTGCTTCGCCGCTGCAGCTGACTCGCCTGCGACAGTTTGGCGCCGACTCTGCTTCGCCGCTGCAGCTGACGGGACAGTTTGGCGCCGACTCTGCTTCGCCGCTGCAGCTGACGGGACAGTTTGGCGCCGACTCTGCTTCGCCGCTGCAGCTGACGGGACAGTTTGGCGCCGACTCTGCTTCGCCGCTGCAGCTGACGGGACAGTTTGGCGCCGACTCTGCTTCGCCGCTGCAGCTGACGGGACAATTTGGCGCCGACTCTGCTTCGCCGCTGCAGCTGACGGGACAGTTTGGCGCCGACTCTGCTTCGCCGCTGCAGCTGACGGGACAGTTTGGCGCCGACTCTGCTTCGCCGCTGCAGCTGACGAAACAGTTTCGCTCTGAGTTGCCACACGAATCTCCTTCGCCGCCGCAGCTGACGGGGAAGTTTGCCTCTGAGTTGCCACACGACTTTGGCAGGAATTCTGCAGTCTCGGCCGGGGCGTTGACCATGAGGGAACGCCAGGTAGGGGCGAATAGACCTGATCGGTTGGTGAGGTGGCTCCCTACACCCACCTGTGAGGAAAATGTCCCGTCTGAGGATTTTTGTCATCCTTACCTTAAAATGTCACCTTGAATGAAAACAATCATTGGATGCATTTGGGCATCATACAGAAAAACCAGAAGCGAAAATACTATCATAAAGTTTCCCTTAAGCCGTAGGAATAACGTATCAATTGGAACACGTGTGGATGGACAATGGAAGAAGGAAGTGAACAATGATTCCAGAACATGTTTGCAAAGGGCAGCTATCACGTTTGTTCAACGACATTATTGCACCCTCGAGCTAACATTCATAGGTAGCCCATTTGGCGCCATCATAGTGCACAATTACACCCTCGTAATGAATACATAGCGCCGAACATCGACCGATGCATCGTGCGATGCATTGGTCGATGCGTACCTGCTCTGGATGCAGCCACATCAAGCAGCAATTAGACAAGTAATTAAACATGTCAAGCAGCAATTAGAGCTACATACAAGCCGCTCGTCTTCCAGGGAAGCATTGGATTTGTAGCACAAGTGGCTTGTAAACATAGCAGCACCACTGCGAGTACCCACTGCAAGCCCGCCGTGCTTCCAACTACAGAACATCGCCAGCATTAAACAAGGAAGCTTGCGAAACAGCTGTCAGCAATTTGGTGCGGCGTCACACATTTCGCGGCGGTTGTTTTGATTGGTCGATTTGCCTCTTGGCGACGTCACATCGCAACCCGAGAATCTGCGAAATATGCCACCGTAATTCCTGGAGCATCATGCCGCGTCGTTAGGCTAGCGTCGCATCTTCGAGAAGCTTTTGACGTCGCATGAATGATGAAGAGCCGCGCTGCGAGCGACGTGCATCGGAGCCCGCCCAACCGCCGACCAAATGTGACCAAATGTGCCCAACCACTGACCAAATGTGACCAAATGTGAACAACCACCGACCAAATGTGACCAAATGTGCCCAACCACCGACCGAATGTGACCAGGTGTGCCCAACCACCGACCGAATGTGACCAAATATGACCATGACCAACCACCGACCGAATGTGACCAAACATGGCCATGACCAACCACCAACCGAATGTGACCAAATATGACCATGACCAACCACCGACCGAATGTGGCCAAATATGACCATGACCAACCACCGACCGAATGTGACCAAATGCGCCCAACCACCGACCGAATGTGACCAAATGCGCCCAACCACCGACCGAATGTGACCGTATGCCAGGCGGCTGGGCAGCACATGCATCGGCTGTGCCGTTCACATGCACTGGTGGCAGTGAGTGTGGGGATGGGTATAGTGACTAAGTGGAGACCGCCGACGTCAGCCTGATTGGCGCGGCTCGACAGCTGCTCTCATCTGCTGGAAGACTCAGAGCAGGGGTATAACGCCGCAGGCAAGCTGTGCCTGAGGACCGTGCTCAATATCGGGCTGTGGCTGGCACACACTCACGTCAGCCAACAACGCGGGGTTTGTCATACAGCTGAATCATCCTCATGTAGGGTCTGTCATACAGCTGAATCATCCACATGCGGGGTCTGTCATACAGCTGAATCATCCATACGCGGGGTCTGTCATGCAGCTGAATCATCCACATGTGGGGTCTGTCATACAGCTGAATCATCCACATGTGGGGTCTGTCATACAGCTGAAACATCCTCATGTGGGGTCTGTCATACAGCCGAATCATCCGCACGCGGGGTCTGTCATGCAGCTGAATCATCCACATGTTGGGTCTGTCATACAGATGAAACATCCTCATGTGGGGTCTGTCATGCAGCTGAATCATCCGCACGTGGGGTCTGTCATACAGCTGAATCATCCACACGCGGGGTCTGTCATACAGCTGAATCATCCACACCCGGGGTCTGTCATACAGCTGAATCATCCGCACGCGGGGTCCGTCATACAGCTGAATCATCCACACGTGGGGTATGTCATACAGCTGAATCATCCGCACGCGGGGTCTGTCATACAGCTGAATCATCCGCACGCGGGGTCTATCATACAGCTGAATCATCCATACTCGGGGTCTGTCATGCAGCTGAATCATCCACATGTGGGGTCTGTCATACAGCTGAAACATCCTCATGTGGGGTCTGTCATGCAGCTGAATCATCCACATGTGGGGTCTGTCATACAGCTGAAACATCCTCATGTGGAGTCTGTCATACAGCTGAATCATCCACATGTGGGGTCTGTCATACAGCTGAAACATTCTCATGTGGGGTCTGTCATACAGCTGAAACATCCTCATGTGGGGTCTGTCATACAGCTGAATCATCCACATGTGGGGTCTGTCATACAGCTGAAACATCCTCATGTGGGGTCTGTCATACAGCTGAATCATCCACACGCGGGGTCTGTCATGCAGCTGAATCATCTACATGTGGGGTCTGTCATACAGCTGAAACATCCTTATGTGGGGTCTGTCATACAGCTGAATCATCCACACGCGGGGTCTGTCATACAGCTGAATCATCCACACGCGTGGTCTGTCATACAGCTGAATCATCCACATTTGGGGTCTGTCATACAGCTGAAACATCCACATGTGGGGTCTGTCATACAGCTGAAACATCCTCATGTGGGGTCTGTCATGCAGCTGAAACATCCACATGTGGGGTCTGTCATACAGCTGAATCATCCATAATCGGGGTCTGTCATGCAGCTGAATCATCCACATGTGGGGTCTGTCATACAGCTGAAACATCCTCATGTGGGGTCTGTCATACAGCTGAATCATCCACATGTGGGGTCTGTCATACAGCTGAAACATCCACATGTGGGGTCTGTCATACAGCTGAAACATCCTCATGTGGGGTCTGTCATGCAGCTGAAACATCCACATGTGGGGTCTGTCATACAGCTGAATCATCCACACGCGGGGTCTGTCATGCAGCTGAATCATCCACATGTGGGGTCTGTCATACAGCTGAAACATCCTTATGTGGGGTCTGTCATACAGCTGAATCATCCACACGCGTGGTCTGTCATACAGCTGAATCATCCATACTCGGGGTCTGTCATACAGCTGAATCATCCATACTCGGGGTCTGTCATACAGCTGAATCATCCACACGCGGGGTCTGTCATACAGTTGAATTATCCATGCTCCGGGTATGTCATACAGCTGAATCATCCGCACGCGGGGTCTGTCATACAGCTGAATCATCCGCACGCGGAGTCTGTCATACAGCTGAATCATCCACACGCGGGGTCTGTCATACAGCTGAATCGTCCGCACGCGGGGTCTGCCATACAGCTGAATCATCCTTATGTGGGGTCTGTCACACAGCTGAATCATCCTCATGTGGGGTCTGTCATACAGCTGAATCATCCACATTTGGTGTCTGTCATACAGCTGAATCATCCACACGCGGGGTTTGTCATACATCTGAATAATCCGCACGCGCGGTTTGCCATACAGCTGAATCATCCTCATGTGGGGTCTGTCATACAGCTGAATCATTCATACGCGGGTCTGTAATACAGCTGAATCGTTCACACGCGGGGTCTGTCATACAGTTGAATCATCCACATGTGGGTCTGTCATGCAGCTGAATCATCCACACACGACCTCCTGAACCAGTCTCATTTCTCATGGCTCTTATGACATTGCGTTTCAGCACGACCGAAGCAACTTCTAACGGCCCCTGCCTTGTCGCGGTTTGATCTGGCATTAGCACCGATACCGATTTGCATTGACACCGATATCGATTGACATTGGGACCGATGCCGATTGGAATGGGCACTGGTATCGATTGGCATTGGCACCGACATCGATTGACATTGGCACCGATACGGACTTGCACTGGCACCGATACCAACTGGCATTGGGACCGATGCCAATTGGCGGTGGCACCGATACCGATTGGCACTGGCACCGATACAGCGGGCTCACGAGTGACGCTCGTGGACGCGGCAGGCGCAGGCGGCCGTAGGCGGCCGTAGGCGGACGAGTGGGGTCGGTCGGCGCGACGATTTATGAGGGCGGAGCCGGTGCGTTTGCTTCCGGCGGGTTACTGATGACGTGACCTGTCGCCCACTGACAGCTCGAGTTGAGCCGGTGACTCACGGCCGTCCGCCGACAGTCGCCTATGACTCACGGCCGTCCGCCGACAGCCGCCTATGACTCACGGCCGTCCGCCGACAGCCGGCTGTGACTCACGGCCGTCCTCCGACAGCCGCCTACAGTCGCCTATGACTCACGGCCGTCCGCCGACAGTCGCCTATGACTCACGGCCGTCCGCCGACAGCCGGCTGTGACTCACGGCCGTCCTCCGACAGCCGCCTACAGTCGCCTATGACTCACGGTCGTCCGCCGAGAGCCGTTTATGACTCACGCTCAATGTAAATTAAAGTTGGGAAATATAAGGACGGAAAGCCCGTGCCAGCTGTCCCTCAGAATGATTCACCTGACAGGGTAAGTTGGTATTTCTCTTCATATATTTAATCGTGTACGGGCAATTCCATTCATAGATGAAGTGATGCATAATCACATACATAGCATGCCCATAGCATAACACTGCGACACGGCGTTCCCTACAACAGTCCACTGTGCAAAGATTAAATTACATAGCCGACTAAAAATTGAACAAGAACCTTTGGATCCTTCACGACGCATTCATCTCCTTGGCTCTATCGCGTCGTCAATGTCTCACGTCGAATGGTCGTGGGGACTCGCTATTCCCGCCGGTTGTGGGATCCGAACACCCATGCTATGTATATATATATATATATATATATATATATATATATATATATATATATATATATATATATATATATATATATATATATGTATATATATATATATATATATATATATATATATATATATATATATATATATATATATACATATGTATATATACATGGTAATAAGATAAAACTCCAAAATTATGCCCAACGTTGGAGCACGGAGACACAGCATGCTGCTCATTGTATACTTCCAGGTCATTCGTATATATGTTCACAAATTATTCTACACATGATGATAGTGGAACTAAAAAGAAACAATCATTCGAGCGTTTCAGCTGTCTTGCCTCCTTCATTGCCTAAAGAAGGCAATAAAGCCGAGACGTTTTAAGGATTTTTCGTTTTAGTTTCTTCATCATCATGTCAAAATGCGATTACATATAAGTTACATTCTTTCCGCTCTTTCTATTATGGCAACAATCGGCACCAGGTGACTAGTCAGCTTCAGCAACAAAGCTGGATCACCCTGACACGTGGAGAAGCTGGCCACCAGACCGATCGATACAACAATGCATACATAGATGAAATCGGAGCAGACGGCTGCTGGCCCAGACTTCAGCATAATCCGACCAATCAGACCGGCCCACCCGCGGCGGCGTGGACGCCGGCCGCTCCCAGCCGGAGACCGTGTCTGTGACGCGTGGCTTCTGAACGCGTGGCAACGACATCGGGTCACCATCGGGTCACCTTCGGGTCACCATCGGGTCACCATCGGGTCACCATCGGGTCACCATCGGGTCACCCTGGACCGCGATGGCAGTGAACAGCGGAGAGTGTGATCACACCTGCGCCGCACCTGACCCGCACCTGACCCGCACCTGACCCACACCTGACCCGCACCTGACCCGTACCTGACCCGCATCTGACCCGCACCTGACCCGCACCTGACCCGCACCTGACCCGCACCTGACCCGCACCTGACCCGCATTTGACCCGCACCTGACCCGTACCTGACCCGTACCTGACCCGCACCTGACCCGTACCTGACCCGCACCTGACCCGCACCTGACCCGCACCTGACCCGCACCTGACCCGTATTTGACCCGCACCTGACCCGCACCTGACCCGCACCTGACCCGCACCTGACCCGCACCTGACCCGCACCTGACCCGCATTTGACCCGCACCTGACCCGCACCTGACCCGCACCTGGTAACCGACTGTCAGCCGTGATCGCAGGGCGGTGAGCGTCTATCGGCGCCTGTTGCTGTGGCACGTCCCTGAGGTGAACGTGGGGGGAGCACGGGGGCGGAGGGCACCCAGAAGGTCACCTAATGACCGGGTGACGTCATCTGCTGATCAATGTTGTGGCGCCTCTGTCAAATTACGGTCACATTATAAACGGCACAATCTCTTCGCACCGAATTGGCTCAATGACACTCCACTTCGGCAGAATCCAAGGAGCTTGGGATTGCATTTGGTCGTGCTGGCTATCGGGGAGCGATGCACTTGACAAGCTCCTGCGACACGTGCCTGGACGTTCCCAGGACCATAAATAAGTCCGTCAAGTCGATTCACCACGGGACGATAAGTAGATAGGCTCGGAGGCAGCAAAGCTTCGAGCCGGTAGCACCTGAGATCGCAAGTTTCAATGCCCCTCCCCCCGTCGGCAGTATTTAAGTCAGCTGCTATGGCCTGAGCTTCAACAGCAGCAAGTACCGCGATCGTTTATCACGCTCAAGCTACTTATCGGTAATCAGTGGTTACATTATCGGTAATAGTGGTGGTTCGGACTCCGTTCTGATACCGTAGTGGTGGTTCGGTCTCAGTCCCGGTGCCCTAGTGGAAGTTCGGATTCGGTCCCGGTGCCTTAGTGGTGTCTCAAGCTCATACTGGTGGAATGTATTTGTATTTTTGGTCTGAGGACCTGATTGTATTTTCTATTATGTTACATTCTATGTGAAATGTTCAGGACCCGGACAAAATACTGGCTGATACTCAAATCTACAGCAGCCGAAGTCAGTCTGGCACCGGGCACGCGAATGCAAGTGTAGTCAACTGGATTATCTTTGCATGAAAGACAATTCTATCGAGTCATTCTAGCGCCGTGCCCTTCCACAAAGGGCAAGTGTGGTGCGAGTATTCAATGCTTCCATGAATATCCTCGTCTTGAAACCTCTGCGCACGACAGCGACAACAAACAAGCGCCGATCAATGACTGGCGAATTGGCAAAGCGTGCCTGAAGCACCTGCTCACATTGCCCGTGACCGTGCCTGAAGCACCTGCTCACGGTGCCCGCGACCACGTCTGAACCACCTGCTCACAGTACCCGCGACCGTGCCTGAAGCGCGTTTAGCATTCCTTTATTGCGCATCGTTGTGACAGATCGACCTCAGATTGAATGAAAGTCATGCCTTCGAAGATAGTAGTTCGAATTCCACTTCTCATGGTCAAACGCGGACCATTCACAACAGAACACAAACCGGCGAATTCACACTCAGTCGTGGAGTTGTCGCCCATGTCGTGCTCAACATTGATGTGTGCATGATTGTATATATTCTGCGAGTGTGTTTTATTCATGGAAGAGAGCATGCCTCATTTGAATTATCTTGTGATTGTGCCCGCACCACGACGGCTGTTAGTTGAATCATTCGGTACCTTTGACTGACCACGTTGTCTTTGCTGTGGTGTTTGGTCATGTCATCAAATACTATCACACATGTGAGCCTACACGACAATTTATGTGGGCTAAGCACAATGTCGTAGATGATATACATGTTCATTGCTCTCAGTGTACCATACAGTAACCATACAATAAACAGGCAGAGAGGAGGGACAACAAGAATGTGCGGCCTTGCTGAATCTCCATGCAAGCACTTCATGCACCTTGATGTATGACCGGTTGCTTTAACCGGGCAGTTGCTGGGGTATTTGCACTCCCACGAATCATTGGGGGCCTTTTTCCCCCCCTCTTTGTAACTTCACACCCAATGAACCGACTACGCCGATTCGATCGGCATTCGATAGCCCCATAACTTTAATCGAGATAAAATAATGTGTGCTTATCTGGAGGTCAATGATTAGGTCACAGGTCATTTCAAGTAAAACGGTTTGACTGTTTTAGATAAATAATTTTTTATAGCGCAAATCCGGGCATTCGGGTGATATAAAATATCAGCTGTGATTGAATACATGCAGTGTGTATTTAATTTACATTGCCCATGTAAACACCTTCTGGACTCTGGTCAAGTAACGTCACTTGAGGAGAGGTGAAATTGTCGTCTAGATTAAGCGTACAATGCATTTACTTTTCTGGCAAACATTTTCGCAGGGATTAAAAAAATGACAGACATATTCGAATATGCTACGGAATTATCCAGATAAGTATAATATGGCATGACGCCAATGAGGTCACAGGTCATGTCAAGTGGAAATATTTGACGGATTTGAAGAATGCACATTTTTGTTGTCAACAAGGACATTGGAGTGAGGTGTTGGTCGATGCATACATTAGACGGCAATAATTATATAACCTGAACTTGTTAACCCTGGGTCAAGTGAGGTCATCTGGGGAGAACATTCCAAATTGCCGTTTTGGTCCAGTGTGCAATGCGTTACATATTAATCGGCAACATGATATACGATATCATATCATACAACTTTCTTTGACCTGAAAACACAATGGTGCTACTTCATAACTACGACATGCATGCCGGTTTCGTGACTAGGTTCGAACTCATCCAAACCAAACTACACCCATCGTGCGCAAAGCATGCCACTCCGGCTACGAATGCAAAGAGGCCCACGGAGTGCGGCTGGCACGACACAATGCCTTATTTATACCTTCAGCTGGGCCATGGAATCGCCTAAGAACGTCGGAGCGTTTCATCTGCGGCGCCGCGGATATGAGCCCGGTCTGCCGCCGGCGCCGGGCCGCCCGCGGCCACCCCGCGGTGCCGGCGGTGTATCTGCACCCCGGGCGACGGCGCTCGCCTCTGATTGGTCGTCGGCCGCCGCGGGGCGCAGCCGCCACACCGCCGCGGGGCGTCGCGGACCGGCCAGAATCGCGACGAGTTACGAGATGATATTCGGCCGTATGAGAGCGGCGCTGGGGCGTTCGGGCTCAGCTTTGACCGCACGGCGACCGACGAGCAGCCCAGAATAGACAACGGCCTCGCTTAGGCCGGCGAAAAGCGCCGCTTATTGCCGAAATGCACACGCTTCGCGTCTCTACTGTCCCATGCACTCAGCCTGAACCGTTAGGTTTGTCCGTTAGGTTCGGAAAGCATATGGTTCCTCTCAAGGAATATGTTGTAGGTTGTGCGATGTGCATCAAGGCATATGCATGAAAGCATGTTGCATCAGCTCATGCAAGCGTGATTGGCCTTCAGCCTGCTCCAGGGCGCTGTACGGGAGGCAACGCTTCGGTGAAAGCCGGGCCATGTTGGGATTGTGGGCATCATCCTGAAGTTCAGCAGAGGCTTGGCATGGCACTGACTTTTATCTAGCATAGATAATTGGACCAGTGGTTGACGGATTAGGTGAAGGGTGCAGTACGGGTCGGCAGGCTGCGACAGAGGGGAGTGACATGAAGCTAACTACCCAGGGAGAACATGTGAGGAAGCTACCTACCCAATTGTGTTCAAATTAGCGATTTTAGGGGTATGAGGTAAAGATGTTGCAGCGGGGTGTGCTGTTATTATTTGTGTATTTGCCCGAACTGGCGGATCTAGCCCACCTGTTTTTTTCTGTTTTTTTTTTTGTGTGTGTGTGTGTGGGGGGGGAGCAGCTTTCGGCGCCAGCCCGCCCCCCCCCCCCCAGTGGTATGCATATAATTTGCGTCTGGAGTGGGGGCGAATGTTATTTACCCCAACTTTAGAGAGGATAATTACAAGGCCCACTTTCCAGAATGACCAAGCAAGGCTTTGTTGACAGTCATGCAAGTATTGTTACATTACTAGGTATACTGATCAAGACGTTTTGATACAATGACCGGTATGGAGAGAAGCAATGGCCAAACCACGTCCGATTGATGCCGTGCATACCCTGACTAGTTTGTTCACACTGAATAACAGGTGTCTCATTTTTCGAGAAACAAAACCAATTCGGTTGCAGCTTTTTCAGTCACTAGCCGTTTGCTGGCGCCTCTCGGTGTCTCCCCGCCCATTTGCAGCCTTGGTCTCAGCCGGCCGTGGCGGCTGAGACCAAGGCTGAGCCCCGCTGAATAATGGTCAACTGTGGAGAAGCCTGCCGCCGTATCACGTGCTACCATTGTTTCGGACCATTCTTAGAATTGCAGCGGCGGACTGTGTGCCGGCGAATATTCGCACTCGCAGCGGCCTGCGGCGTGGCCGATTGCCGGCAGGCTCTTTGCCGTGGAGAAAATCTGAAGATATCGTCGCCGTCGGAACGATGGAGACTACGCACGTGCCCAGCACTTTCCGCTGTCCTCCAGCGTCAGACCAAATCGTGAAAAACGGCAAATAAAGCCTGCCTTCTCTTCGCTCGCGGCCAGGGGTGGACCGCGGCGTGTGTACCGAAAACGGGTCGGCGAGCGAGCATGCCGTGAAGGCTGTGGCGGTGCTTACTTCGTGGCGATACGGTCCAGTGGCTCGTGGGCAGTGGCGCGTCAATTCTGTCCATCCGGGACACGGAAGCCAATCAAATCCCACCACCAAAAACCTCGATTTGTGTGCCAAGCCAATGGGAGGTGGCTGATTTGGGCCTGCCCAGCTCTCCGACCACTGTCGGGCCGGCGGTCGGCCGACACGGCCCGCTTTCGCCCCGCGTCATCAGCCGTCGCCGGCACGTGCGCGACGTCCGGCACGGCCGAGCCGACCGCCCGTATGTGACACGGCCGTCTTTCACACGACTGTCGGAAACGTCATGTTGAGTTGGTTCTGTGTGGGCGCACAATGGAGCGCGTGCCGCACACTGTCCGTGTCGTATTCAACATGTTCACGCCTCCGGTTACCCCAGTGGGATGGAGCAATTTCGCTGTGTACCGTTTCTTCCTGGGATTGCTGGTATGTTTCGACCGCAAAAAGTAAGCAATGTTTTCCTGATAGCAAATCATATAAGCGAGATGAACCCGCGTGTATTTTTTTCTGGATAGGTTTCATTTACCTTTTGCTGTTTCTGTTTTGTTTAAATTTCACTTCTGGATTAGAGCTGATCTGAGCTGGCCCCCAACTGCCGACTTGTTGACGTTGTTTTTTTGTCGGTGCCAAAAGGCAAACGAACCAATGAAGGCTTCATGGTTGTTCTTTTCATTTTATTTCTTTTCTTTTAGTGGATGCTATGACAATGGTACAAGCTGTCTATTTATTATCAACAGTTCCTATGATCTTTATAGCTGTCTTATTTTTGTTTCTTGTCTTTGTTGCATCCATGTCACTGAGGCGATTGTGGCTGTTTGATGTTGCCACGAATTTAGGAGGGTAACGGCTGGCGCATGTTAGGGTTTTTGCCTACAAGTAAGCCATGCCATGCAACACCCATGCTCGTAATGTTGGACTTAAAGCATTTACAAAGCAATAAGAAAGTGTGCACACCATGCGAACATGGTAGCCAGTCTGAAAAAGTGTGGGTATACAGCCAAGAAGGTACGCCTGAATTGCTGCATGCTGCACACTAAAATGCACTGACCAAGCATAGGATACCAATGTTTGATCAAATTCAAACGAAACTTTGGAAGGACTTTCTGCACTAATGTCACATGTATGTAAAAGTGATACCTCGAATTCGTTGGTCCTACCATAACTAATGCACTGCATTATTTGCACCTACTAGACATTAAGCACTCCATGAATTTGCAAATCCATTATTATACATTGCAACTCCAAGACTGCGAAGTGAAAATCCAACACGGAGTTGCATGCATAAGATTGGAAGAAACGTATTGTACACGTACACTACACCAAGCAACTCGTAAAGATGCTCAAAAAGAGCCAACCAAAAAGCCAAACAATTCGACTTTTCTGCTTTTGACTCGCCATACGCGCGTGAACAACTTTTCGTATTTCTGTTGGCAAACGTTATCCGGCTTCTGATGACGTCACCAATGTGACCCACACGCGCGTTCGACGAGTCCCAGAAGTGCCCGTGCCATCAGGCCGTAACGCAGGGGCGCGCGAGTACACTGGTACGCCCTCTGGGTTCCAGTCGAGAGCGCGTACCAGTGTATCGTGCGCTACAGTGTGTCGCACGACGAGCAGCACGAACGGAGCGACTGGCTTTGGGGTACGCGGACGAGCCTGTTGTGTACATAAATAGAGGAGAGCAGTGTCGTGTAACGCAACAGGCTCCTGGCTAGGGATGTCGATCCCGGGATCGGGATCCCGGGATACCGGGATTGTATCAGTCCCGAATCTCGGGATTGGGATGGCCGGGATCCCGAAATCCCGACTGACAAAAATAACAAATTGTACAGCTAAATGCTGTTATAATTCAGAGGTGAAATAACAACGCTGTCTCAGAAGTGGTGTTTTCACTAGGTTGACCAAATATTAGTCTGGATATAATCAATTTCCAGCCTGAGTTCTTGCGGCAGAAGAAGTCCGGCTGGTTTCGTTATTCATCCATTAGTTTGTTTTTCGGTCACAGAAGTCGCGCGACGTTTGACCGCATCAGAACGCCAGTTCCATGTCACACGATTCCGTCTGGGAGACCCCAGTCTCAGGTTCCGAGATTGAACACGACGTCGACTGCTTACTCCGCGTGGGGGCGGGGGGGATGTCTGCGCATAGCACTGACACATGATACCAGCTCGGCGCAACAAGACACCGGACGATGTTAGCGTGAGGCTTGGTGGAGAAGCTCAGTGTCCTAGCAGTCGTGTAAGCGGGGAGATGTCGGACTTCGTCGTGTTTAAGGGGAGTGCTGTTTGGGAGCATTTTCTGCGTGAGACAACCGGCCAAAGTGCCAAGTGCCGTTACTGTAGAAAGGTGCTGAAGATTTCGGGTGGATCCACAAAAGGCCTTCACACCCACGTAAAGAGCCAGCATCCAGATCGGTACGCCGGTTCATCGAAGGATGGAGCGTCTCAAGACGATTCGAACTCAGACCAGCCACAGCCTGCTGCAAAAAGGACCAGGCCCCTGGACAGATACTTTTCACCCAACGCTGAGGATGATCTGGACTCCATGCTGGCAAGATTGTGCGGCAGGGACGGGATTCCGTTCAGTGTTTTTTGCACTTCACCGGACTTGCGCAACCTTATGGCTGCCAAAGGGTTTACAAATCTACCAACCGGTCACGAGGAAATCCGAAATCGTGTCATGAGGCACTGTGCCAGGATCAAATGTCAGGTAAAACAAAAGCTGACAGATGAAATAACGCAAGGTACGAGGTTCTCTCTCACAATCGACGAATATACGTCTCTCAGGAATCGAAGATATATGAGCGTGAACGTGCACTCTGGTGCAAAGGTGTGGGGCCTCGGTGTGGTTCGGTGTCATGGCTCTATGCCAGCGGAGAAATGCATGGACCTGCTGAAGGTCAAACTAACTGAGTTTGACCTCGACCTCAACCTGCACGTGACATGTGTCACCACCGACGGCGCATCCGTCATGGTGAAGTTCGGAAGAAGTTTGCCGTGCGAGCACCAGCTGTTCTTTGCACATGGCGTGCATCTTGCGGTAATTGATGTTTTATACACGAGTGACGGCGGAGCTAAAACAACCAGTGAGGCTCGTGACGCCTGTGCGTCACCAGATACGGAGTCACCTACGGATGGATCGGATGAAGATGACATCGGGGAGGATGACGTCGTTGGGGTCGAGGATTACAATGAGCTGCAGGGCTCACGAGCCGAAGCGGTTCGAAGCGTCCGGAGAATTGTGCGATGGTTTCGAAAATCGCCCGTGCGAAACGAAATGCTTCAAAAGTACGTGACGGAAGAACAAGGTAAGCAGGTGATCCTAATTCTTGATTGCAAAACGAGGTGGAACAGTTTGTTTGCAATGCTGGAACGATTTATTACACTAAAAAGCGCAGTGCACAAAGCAATTATTGACATAGGTGACAAGAAAGTGCAGATGACCAGTGATCGGGAGCTCGACATGGTGCGGGAGATTGTTCGGTGCCTCAACATCGTAAAGTTGGGGGCAGAGGCCCTGTGCCGCAGAGACAATGGACTGTTAGAAGCCGAAGCTGCTCTGAAGTTTATGCTCAGCTCCCTGGAAAAGGAAGGCGGCCAGCTGGCAAAGAGGTTCTACGATGCTTTGACGCTGAGGATTCGTCAGCGTCGCTCTAAGGCGGCTGCAGTCTTGCGGGCGCTGCATAACGACTTGCTGCCTCAAGACGAGGCAGAAAGGGAGATATTCCCGCAGGCCACTCGGAGAGAAGTAGATGAGTACATAACTCGTATGATACAACGGATGAGTGGGGAAAGGATCGGTGATGCTGTGTCTGACAGTGAGAGTGAGGGTGTCGAGCAGTCCGCGCCGGAGCCGACTCTGCAGCAGCAGCTGCAACGCGCGCTGGAAACGGCGGCGAAAAGTCGTGTGCCTGGCGCACCGGGACAGCTTGGAAGACCCCAGCTTTCAAAGGCAGTGAAAAAAGAACTGTAAAATCTTCCAGTTTCTGGGAAAGGGCTGCTCGCCAGCATGGCCTATAAGTGGCTCAAAGGCATTGTCGTCACGAGCGTCGAATCTGAGCGAGTGTTCTCAACTGTAGGTAACATAGTGACAAAGGAACGTTCCCGTCTGAATGGCGATACAGTTGATGCCCTGTGCTTCTTAAAATGTCACTATAGGTAAAAGCTTGGCAACATGCTTATTCGATTCCGCTTAGCAGTCGAGTATACTTATTGTTGTGCGAGTGCATCGCATGGAACAGTCTTATGTTAATCGAGTAATACATGTACATCATTTGATCCTGTGAGTATCCCTTTTTCTGAAGGCGAGGAAAAATGATCGAGATCGCCTGTTTGAATACCCGACGCTGGGTAGGCAATTATCAAACAACAAACGGCGTAGAACATCCAGTCTATTGATGGAGTATTGTTACTCCACTGAAGGTGTGGTTTTCGCGATGCATTGCAGGTGCTTCAGAAAGTTACTCCGCGCATATCGTAACTAAATGTGAATGTGTGAATGATCACTCGATTGTCAAATGGATAAAAGGCGTTTGCATGGCGCATCTGGACGTCATGAGTCGAAATTCTGATCGGAATACCCTGGATTATTATTAGAGAGAATATATGAATCCCGGGATCCCGGGAAATCCCGGGATTTTTTTTCCGGAAAATCCCGAAATCCCGGGATTGGGAAAACGGCCCGGGATCGACATCCCTACCCCTGGCTAAGCTGTTGAAGAAGCGGCGCGTTGATTTAGAAATGCGCTGGGTTTGGTGAGGAATGTAGAAATAAGGCGGCTTCCTCCAACAACGTGTATTCTAACATCATGGCTACACAGCGGTAGACGTGTGTGATATCATGTGTATATGGCTCTAGTGTGTGTGTGTGTGTGTGTGTGTGTGTGTGTGTGTGTGTGTGTGTGTGTGTGTGTGTGTGTGTGTGTGTGTGTGTGTGTGTGTGTGTGTGTGTGTGTGTGTGTGAGAGAGAGAGAGAGAGAGAGAGAGAGAGAGAGAGAGAGAGAGAGAGAGAGAGAGCGTGTGTGTGTGTGTGTGTGTGTGTGTGTGTAATTACACACCAGTATCCATGCATAGTATGTTAGCTAATGCACCACACGTATACAGTAAACCTGAAATATCATACAGTTAGTTGAAAGTCGGCTTGCGCATTACTTCAAGGCCATCCTAGATGTATGGACCATTATGCATTTCCGAAGCCTGAACTCGAAGAAATGAAGTCACAATCCAAGAACACACAATGAAATCACAACATCAAGATATGTGAATTGGGTCCGTTCTCGAGCGATTTCAAGCCGGGGCCAACTCGGTGCAACTGAAAGGCGAGAAGGATCGATCGGTTCGCAGTCGATGTATTTCAATGCTATCTCAGAGTCGGTCGCGGGATTATTACTGAAGACTGGCATCAGTGATGTCGAGCGGGTCGTTTTACACAGCGGGCGCACCGCTGGCGGGCTGTCGTCAATGTCCCACCAACGCGTGTTGTCCTCGCAGAGGGGACGAGTCGGTGGAGTTCGTCCGGCCACGGACCGCCCGTCGTCAGTGGATAATCTTCTGGAAGGTCTGGCGTGGCCGTTCAAAGCGGTGCAACTTGGAGTCCGTTCCATCGAACCGGACCGTGGCGGGGCCGACATTACACCGGCCGAGCTCACCGTTTGAGACAAATGTGCAGCTGACAATACGCAATCAGCCGGGGGACGGCCGCGGCTCGACGGACAAACGGCAGTTCCGCCGCATACGTAGCACGTGACGAGCTAACAGACAGGCAGGAATAGCTCTGGCACATGGCGTGCGAAGCCAGCAGGCAAAGGCGTGCCCCCAGACTGATGGGCGGACGGCGAGCAAGCCACCAGCGGTGTACGACGCCACCCTCGAGTTCGTGTCAGGGAGACACCAAATGCCACGAGAGAATCTGTCATCTGCAGTAGAATCTGTCATCTGTTAACGGTGAATGTATATATAGCCAGCAGAATGCAACAGCTGGATGAGACATGTTGGCTGTCTCGGATTCCAGTGCGGTCTCCAGTCCCGACGTCGGCGCGTCGGCGTCAGACCGAACTGCTTCCGAATACCCAATCGAACGCATGCTTCTGTCGGGAACAAACTTTGGCCTACTAGAGTGTTCTCTTTCGTACTCTGTCACCTGCGGTCTGCGTCAGGCCAATTCTGTGCTTTGCCTCCAGTGAGCCTGCATGCATTCCACGTTCATCTGGGCGACAATTGCGACGCCCTAGATGCAGCAGCGTCTCCCCAGGTGGCGACCTGGTGGCGACCTAATGTTGACCTGATGTCGACCTGATGTCGACCTGATGGCGATCTGATGTCGACCTGATGTCGACCTGATGTCGACCTGATGTCGACCTGATGTCGACATGATGGCGACCTGATGGCGACCTGATGGCGACCTGATGGCGACCTGATGGCGACCTGATGGCGACCTGGTGACTCGGCGCCGACGTGGTACGCACTCACCAGACTTGCGGAACACGAGGTCGACCCACAAAACGCCGTTCTCGCAAACTCTGCAATGAGGTGGGCGCTTGGGGTTGCGAGGCTTAGCACGGTGATAAGATGGTGGAACAGGTGATGAGGCAGTGGATAATAGCGTGGTCGTGTGATGCGGGTTTGTGGACTTACGGCTTGCGGCTTTGGGGAGAGGATCATTGGAAAAGATGTTTTCTTGGGACGCGTTAGTACTCAGCAGCGGTAACATGCTGATGAAATATTGATTTCGTTTGTTCGTACACGGCCAAGACTTGTTTCACAGCCATCTTCTCCCTCCACTTCCACCTAGTTTCTATGAAACTTTGCCTAGCAAAAAAAAACCTTAACTGGAATTGTCGGTGCCTCTCCTCATTATATTGGCACAGTTACTGTTGGTATAAAAAGACCACTCAGGTGTCAGGGCGACTGGGGCACACCAGCTGCGAAAATCGTACTCGCATGTAGTGAGTTTTCCCGACCCACGTGCGGTCAAGTCAAGCCTGTGATGCATGCCACCTCGCCACATATGCATGGATTCAAATGTACTGCACATCTCGTTAGGAAAGCAACTCTCAGCTGACATCAGTCGAGATCGCCTTGCAGTACACATAGCTCACGCGCATTAAAGCAAACCGATAATTCTTCTTCCTTTGGATACAGGTGATGGCAATGGGCTCTTAAGAGGTTTCGGTTGCACATCGGCTTCAAAATACATGACGCTAGTTTGGTAATTGTTTGGTGCTTGGTTAAGTATGCACCCAAACGGAGATGGCTAGTAACATTGCCAGAGAGGTTAGTAGCATTGCGAGAGATGCTAGTAACATTGCGAGAGAGGTCAGAAACATTGCGAGATAGGTTAGTAACCTTGCGAAAGAGCTTAGTAACATTGCGAGAGAGGTTAGTAACATTGCGAGAGAGGTTAGTAACATTGCGAGAGTGGTTAGTACAATTGCAAGTGAGGTCATAGCATTGCGAGAGAGGTTAGAAACATTGCGAGAAATGTTAGAAGCATTGCGAGAGTCGTTAGTAACGTTGCGAGAGTCGTTAGTAACATTGCGAGAGTCGTTAGTAACATTGCGATGAAATACAAATACATAGCCCTGCTATTCGATGCCGCAGGTACCAATGGTGTGAGGTCTGCACTTATCACACCAAAACAAGAAGAAAGGAAGTCGAAAGTAACACATTATCCTGGAAACTGTTATCAGCACATGGTCTAAAAGTAGCTCACCTGAGTTTGACCTGGAATCAGGGGACTGAATGGTCAGGGAGTAGCCAAACACACGAGCATCGATCATTTGGAGCCATTTACTACAACACTGCCAGACGATGCGGTCACGCCTGGATATCGTATCCTGGGTCCATGATGCAAAGGCATGAATGGCACGTTTACACTCATGCTAAGCAAAGGAGGATGTTTGTTTGTTTGTTTGTTTGTTTGTTTATTTAACACATCACAACACGCATACAAGATGGGCAATTTTGCGATTGGCACAAAAGACCAAGTTGGTCTTAAATCTAGGTGCCTCTCGCAACAGCGTCTTTAACCAATAAAACGCTTGACCACCGACACGGTACAGCAATCGCTACCTGCCCCCGCCAGCACGCCCCATCGCCACACAAAGCATGCACTCATCTGAGTGGTACCCAACACTGTGCCTGCACCCGGTAGCACCTGGTTAGTTCTGAATGTTAGTTTGTTGTGTTAAAGCGCTTTGTGTTGATAAGAAACGTCTGAAATGTTAATGCAATACACGGCTCAAGGTTCTTTCTGAGACCATATCCAAAAATAAGTGCTTGTGAGATCTCCTTTTCAGTTAAATTAGTAAACATATTTGTTGTGCTTCGGAGATTGCTGAATATAATATTTATATGGTAAGCATAAAGAGGACAGTCAAATATGAAGTAAATTGTATCTTGTTTAAAGTGGCCCCATGTGCATGATGGGTAATGTAGAGGATTTATGACAAATACGTCTGCGTTTAGTTGAGTGAGGCCCATTCTAAATCTTGCATGCAGCGTGTTGCCTACTTTTGTTCCTAGCGAATAATATTATGGTGGTATCGTGGCACCTGTGCGACCCATAATTGAACTCTTGAATTTATTGATGTTTGGTTCGTGCTTTAAATTTTCAGGAAGATAATTCCACACCTTTGTTGTCGCCAGGAAAAACGATTTTTGGAACGAGGCGATTCTATTTCGCGGGACTGTTAGTGTAGTTGAATTTCTCAGGCGCCTTCCTGTAATTGTCTGCCGTGGTTCAGTAACTAGTTTTCTAATATACTTTGGGAGACTCATACCTGCGTGCTTGATTTTGTGAAACAAAAGAAGTTTATGAATTTCTCGCCGTGTTTTAAGCTCATCCAATCCCAATTCCGACCTAATTTTTCCTGATGATGTTCTATATAGTGCACCAAGTGATTAATCTAGTTGCTCTTTTTTGTAATTTTTCAAGTCTGAGTGCATCCGATATTGTTATATGCCCGTCGTATATGGTATCTGCGTAGTCAAACAAAGGCCGAATGTAAATATTGTACAAGTTTAAGAGGATTTGCTTTGAAATCTTACTTGCAATAGGATAAAGAAGGCTTGGTGCACAATTGACCTTTAGGATAATGTCGTTTATGTGACTATGGAAACGCAAGTCAGAAGAAAATGTTAGGCCGAGGTGTTCATGATTTTCTAAGTTTGGTATTGGCTGGCTTCCCATTCTGAGATTTAGGGGTTTACTGTTTATCTTACATGTGAATGTTTGTTGGATCGTTTTTGCCGCGTTAAATTGTATGCCCCATTTTGTTCCAAATTCGTGTATAATATCAAGATATTTTTGAATTGATTGTTGTGCTTCTAGTGAGCCTTGGGTGTGCGAAGAGCAAAGCGATGTGTCATCAGCGAAAAAACGTATTTCATTTGTAATCATGTCCGCCAAGTCATTTAAATATATTAATGCCAAAAGGGTCCCAAAACAGAACCCTGTGGGCAGCCCGCATTTATGGTAATTGGTGATGATAGGCTGTTTTCTACCTTACACGCTGTTCCCTATTTTCTAAGTATGATTGTAGCCAATTTAAAGCAGTACCGGTAATCCCACAATTATTTTTGCACTTCAAAATAAGTCCTGCATGCCATATAGTATGAAAATATTTTTGTATATCCAAATATATACACGTAAAGTCAAGATTTCGATCTAAAGATGAGTATAGAGCATGTGTCAAGTAGAGCAACTGTAGTTGGGTATCATGATAGGGACGGTAACCACTTTGTTTCTCAGAATATATTATTTTCCGTTATGTGTGAATAAATTCGTTTAAAAACTCACTTTTCTAGAATTTTGGACACACACGATAAGAGGCTAATTGGCCTATAATTTGTGGGATCAGAGCATGATCCTTTCTTTTTTAATATGGGTTATGCATTAGCTTGTTTCCATTCCTTGGGGAAAACTCCGAGTGATAGGATTTGTTAAATAATTTAGTGAGGGATTCGTAGATAAGAATAGCAATTCATTTAAGCAGCCTGGGAGGTATTTCGTCAGGTCCTGTTGATTTATTTGCATTAAGATGGTTGAGCTGCTGAAGAACTTAATCTTCAGTGACTTGCATTTCTGCCAAACTTGGAAAGCTATGATTATATTGTGCGTCCCTAGAGGGTAGTTGCAAGTTGTTAGGTGATTGGGATTGTTCCGCAAAATGCGCGTTCAAGAGTGTTGCCTTCTCTGCATCATCAATAATTGCACCATTTGGACCATCTAGAGGTGGTATGCTTTGGGAAATCGTGGTACCAATTATCCGCTTTAAAATTGTATGGTATTTTCGAGGGCTATGTTTGCATTCTCCTAGTTTCCTAACCTGGCTCTTAATGTAACTATTTTTTAGTGATTTGTTAAGTTCGGTGACTCTGTTCCGTTCATCTTTCCAATTACTCCAACTAGATCATGTCTCGTTCAGAATCTACTCCAACTAGAATCGGTCTCGTTTTCTGATATTTCTCTTCAGCTCAGAATTAACGCAAGGTTTGCCTGCCCCGTTGATTTTGATTATTTTTGTGGGTATAGCTTCTTTTGCGGATTGAATAATAACATCAGAAAACACTTTTGCGGCTTCATCAACGTCTTTTCCTAAAACATCTTCCCAGTCTACATTTCGGAGGAGTGTGATGATTTTGTCGCTGTCTAGCTTATCAGAGTCCCATATTTTCTTATTATAGATTTGCTTGGTCGACTTGGTGATATTTAAGGTTGCAAATATAGGGTACTGATCAATATTTGAGAAAGGAGGCAAGATACCACATTCAGAAACCATTTCTTTGTTTGAAGTAATGATTAAGTCTCTAAGACTTTCTACTTCGTTCGCGACTCTTGTCGGTTCGTCTATAAGTTGGAAAAGTTGCAGCGTGTTAATTGTTTCCAGAATATCTAAGTCAAATGGGGTAACTCTTCCCTTGGCGTACGACTAGTTCAAGAAAATATTGCCAGAATTAAAGTCGCTCATAACAAGGATAATTGATGGATTCGACATCAGGGCTAAGGACATGCTATCATTAAATTTGTCAATAAATGACTTATATTCGCCTGATGACAGATTCGGTGGGAGATATGTGCAGCATATTATGATCGATGCATCTTTAATTTTCACCAGACACCATATCCATTCCACATCATCAAGTTCTACGTGGTTGAGTCTTTTGACTGCAAGTGCCGTGCTTACATAGATTGCAACCCCACCTCCCTGGCGAGTCCTGTGCCTCGTCAGTGGATCATGGAATTTGTCTAATCTGTAAAGTCTTGTCTTGTAAAGTCTTGTCTAATTACATCCACACCCCTGGATGTGGATGTAATAAACATAAGCTGCAAAAGGCATGCACCTGCGGCGATCAATCCCTCAGCAATTGGCGCAACGCTGCATAGCCTGACAGCTTTAATCGCACCGTGCTTAGTACGGTGTGATCTGCATAGTTCCCTCCAGACCCTCCAGTACCGAGAACAGTCGCAGCCACACAAAATTGCTGATCTACACACCGTTAAAACATGCTCGCATGCCATTTACTGCAGCGTCAATGTTTTGTTCTTTTTATTGGGCCGTCTGCGGTGAGCGGAATGCTGAGTGTTGACGGTGTGGCAATTGATACGGGTGCGGCGGCGGATGAGATACACCAGCTGACCAGCTAGCTGACCATCTGGTGTGTGACGATCCAGTCTGAAATCGCCGGCAGTGGCCTGTGGCAGACCCAACTCCCCGATGCAACACGTCGTGGTGCATCGGTTTCATTCTTGGACGTCACATTCCATTGCAGAAGGTGATGATGGTATTGATGTGTGGGCACCAGCGAGTCGTCGAAGTATTGTTGATGTGTGATTACTCGCGGGTGTCATCACAGCATTGTTTCTCGCAAAACACCTCCTGATGCGATATTACGGTGCCCATAACATGGAAAGCATCAGGTATCCGCGAAAAGACAATTTGAACTCACTTTCATTTACAGCGAGCCGGTAAAGGTTTTCCATATTCCATACCGATGCAATGGTGCCAACAGCGCGCCTCTGGTGGCTATTTGCAGTACTAAGCACACAGCAAGATATCAAGGCGAGCGTCCGGTCCCCCGCAATACAGATGCAAGCAATGAATCACTTGATTGCCCACCTACCCTGTCACATGCACAGACCGTATCCACCCTGTTTGCTCTGGCCTGACAGACTTCAGACCCAGGATTGTCACGAGCATGTGCGGCCGACCGGGCAACCAGGACACAGCGCCACGTTCTTCGCTTCGCCAAGGGGGAGGGGGGAGGCTGTGGCCGAGGAACTAGAAACTGTCCAGTCTCTTCACACAAATTTCAGCCGCTAAAGCGCAGATAACGCTTGGTCCTCTTCCCCCTCCAACGAAGTTTCAGTCCTCCCGAAAGTCATCCGTCCCTGGAACGCCAATCGACTCTGGGTAGCAGTCGCATCGGCCACCACCGTTTTTAGTGCTGACACACGCCCTTCGACATGCTCCTACCACATCCTTTGCCTCGCGTTGGGCAATCCCAACAATACCTACACCAATATGTGCACAAACAGCCTTGATGTGCTGCAGAGCAGGATGGAACGTGTGGGTTTCAGGCTAGGATGCGGCCGGGAGACGCGTCGCAGAGGGCGGGCCCGAGCTGTGACCAGCCAGCTGTCCGTCGGTGCGGCCGGGAGACGCGTCGCAGAGGGGGGCCCGGGGACCAGCCAGAGTCGTCGGTGGGCCGGGAGACGCCCGAGCTGTGACCAGCCAGCTGTCCGTCGGTGCGGCTGGGAGACGCGTCGCAGAGGGCGGGCCCGAGCTGTGACCAGCCAGCTGTCCGTCGGTGCGGCCGGGAGACGCGTCGCAGAGGGCGGGCCCCAGCTGTGACCAGCCAGCTGTCCGTCGGTGCGGCTGGGAGACGCGTCGCAGAGGGCGGGCCCCCAGCTGGAACCAGCCAGTGTCGTGGTGCGGCCCGGGGGCCCGCAGAGGGCGGGCCCCAGCTGTGACCAGCCAGCTGTCCGTCGGCTCCCTCTCGTGATGGGACGCTCGCATAGGCGACGGCAGCCCGCAGGAGCCGAGGAACTACGGCGGCTCGAATACGCCTCGACAGTGTCGAAGCGATCGCTCCGCAAAGTAAAGTAAAGCTGTTTGGGTACCAATTAAAATTAAATTGCATCAGTTGCGAACGGATTATCACCTCCGGTGTGACGCGCAGAGACGCCGACGACGCGTCACCAAAATGCGCAGGAGTCGAAACACACAATGACCCACATTCAACTCATAAAAGCAACATCAGTTGGTTGAACACATGCTTATCCGCTGCACCAAATACACACTACATCGACAGCCACTGACCTTCCGGTTGACCATCGACGCGACATCAATCTACAACGTATTTTCGGTGATAGATTGCTTTCCCGCGCGCCTTCTGCCTTGTCCTGCGATGTACGCGCGCACGTACATACTTTCGCGCAAGCCACGCCTCAGAAATTCTGGCTGCGGGACAGCCTATACTGGTTTATTACTAAAGCTTGGTATACTCCACCGCTTCCATAATACACTTAGTATGGAGAAACAAAATGTTAAAAGATAGTATGGATATGTGCCATTGAATATTGAACAGTTGAAAATGAGTGTATGCAAATTACAGACGAGGGGAAGAGATTACAAACAATACAATGTGTGGACCGAAGTGATTTGGTAGCGGAAACGTCATAAATGAACTATGTGAGGAAAGCAGTTGGAAAAGAGGTAAAAAGTGGTGGATTAATATATATATATATACACACACACACACACACATATATATATATATATATATATATATATATATATATATATATATATATGCATATCTATATATATGCATATATATATTCATATATGTACTATTATTATTACTACACATAGATGAGGTTGCCAACATGAAATACGTTCCGTACCAGTGCAATGCTTTCTCACTAGCAGAAGATAGAAGACTTCTCGACAGGAGGGAACCAAATATGGACATCATGCATATCATCGTGTAGACCACTATCAAACCTGGACACCAATCATGCGCGCTGAGTTGAGCGCAAATGCCCGTTCTAAACAGGATACCATAGCGACTATCGATTAGTGGGACAATCTAGTGCAATCCAGTTTATGACATTCTGTGTAGCCGATAACATCCCACGCCTCCGTCTTCCGTAAACGTTGCCGACTTTCCAATTCCACAGCAGGATGTGTGCAGCTGACAGCTGACGCGCCATTGCGCCTGCATTGCCGCCGGTTGAGGCGGGCCGCGTTGCGCCACAATATGCCGCTGTCGCGCCGCCCACCGTGTGGCCGCCAGGTGGGGTATTTCCCTACCCGAGCAGCGTGCTTCGGCGACGCGTGGACGGGCGCAGCGTCGGGCACGACGGCCGCCGGTCGCACGACGCCGGGCCGTCGACGCGGCTGGTGCCGCCCGGCCACCGCAGGCAGTGTCAGCTCGCTGAGTAGGTGGCTGAGCAGGCAGTTCACCGGTAGGCGGCCCTCACCAACGGGCACGCCAAACACGGGTGTTGGGTTTGGGTTCATTCATTCGAGTGCAGACCAGAATCGAATGGGCTTCTGGTTTCGATCTTTTGAAATAAGGCCTAGTGTGCCGCTACGTTTTTCGTGGGGTGGGGGGTGGGGGTGGGGGCGTATTGTTGACATCTTCCTCGGCATTCTCAATAACAGTTTGGATGATCATATCTACAGGGGAAGAGGCTGATGTGACGGGTGAGGAATGGCTGAGGCCACGCCACTCCCTCCCCAGGTCACGTAATATAAGACGTCCTGAAAGGGCTCAAGCCCCACCCCACCTCCGGCCGTTCCATAGACCATGTTGAAAATATTTTATACTCCCCAGTGATAGGGACGATGTTCTTCTCCCGTATGTGCTGGAACATCAGGGTGCGCCAGGTGCTGTCGCTGTATTCCGCCCGTTCTCACACCCAGGCATCCCCAATGCTGTAACCTATATTGTTCGTTAGGATGAGGACTGGCCACGCAGTAGTCAGTGACAGCGGGCTTCGTGGCAGAGGCGCAGTGGACTGATGCGGACTGATTGGCCCACCCCCATCTGTCAGAGGAATGTAACATTACTTCTATCGTGTTGCATGAACATAATCGAGTTGGAATCCATGCTTGCTCCCTCCCGCCCCTTCTCGCAGCTTTTACGTCTATAAGTATCATTCTGCTTCTGCATCGGATGGGGGGAGGCTTGAACTTTGGATCTCTAGAGGGACATATATCATCCCTCTTTACGTGAACTGCTTGCTGCTGATGTATGTGGCTCGGAAAAAACAAATTATCAACAATCTGGAAGTCAGTCATGACCCACCATAGCGTGGCGCTATCGGTACAATGAAGAGTCTGTGCCAAACGTCCTGGAGAAGGTGAAGAGGGTGAACTGTGTGCGCGGGTAGCTTCCATTCTTTCGGAGATAAATGCTCTGTGAAGTACCATATGCCTGCTATGTGGCTGACAGTGGATTGGCACGCTCGTTATAGGTCCGGTAGTACCATATGCCTACTATGTGGCTGACAGTGGATTGGCACGCTCGTTATAGGTCCGGTAGCATTTCCGTGATCATCGCGCTTACAGCTCATGTACGCAGTCCATCCCACTGCTCACTAACAAGTACGTCACAAGTAAGTACGTAATACCGCTCAGACTGAACTGAAGAGCAACATGGAGTATTCTGTACTATTTCGTTGCCGAAGCTAACTGAGTACTCCGCCCTGCCAGTTTTGGAGCGATTGACTGCCCGTCGCCGCAGTTCTACATTTTTCATTTTCGTGGGGCGACACCCGTCGCTCTTTTCGTTCATTTCTTGGGGTGACACCCCAAGAAATGAACAAAAAGAGCAACGGGTGACACCCCGCGTGAATTTATTTTTTCTCTCATCGTATTTCCGTTCCCTGTGTTTCTGTGTCCTTCTTATTTCTTTAAGTTACACTAGGTAGGGCTTTTTTCCCCACGATGGGGAAAAACGCAAAAAGGACACCGACCCATGCTCGCCAACGGACTCAGACTCGGAATTTCCTCCCCTGACTACACCCGACGACCATCGCACGAACACAGACCTGGCCCCTGATGCTCCCTCGATTGATGCAAATGTTGATGACCCGCGCCGAACTATTCCCCTCGATGACGCCTGGGAAGCCCTTTGCGCCTCGCCCGACCCCTGCTCGTCCCAAGACCACGACCTCGCCTCGCAATCCAGACCAGACCATCACTCTCCACGCCGCTGACCCACGCTCTAACCAGACCACGCCCTCCCAAGCTGAACCCATCCAGCCCATTGAACCCTACCTCGACAGTGCTGGCTCGTACGTCGTAGTCAAGCCTGTCGAGGAGTCCGTTTCCTTTCGCCGTATCAACGTTTTCTGGCCGACTAAACAACTCCTTGCCATCTGCTCCCTAGCCAATCCCAACATTGAAGCCCCTGCGAACGGAACCTTGGTCATTAAAACCCAATCCCGAGCCCAAACCAAAGCCCTCCTCCGCACCACCACATTTTGTGGAAAATCCGTCACCATCACTCTCCATTCCAACCGCAACACCACCAAGGGCACCGTCTTCGCGCCGGAGCTCCGCTTCATGTCTGAGGAAGATATCCAGGCGGAGCTCAGGCCGGAGGGGGTGACCCACGTCCGACGCATCACTTCCTTTAAAGACGGCCAGAAACGTGATACGAGCCTCCTTGTCCTTACCTTCAATTCTACCACTCTTCCCAAGACCCTCCTCGCCGGCTACATCCGATTCCAAGTCCGTGTCTTTATTCCCAATCCTCTCCGCTGTTTCAATTGCCAGCGCTTTGGGCATGGCAGTAAGACTTGTCGCCAAACAGCCCGCTGCCCAAAGTGCGGCGAACCACCTCATCCCGAATCCACCTGCTCCAAACCTGCCCACTGCCTCAACTGCAACACATCCGATCACCTGACCACATCACCCCTCTGCCCAGTTTGGCGCAAGGAGAAGGAGGTCTGCGCTGTCAAGGCCACGACCGGGGTGTCATACCCCCAGGCCCGACGGTCTGTCGAAGCCACCTCCCCGTCAACACAAACTTATGCCCAGGCGGCCACCGTTGCTCCCCCACACGTCGCGTCAACACTACTTCTACCTCGATTCAAACTGACATGATTCCCGGTTTAGCTCCACTAAAAAAACTTGCACCACTCACCACACCTACACAAACCACCCTGGCTCAAAACACACAGACCATTCCGACCAAACAGACTCCAACGAATTCTGCAAGGAATGCCAGACCCCGCAGCCATTCGGCTGCGGGGGAAATGCGCGCCACTTCGGTGGCCCGCCGACCGAGCCCGGCGCGCCCGGTGCCGGCCGGCGACCACGTGACCCGACCGACTCCCAGCCGGCGGGCATCCCCGCGGCAGTGGCCGGCCGCCGTGAGCCGGCCGCCAAGGTCACCGACCAGCCGGACGGCTCGGGTGCAGCCGTCCGACCTCAATCCACACGCCCGCCTGACCTCCACGCATGGATCAGGCACGCACCGAAAGGTGCACACAAACAATAATATTTCTTCTCCCAATGTCTGCATTTTTACAATGGAATTGCCGTAGTTTAATATCCAAATGGGCCGAAATGAAAGCTTTTTTTCAGTATTCTCACACCTATTCTCATCGCACTTCAGGAAACCTGGTTCTTACCCACCGATACATATAATTTCAATCTTTACAATTATTCGCTATACCGTCACGACGAGGTCAATGGACCACACCGCAGTGGCGGTACAGCACTTTACATCAATAATGATTATACACATACACAAATTACACTTAATTCGCCTTTACAAGCCGTAGCTTGTACATTGCGTTTTCATGGTAGGAATATAGATGTATGTTCGCTATATATTCCACCACACACAGACAACACGCAAACATTTTGACACAATTAGAAAACCTCATCACACATTTCAAAAACCCTTTCATTTTACTTGGCGATTTTAACGCTCATAGCCCAGCGTGGGATAGAACACGCACACTTCCAGACACCCGCGGACGCATAGTTGAACACATCTTAGACAGACACAATTTAGTATTACTCAACACCGGTGAGCCAACATTTTTCCACCTCGGTCACAATACAGAAACTGCCATTGATTTAACAATTTGTTCTCCAGCCCTGGCCAACGATTTTCATTGGACAATAGACACGGACATTCATGATAGCGATCACTACCCCATTAAATTAATACCGACCATTTCAACAACTGCCGATACCACACCCAGTTTTATCCCCGCTGGAAAATTTCGAAGGCCGATTGGACAACTTTTCAGGAACTTTCACATATTCAATACAACCCCAACATTTCTCCCGTCGAAAACATCAACCAAGTTACCAAAACACTTTTCGAAGCAGCTTCCACCGCTATTCCACTAACAAAACCTTTCACAAAAAGAACACCAGTCCCCTGGTGGTCGATAGAAGTTTCCCGAGCAATAGCCGCAAGAAAGAGAGCATTTATAAAATATTTACGCCATCCTGACCAACAAAATTTAGTCAACCGTAATTATGAACGTGCGAAGACACGCCGCATCATTCGCGAAGCTCGTCGCCGTTCATGGTCATTATATTTACAGCAACTCACCTCTCAAACACCTTTAAGCAAAATCTGGCAGTTAATCCGCCGATTATCAGGACGCACTCCATTTAAATCACTCCCGGCCCTCAAAATTCAAAACACCACAATTACAGACCCACAAACAATAGTAAATACAATAGCGGACACCATGGCTCACAATAGCTCTGACAACAACTACAGACCGGAATTTTTACAAAATGCACAACACACATTTCACACCGATTTGGCACAATTCGATTCGGACAACACTGAAACATACAATATCCCTTTTCAAGTTTCAGAACTGGATACTGCAATTTCCTCCGCCGGTAATACTTCTGTAGGTCCCGACAATTTACATTATTCCTTTTTCAGACATTTATCCAACGACACAAAACATTGCATCTTACAAACATTTAATGCATTATGGTCTGGCCATACTTTCCCCGAATCCTGGAAGGAAGCCCTCATCATTCCTATACCAAAACCCGGCAAAAACCACAGCAACCCCAACAATTTTCGACCCATCGCTCTCACCAGTTGTCTAGGAAAACTTTTCGAACGTATGATTGTAAAAAGACTGACCTGGTACTTAGAAACAAATTATCTTTTATCTCCAATTCAATGCGGCTTTCGTCATGGCCACAGTACAATAGATCATCTCATTCGATTAGAAACTGACATCCGCCTTGGTTATAAAAAAAAACATGAACACACCATCGCAGTATTTTTAGACATTAGCAAAGCGTATGATATGGTATACAAACCGGCATTAATTTCCAAACTTCTTCACTTCGGCGTCAAAGGAAATTTAGCTCATTATTTGATAGGATTTTTGTCTGGTTCCCGTCATTTTCATCTCCGGTGCAGGTCAGCGATTTCCGAGCTACATTTCATGGAAAACGGATTATCACAGGGAAGCTGTTTATCACCAGTCTTATTCAACATCATCATTAACGATATTTTCACCGACATGCCACCTCAGATATCATACTCCCTTTTTGCAGATGACAGCGCAATTTGGTGCACAGATAAAAATGAAACACATTGCTTATTTAGACTCCAAAACGCACTTGACCGGATACACCAATGGTCCATCAAATACGGTTTCACATTTTCAGCTCCAAAATCTGCCACAATGATATTCAGCAAATCAACTCCGTGCCCAAATCCAGAAACACCACTTCACCTCGGAAACACTGACATACATTTTGTAAATTCGTTCAAATTTCTTGGTGTTATTTTCGATCGCAAGCTTTCCATGCACCAGCACGTCAAACACATCCAGACCAAATGTTTTCACAGACTCAATTTATTTCGCTGTATTACGTCTTCATCATTCGGATCCGATCGTCACACGCTATTACAATTATACAAATCCTTGGTTCTTCCCATCATAGAATATGGCTCCGTAGTTTACGCAAGTGGCAGTACCTCCGCTTTGAAACTTTTGGACACCTTACAAAATAAATTTATTCGCATAGCACTCGGTGCAATGACCACGTCTCCCATTACTTCTTTACAAATCGAATCAGGAATTCCACCATTAGCTCTCCGAAGAATTGAACAAACACTCAGATATGCCGCAAAAATTCAATTTAGAGAACACCACCCCACACACGCATCTTTACAAATTCTCCCAAATCTACACCACGAATATTTAGGTCCCGCCGAAAAGCGAACCGGCCTTACCATAGCTTCACGCATTAAAACATTTTCTACACAACTCCAATACAACATTCCACATATTACTGCTCTTTCTCCACCAACTACACCACCGTGGCAGATGACCGAAAGACATATTTTCTATCTCACCACCACTCCAAAATCACAGCTTTGTCCAGAATACGCCAAACAAAAATTCCACCAGTTTCGTTCTCGTTATCGCCATGTTCCTTTTGTTTTCACCGACGGATCCAAAGACGCAAATTGCACAGGAAATGCCATTGTTTCCGGTACATACACAAAACAACATCGCCTGCCAAACGGGACCTCCATTTTCATCGCCGAATTGCACGCCATTCTCACTGCCCTTCGCTATGTCCGCAACCGTTCAATTTGTCACCCCATGCGCCATGTCGTCATTTGTTCCGACTCAAAATCTGTTCTTCAATCTCTTTCTTCACTTTCCTTTTCGCACCATTGCCATATTTCCATTTATGACACACTTGAAACACTTCATCTGATGGGCATGAAGGTCCGTTTCCTGTGGGTGCCCAGTCACTGTGGCATCCCAGGAAACGAGGAAGCAGATCATTTCGCAAAACAATCATTACATTTACCACACATCACAGAAATCCCACCACATTTTGACGCCATCAAATCAACAATACGACAGAACATTCGACATTTTTGGAACCAACAATGGACTGAAACCACAAACTACACACAATTACGTCTCATCAAACCTGTCATCGAAAACTGGACCACATCATATAAAAAAACAGACAAGAAGAAAAAGTTATATCGCGGCTCCGCATAGGTCACACTTTTCTCACCCATCGATATATTTACACTGCTTCACCACGACCTTCATGCCCATCATGCAACACTCATCTTACCGTTTCACATATTCTCCTACACTGTCAACAATACCATGAACATCGAAAAACACTTACCAACTACTGCCGTACACACAACATCCCCTTTTCTCTGCCCACACTATTAGGAGATACACACCCTTTTCTCATCAATCTCCTTTTTATTTTTCTCCGAAAAACCAACTTACTTCAGGACTTGTAAATTGACTTTTAGAACATAATATTTTTATTTCTCTCTATTTCTATTCACGGCACGAAATGGCCTGAGCAGGCCGAAGTGCCTAACATAATAAAAGCAAAGAACTGAAGAGAGCCGGCAACTCAGCCTGCTTTCCGGCATTTGAACGCCATCAATATATTTACCAAGAACGCGGAAGCAAGCTCATGCCTAACATCATGGTCACTTCCAAGTCCGTAGTGACCAATAACCAAGAGCAATAAGGGAAGAGGCGTGTTGGCATTGGGATATCTATCCAGTATCCAGGTAGAAGACAGATGCTACAGCCAGAACGCAACCCGTGAACAATCATCGCCTATCGCCAGTCAACAGCCAGACACCCAACGTTAGGTAGCCAACGGCCAATCAACAGCTGCAGCCAGACACCCAACGTTAGGTAGCCAACAGCCAATCACCAGCTGCAGCCAGACACCCAACGTTAGGTAACCTACAGTCAATCAGCAGCTGCAGCCAGACACCCAACGTTAGGTAACCTACAGTCAATCAGCAGCTGCAGCCAGACACCCAACGTTAGGTAACCTACAGTCAATCAACAGCTGCTGCCAGACACCCAACGTTAGGTAACCTACAGTCAATCAACAGCTGGAGCCCGACACCCAACGTTAGGTAATCAACAGTCAATCAGCAGCTGCAGCCAGACACCCAACGTTAGGTAACCTACAGTCAATCAACAGCTGCAGCCTAATATTTTTTTTAACGATATTTTATGCCGATAAAGTTTGGTTCAACAAAAAGAGCCTCTACAATCAGCATGCTATTCATATGGAGCTTTCCGAGCATGTGCATTGTTTATCCAAAGCGACGGTACCTCCACTACGGAGACAGATTTCCATGCGGTGCATTTAGCCCCGAATGTATTACCGGCTGTGGCTCAGCCTTCTGCGCTGTGAAGATCCAAGCGCAGAGCGTGCCGAGTTCTCCGAGGCGCTCCGGCATGCATCAGGTCGCTTATGCATCGCTGCCGCTGAGGCAGGCCCTTGTGGCGACTCCTGGTTAGTGCCGCTGCCCCCTCGCTCCCTCAGCCAGAGCTCTGGTAATTGGCCGCGGGACAAGGTCTCCCTCGGGAAGCCGTGCCGACTGCCAGTTCAGAGTCTGTCGGCCGGGAAGCCGCCTCCCATACACAACACGTCTGACCGCGTTGCGAGCCGGATCCAGTCGGACCCAGCTGGATCCAGCCGGATGTGTCCGCATGCAGCACGTGTAGTGATGGTCACCGGCGGTGGCGCTGGTCCCGGCACCCTGCAGCTGGTGAGTACAGCTGGTGGGTGCAGCTGGTGGATGCAGCTGGTGGATGCAGCTGGTGGATGCAGCTGGTGGATGCAGCTGGTGGATGCAGCTGGTGAGTACAGCTGGTGGGTGCAGCTGGTGGGTGCAGCTGGTGGATGCAGCTGGTGGATGCAGC
Source organism: Ashinkailepas kermadecensis (assembly GCA_034440615.1). NCBI lineage: Eukaryota > Metazoa > Arthropoda > Thecostraca > Neolepadidae > Ashinkailepas > Ashinkailepas kermadecensis. Next base: position 139,645 of record JAOTOM010003825.1, read on the forward strand.
TGGTGGGTGCAGATGGTGGATGCAGCTGGTGAGTACAGCTGGTGGATGCAGCTGGTGGGTGCAGCTGGTGGGTGCAGCTGGTGGGTGCAGCTGGTGGATGCAGCTGGTGGGTGCAGCTGGTGGGTGCAGCTGGTGGGTGCAGCTGGTGGATGCAGCTGGTGGATGCAGCTGGTGGGTGCAGCTGGTGGGTGCAGCTGGTGGGTGCAGCTGGTGGATGCAGCTGGTGGGTGCAGCTGGTGGGTGCAGCTGGTGGGTTGGACTTCGAGAGGAATCAGTCTAAGGTCAAAACGCACTGGCTGCTGAATTTCAGCCTTTTCCTCTTTGTTTCCTATTGTGTGCCATCATCTTACGTGAGTCGGGAGTCACAAATGGCATTCATAGATTGATGCGACAAAACGAACCTACCGGTTTGCTATGTACTAAGGTATCGGGTGGTTGGGTAACGGATAACAGCTTGACTGTCCCTGGAGATCGGAGAACCGAGGCGTGTTCTCAGCCTGTCGGCAGTGGAATGGACGCGGGATTGTCAATTCGTTCCATCTCAGATAATTCGATCACGATTGGGAAATAGCTTGCACCAGGGAGGGCGATTGTTCGAGGAAACTGCTGTAGCCACCAGCAATTCCAGCATAGTACTAAGCAAAAAGTTGCACCGAACGATTTATGTGACAGCTACTGTGACCAAAAGACGACGTAATCCAATTTGTTTCACTTAGTTCCTCTGAGTGGGCATCTCAACGGCGAAACATGCATGGCGTGATTACCTGCTGGCTCAAGGCGCACCAATTTCCCCGAATACGAACCGATACAGATGGTGGGGCGCTTCTTTCTCGCGGTTGGATCGGTTGTACGTTAATCGCCCAGTTCCAACACACACACTCGCTTCGTGATATCTACATTTTATGTCATCCCCTTCGGCACCATTCACTGTTAATATATGTCCGTCGTTGCATGCGAGATGAGAGCACGATACCGTACCAATCGCCTACGGCATGCTGGCTTTGTTTCCATCATATGACCGGAAGGAACGAATACACACACGCTTGCCAAAAATAAGTGTCCTACACTTCAATTGTTGTACTTTACAGATGGGTGCATGTACAGAAAGCTCATTGATGTCTGGCCATTGCATGTGTATCTGCACATTGCATGCTACCTTGTTGTCTTGTGCTTGCACAGTGTTGTTCTTCTATTGCTGAGTTCATAATAATGTAGCACATCTAATGCCATGGTTATATCGACGTCAGTTGCAAACGAAATTGTTGACATTTTCAAATTGAAGATATAAACGTGAGAAACTTGAACCTTAAGCTCGAAATGCGGCATCATATAGAGGTGGAATATGCAAGAATATATTTGAATAATATTTCACACTGCGGGAGAGTCAATTTTGTTTGCGTATTTGACAGAGGAAACTTCTGAACCATTCAAGTTATCACTTTCAAATGCGGCATACGTTCCGCAACGCGACTTGCGCAAGGTAATTTGAAAAGATATATATATTATATATATATATATATATATATATATATATATATATATACTGGTTGTTAAAAACATGCATGTGACGTGTTCATGAATTGTTAATAAGATCAATTATTGTTAGTGTTTAGATACAGGGTGTAATAATCGCATATGACATGCTGCATCATGTATGAACTCAAAGGCAGTGCTCGCTTCCGAACCCTGAAAGACAAAATTCCGAAGCAGCCACCCTGTGACAGCTGCGATAACTATGTGTGCAAGAAGCACAGCAAGAGCATCTGGATATGCGAGAGAGAGAGAGAGAGAGAGAGAGTATAGATATATATATATATATATATATATATATATATATATATATATATATATATATATATATATATATATATATATATATATATATATATATATATATATATATATATATATATATATATATATATATATATATATATATATATATATATATATATATATATATATATATATATATATATATATATATATATATATATATATATATATATATAGATAGATATAGATAGAGAGAGAGAGAGAGAGAGAGAGAGAGAGAGAGAGAGAGAGAGAGAGAGAGAGAGAGAGAGAGAGAGAGAGAGAGAGAGAGAGAGAGAGAGAGAGAGAGAGAGAGAGAGAGAGAGAGAGAGAGAGAGAGAGAGAGAGAGAGAGAGAGAGAGAGAGGGAGAGGAGTACCAGTCAGAAAGCTGGGGCGAGCGTGTTATTATCCCTTAGTCAGCGTATGACGGGCGGCAGTTAATGTCGCCGCTGGTTTACTAGCACGCGCCGCCGCGTCTCACGCCGTCCTCCGCCGCACAGCTATCCTCCGCCTTCGGGCAGTGATGTTGCTGACACACTTGAGCCAGTGCGTAAGATTAAGCAAGCGAGCTCATTAGCCCAATGTTCTCGGGACAGCATCTCGCCTTAGGCGCAGTTACGTCACTGTTCTGGTGGATGTATCTCCCCGCTGCTGTGTGTTTGTGTGGAAAATAGCAACGGCGGTGGCCAGCTAGCAGGTTTGAAATGAAAGGAAGCGAAAGCAAAAGTGAACATTTCCTGCTGGGGAAGGAAGCCGTGTTCTTCATCACAAAGCCAACTGCCAGCGACAAGAACATAGTCAATTGTGTTCAATTTTTGATCAGCCGGCAGACTGCCAAGCCGACAGAGGACATAGTCGGCCGAGTGTGATGCAACAGGTACCGACAGCAAACAAGGCACCGACAAATTAGCATGACATTTTGCTGAGTCAAGGGAGGCTGAGACAAATGACGCTGGCAGAGTTGGACCGGCCGGAGACAGCCAGGCGCTGGCGGATGGAAGAACGCCGTACAGCTAGCTATATTTCATCAGAGCATTACATTACATTACATCATTACAGCATCTATATTTCATCATTCATTACAGCATTCATTACAGCATCTATATTTCATCAGAGCAGCGTGCAGACGCTCTGGTGAATATAGTCGGCTACATAATGGGACACTACGTGTCGCTGTGATTCCTGATAAAGACGAATAAAGGCCAGCGGGAAAAGAACACGCTGGGAAGCAGAACTCTTCTGCGGTAGCTGCCGGAGCGGATGCAGCAAACAATTCGGCTGGTGCGAGGTGCACGGAAACGCCCGTTGGTGTCACTGAGAGGAAATTCTGCTGAAGATGCCGAGTGAAGACGACGTCGGTGTGACGTCAGTGACGGCGGCAGTCAGCCGGGTCACTGAGTGTCGCCGCCCGCCGCCGACCGAGGCAGTGCGACCACACCAACCACCATCAGTCAACTTCGAAGCGGCAGGATGACAAGACCACATCGACTGGAACAGCGCCAGTGAGCCACCCCTCATCAGAGGTATCAGTGATGAGGAGGTGAAGTAGTTTCACGGCACTCCTCCGGCTGTGCTCGCCTACCCAGCTCACTCGCAAGCAGTGGGGTGGGCAGTCAGAGTCGTCACGGGGCAACAGAGCTGGTGGTAGGCGAGCAGTCCGTGCGTCTGGAAACCATCGGTCACGTGACGTGTCGGTGGGAAAACCGACATTTTTTCGGAGACGTCTCCGGAGCCGGCGCAGACCACCGATGGGTACTAGTTGGGTTGGTGTTTTTGTTCGGAAGTACAGCTGTTAACCAATCGATGTAAAACATCGCCTCAATGGCGTCGTGAGTCATGGGAAGGCTGCCACAACCCCAGCCGCGGTGCGGCGCATTCCCAGCAGCTTGACTGATGGCGTGGTTTGGGTGGCGTCCGAACCGGTATGCGGCTAGGGTTGAGTTATTTCCGAGGTTTCTGATAGACGTACTCAGCCGTGTACCGATAATGACCGACAAGCCTACCGATGTTTTCCTTCCTTCTCTTTTTCAATTTTATTTTAGCGGTGACGAAGTGCCATCCGCTAGAGGTGAATTACTTCAGGAAAGAGCTACGTTAAACCGGCTCATGTGGCATCCAATGGTATCGAGCAGGTAAGAGAGAAAAGTTGAGAGACGCCGGCAAACAAGGAAAGTGGCGTAGAGGGCGGGTACACACATGACATACAGAGAAACATTCATACAGAGAGAAATGGCCGGTGATAGTACATTTGGAGGGTGGCCAGTATTACGGCCTGTGGACAGACTCCGCTGGCCACCCACGACATCAACACGAAGCAGGGGCCCGGCACCCAGGGTGAGCCGTGGGCGTCCGGGTCCACCCTTGGATGTGTAGGTGTGTGTTAAAGTTAAAGCTTGGGAAAACCCGAAGGGAGAATAGGCCAACTCCTATTGCTGTGTGTCTGAGTGTCCCATTAGTATACGGTATAAACATTTACCCCCGTCAGGAATTAGTTTTGATGAAAGCAATCATGTTGAGCCTTCTTAAAGCTGGAGCAAGTGTTTTCAGAGATTGAAGTCGGATGGTTGGCATTTCTCCATATACATGCAAGTTACATGTAAGCTTCACTTCAGGTGCACTTGCATGGTGCTGCCACCATGCGGCTAAATTGCATAAAGTGGGTTTTCTACTAGATTATCTGACGAAAGCTTCTGAATTTGATGTCGGTGCATGCCTTACATCACAATCGGCTGTTGGCACCACGTGTAAACATTATTTGCATTATGTCTTGTCAGAAGCACGTGCATTATCACTCGTTAAATGTAATACATACAGACAGCAAGTTTCACAGGCCTTCCCATGTATTGCGTGCTACTGAATTCGCGCAATGAACTAGACGCAGCAATGACAACTCATAGAACAGCAAAGTCTGCCTTTGAATGGAACATAAGCATCGCCTCGCGATGTGGCACAAGTCAGCTCGGGACCTTCCGTATGTCTGAGTAGGGCCGCAGTTGACTTGGCGACCTGCTCCTGATCTCCTGTCGACCACCAGTCGGAAACCAGTTCAGCATGGCAATGCAGCGCGCTGAACGAATTGCTCGGAGTGCGAAAGTGGCCACATGATCGCTATCGTCACTCATGGGACAACGACATTCGGCCATTGTTTCGAAAGCCTTTTGACGAGTCCCACGCCACCGCCCGCGCACGTCACCAGCAGGACAGCTTCAGGATCCAGTGTCAATTGCGACAAATCACCGGTCGGAAGACTGCCTGGATGTATTCGGACAGACCTGGAGCGACCCATCACTGCCATAGACATTTTCAGCACCTTCAGAGCTTGAGCAGCACTCTCTGATTTTAAACCACATTTGGACATCATGACGAACAATATAGGTCACAAGGGCGATCAGCTTCTGAGTCGGGACTCTGTGGATAAGCATATTTTCAGCAGCCTGGCATCCGGTGTAAACCATCTGAGAAGGATAATGAGGAATTGTTACTGAAATGTTCGCCTTTTTGTCAGCTGCGATTTTTCCATTCTCGGCTGGTTTTCAGTCTCGGCGTTCTTCATCACGCAACGCAGCTTGTTGGTGACGTCTGCATTCGTCAACAGTATATCAAGCTCATGGTCATGTTTGAACAAACAAGAGTGTTCAGTGTTCTTTCTGGTATTTATGTCGACTCTTGAAGTAGTAGGAACCGCGCATCTACCCTACTTCATAAGTAGTAAGTCACACAGTACAGCTGCACTGTCACGTTCCTCCTCGTATTCGCAAAGGTCACGTACTGACACTAGGGGATAGCACTGTCATCACCTCGTGTTCAGGAGAGCGGCGCGAACGATATCAAATGCCGGCCAGCCCAGACGTCGTCGGAGACTCGCTTCGCCTGTCTCCTACGGTCGCTGGATGGTGGTTATTGGTTTTATGACACTTTGACCGTTGAATCCTGTAGTGTCGCCAATCTCTCACGTCGATTGGCCGCGGGTGAAGAGTAGCGACAGGTGAGACTCGAACCCACAATCTCTCGATTGTGAGACGGGCAACTTAACCCTAGACTCCCCGTCCCCCACGGTCGCTGGGAGAGGCGAGGAACAGTTATCTGGCGGTGCGATGCGGTGCGCTATGAATCCGGAGGAACACGCCTGAATATAGGCTTAAATTATGTTCGAATTAAGAATGCATATTTCATCGCAATGCTGCTTCACGTGCATTCTCTTCTCACTACCGAGCATATACGTATGATTTGTTTTCCCCACACGAGGAAGTTTCGTGTTTCTCAGCTACGGAAGGAAAAATACGCCATGATAAAAGTACGATTGTGCTTCAGAAGACAGCCTGAGATGAACGCTACGAGATTTGCGAGCTTCCATCACCCTATCTTTGAGAAAATCCATGTCATGCTTCGCCGCATGGCGGCGCTACCGTCGCTCAGCACAATCTGTTTTGCGTTGCTCAAGATGGGATTCGATTGTTTTGCCTTTTTAGCTGAAATATCACATCTCAGCAGATAATGCACAAAGTTGCGACCCAGTCAATTCGCGCTGTTGATGGTGACCCACCCCTCCCAATGGGTATAACCACTGGGGGCGGGCTTGGGGGACATGTCCCCTAATTTCTGAAAAGTGGCGATTTGTCCCCCTCAATTTCCTTCGTGCCCCCCCAAGCCTCAGCTATCTTAGCATGATCCCCACAAAATTATACTTATTAATTTATAAAGTGAAACTATCTATGCAAGAGAATCACCAAAAATACTAGAAGCCGATCTAGCCAATCAACGGGCTTCACAAGGCTATCTGTCGTCACAAAATCTCCGAGAGGTAAATCAGCAAAAATTATAAATTTCTGCTTCCAGGCCATTCTTGAATAACATGAACCTTGACGATCTTGTGTTTTCGCATGGTGGAAAATTGTGCTTTGTGAGGCAACAAATTTGCATTATCGCAAGGCTTTATACGCCTTAGGTTGCATTCCCCTGCGCATGTATCGACATATCTTGAACAAATGTGACTCTGGGTGTCCTTGGGTATCTTCAAGACCATGGAGGGGAGTCATGGGAAGCACGTACGTCAAGTTAACGTCGTATTCGTATTCACATTCAGCGACGTGTTCGCCAGAGACGTATTGTTTTCGCATCGGCATTCAGCGACGGGTTTATGATCGTTCGAATAAATTACCACAAATGCTTCTGCTTGCAATGGACACGCTGGAAACAACTACATAGGTCTCATATAACCACCTTAACGGTTGAGGTCCAACGCAAGCCGGTTTCTTCGGTTTCTTCCAATTTATTTTGCGTTTTCACCCAAACCTGCCCCAATCTGCTACCAAGCGATAGCCTGTGATGAACCATTGTGGAACATTTCAAGCCGGTACATGTCAAGGTCAAACTTCACGGTCAAATGTTAGCGTGATTTATTAGATGGCGATATTGAAGCGATACCGACCGAACGCGAGGTTCGGTTGCTATCGCTTCAATATCCATCAACGGGGCGTCGTTCGACGTGGCTTGTTATGCGGTATCAGAAAGCTAAGCAATCGAATTATTTCTTCAAGGGCCAAGGCCAAGCTGATCCTTCGGTCACCTCAACTTATTTCCGTTTTGGCTCAAACCTATCAAAATCTGGCATCAAGCGACAGCCAATGGTGAACACTCGAGTAGCATTTCAAACAGGGACATGTCAAGGTCAAAGGTTTGATTGAGTTCTTCTATGACCTCGTGTTTCGTCGCTGTGGCTTCAATTTGCAGAAAACGAATGTCATTCGACGTCGCTTGTTGCGCGGTGTCAGAAAGTTGATAATTCGCAATAATCTCAACGGGTTAAAATTCAAGCTGATTTTTTTCCGGTCGCCTCGCATTTTTTCGGGGTTTTCGCCAAAGCGTACCAAGATCCACTATCAAGCGATAGCCCATGGCGAACCTTCGAGTAGCATTTTTAAATCGGGATATGTCAAGGTCAAACCTCAAGGTCAAAGGCTAGTTTGACTTTTTCGAAGTCCTCGCGACTCGTCTCTATGATTCAATTTGCACCAAGTGGGTGTCATTCGACGCGGCTTGTGCCGTCTTATAATGTTACGAAATCGAACTAATTTTAAAGGTCAAAGGTCAAACCGATTTCTTCGGTCGCCTCGCATTTTTTCTTCGCCCTAATGCACTCACATCTGGTATCAAGCAATAGCCCGTGGTGAACCTCGTGTAACATTTCAAACTGGGACATGTCAATGTCAAATCACAAGATCGAAGTTTAGCTTAAATTGCTCGAAGTCCTCGCGCCTCGTCGCTATGTCTTCAATTTTCATCACGTGGGTGTCATTCAACGTGCCGTGAGGTACTCTGGCAAACCGTTCAGAAATCACATTAATTTGCAAAGTCAAAGGTCGAGCTCATTTCTTCGGTCGCCCCGCACTTTTTCGTTTTCTCACAAAGCTACCCACGTTTGGTGTCAAGAGATAGCCCGTGGGCAACCCTCGAGTAACATTTTAACGCGGTACATGTCAGGTCAAGCCTCAAGGTCAAAGGTTGGTTTTAATTCTTCAAAGTCCTCGCGTTTCGTCGATATGGCTTCAATTTGCATTATGTGGGTGTCATTCGACGTGGATTGCCGTACGTTATCAGAATGTTGACATATCGAAATGATTTCGAAGGCGTCGAAGGTCCGGTGTGTGCACACTCGCTTTCGGAAAGATGTTCGGGGGTACCCTTAGCATGGCTGGCTCACTAGGAACGTAGGCTGAGACGCTGCACACCAAAAATTACTGGTAGGCTGCGCCGCTTCACAGTTATGAGTTGCGTGACAGTCTTCCAGCTTCGCCACCGGCCAGCGTCTGAGCCATAGGATTCGCGTGTGTGGTCGTCACGCGACCATTTGCCCTGCAGCCATGCAGTGGTAAATACGGGTCTTCCCTGTTCCCGCCTTGCATTCCTCTGTCGGAGAAACAACATTGGCAGTTAAACGAGCAGGTTACTGGACTTCTGGCGATAAGCAACAATTGATAGCTGGGGATTTTTGACTCCAGCAACACAGAATGAGCAGGAATGGTTGGAAAAAGCTCAGTTGCAAAGATGTAGCGAAAGGAGATGGGAGGTTTATGATGTCAATGAAGTATTCTCTGGCCCCAAAATAATAAAAGAATGTCCAACATTTATACGTTTTATAAATGTAGTTCGAACTCTTGCTGTGGTGGCTTTATGAACCAGGACCCAATTGCTAAGAAGGGCTGGTTTCGTGAACCCTGGCCATGATTCCATGAATTACAGTTTTGCAGTCTAAATTTGGCAAAGCGCTTCACGTGCCGTCAATACACCGACACGGCGACCCCGGCAGCTCGCTCTCGACCTTATCGTGCCAACTGCCAACTGACCCTCCCAGCCGGGGACTAAAATCGAGCGCGGGAAGCGACTCGAACCCAGCATTACCAGGACAGCGGAGACGGGCGCAAGACAGCGCTCTAGCCAACTAAGCTACCGAGTCGGCAAGTCACAGGGAGGCACTTGCTTGCTTAATTCAGATTCATTGACAAGTCAATTAGTTACCTGGTTAAATTGCATCTACTTTATTGACAATCACATGTTTTAGGGCGCAAGGAATGTGTTGCATGATATCATATTATTTATTGCATATGTTGTGCACTGTACTGCAAGCGACATATTCAGAATTCCGTTGGGATAAAGTATTTCAACGCCGCTTCACAGTTATGCGTTGCGTAACAAGTTTCACCACTGGTCAGCCGTAGGTATTCGCTTGTGCGGTCGTCGGGTGGTCATTTGCCCTGCAGCCATGCAGTGAGAAACACGGGTCTACGCTGTTCCCGCCTTCCATTCCTCAGTCGACCAAACAACATTGGCAGTTCAGCGAGCGATCCACCGCTCGACCTCTGTAGACAAGCAGCGTTTGATCACTGTGGATTTCGGACTTCGGCAACACAGAATGAGCTGGAAGTGTTGGAAGGAGCTCGGTTGGAAAGGATGTAGCGAAAGGAGAGGGGAACTGTATGATGTCAACGGAGGATTCTCCTACCCTACAATAACGACATAATTTCTAACTTTTACACTTTTTAGAAATTTAGTTCGAATTCTTGCTGGGGTGGCTTTATAAACCGGGATCCAATTGCTAAACAGACCTTGCTTGAGCCCTGGCCGCATCACCCGATCCATTGATTGCAGTTCTACAGTAGATATTTGGCAAAACGCTTCACGTGCCGCTAATGCATTCACTCGGCCACCCCGAAAGCTCGCTTTTCCACATTATCGTGCCAGTTGCCAATTGACCCTCCTAGCCAGTGGCTAAAAGCAAGCGCGTGAAGCGGCTCGAACCCCGCCTTCCTAGGACAGGGGAGACCAGCGCAGGCCGGTTCCCAAGCCAACTGAGCTACCGGGGCGGCGGACCCCGAGGCTGCAATTGCTTGCTTAATTAGATTCATTGATGAATCGATTAACTACTTGCTTACATTACATCTGTTTCATTGATATTCACACGTTGTTGAGCATGCGGCATATGTTGTATGATATGAATTATTTATTGTATATATTGTACGCTATATTGCAAGCGACATATTCAG